>JALXJV020000002.1:19453550-19488313 GCA_024633595.2 Lepomis macrochirus | reverse complement strand
GGGAACCATTTCCTGGTGTAAGGCAACGCCTCATAGTCTTATACTCATACTGAACCATGTCCTGTTGGATTGTATGATTTCAATGTGAACAATCTCCTGTGCAGAAGAAAGCCAAATATAAAAAGGGAGAGAGACAAAAGTTTACAGATGATGTTTCTGTTTAATCTTTTGCACACAAGATAATTATCTGTATACATATTGTGTGCAACCAGACAATCAAATAATATTTTATATCTATTTTAGAAACTTAAATAAGTCATCATTAAGGCCCCTAATGTGTGTGTGTGTGTGTGTACATACATACATACAGTAGGTAAACACACACACACACACACACACACACACACACACACACACACACACACACAGTATACAATAAGAGATGCTGTACATGATGTCAGATAGACTTTTAAACCTAGTAACACTGCTCATGCATTTGTTTGTTAGTGGATTATTATAATTCTATTTTATAATTCTATTGTTTATTTTTTATCACTGTGTCTGATTTGACAGATGTAGACAAAAACAGTCAACATTAGAAAACTGCATTTCCTTTCACCTGTTTTTATGCGAATTTTTATTTAGTGTAAATAAAATAATAATACAATTTTTATTCCATTTCACTTTTTAATATGCTCCATACCATAATCATATGGTATGGAGCACATACCATATGATTATAGTATGTTTTTGGCATGCATTTTTCAGAATTATTTCTGTTTAAAACTATAGACTGATCATGTCTTTTTCAGTGGGCAAACATACAACATCAGGGGATCAAATAACTTTTTCCCTCACTGTAGGGACTGGGACAGTTGGAAATACTTATAAAAATGACATCTTTAGTGACATAATATTACCTGCAGGAGTCTCACTCATCCACAGTCTTGAGTGAAGCTCTTTTACTAGTTGTTGACTATTTGCAGGGGCTAATTTTGAATGGCTGGGCATTAGGATCTTTCTCTTGCTAACAGCTAGCTAACATCTCTAACAGTGAGAAGCACTAAGACTATGGTGATGATAAAATGTAGCATTTTTATTGTGCTGCCAGCGTAAGAAAGCAAACTGAATATGAGTTTAAGTAAATGCACGTGGACAACGTCAACTGGCTATGATGGTAACTGATACACTATTGGATCTGATCAACACTTTCTAGTGCTGACAGACACATTTAACATCATGTAACTTGTCTTTTGACTTTTGGTGAATGGCTCCGTTTGGTAAGTGACCAGTTAGACTTTGTTGAACGAATGAGACGCAGCCACTCAGCCAGAGCTGAGCAGGTCAATCTAGATGAAAGATCTGAACCATAAAGGGGAGATAAGGATCAACAAGTATTTCATTTGTAGTTTTGAACACAAACTAAGCTCATGATCATTTTTATCTCTGTTTAGTAAAACCCAGTTCTCCCACTTTACACAGAACCATCATATCTGAGAAAGTAGTGATAATATCTCAGCACCACTGTTTTTTTTCTCCAGAATAGATCTGAACTGGTGAAACAAGGTCTGTCATCAGACATCCCTCTACGCCTTGATAGTATCATGAAATCTACAACCACAGCGACCCCTGTTGTTCCAATGTTCCAACTTAAATATTTATTGATTTTTTTTTTTTAGTTGTCAGTTGTAAAAAAAAAACATTCTTAAATCTTTTGCTGGCATTGATTTCATTTCCAATATTTACTAAATATTTGTATATTTATTTTAAAGCCAATTAAGTCACTTAAGCTTAATTCTACAAAATCTAATTTGTTTTTCAAATTATATTAAAGTCAATTGCAAAATATTTACAGTAGAATTGAGCTTAAGTGACTTAATAAGGTCAACAAAATATAAGACAATAGACTGTAGTTAAAAATTACTTTATCCTCATTATATTACAAAAATTATTTGCCTTCATCTTAGTTTTTCCAACCCACTGTCTATGATTAAACATAGTAGAGTCATCAGATCTGTTGAGAACAGACAGGGGGAGACATTGCCAAAACAGTGACACATCCAAGATACAGTATATATAGTCGAAATACCAACACCACACCATTGAGTCAAAACCATCAGGTGTCTGATTATAGCAGTGAAGCCTGAGTGTTGAACATCAAATGCTTTACTTAAGCTCTTTGTTAAGAACTTGTCCCTCTACTTGAGACAGTTGTGGGTTTTATACAAGTGCCCAGATAGCGATGTCTAAGGTAGTGATGCATTGTCTTTGCTTTGTTGATAATGGAGCTCTGAGGCTCTTTTTTATTTGTGGTTTAGATGCAGAGACGTCTAGCCGCTGTCTGAGCTTGCTTTGGACATCAAATGTGATGAGACTGATGATAAGAAAATGAGGTTTATTGTCATTTCACATACAAGGAATTTGCCTTCATATTTTGGTGCATAACAATAGCCATAGTAAAAGAAAATCAGAAAATAAAAATGCAATGCAAGTCAATTAAAAGTCAATTAAAAAAATCACTAATCAATATAGTGTTAAATTATATTATAATATTATATACAAATATATATTACAAAAAGTACAATATGTATGAGATATGTAAAATCTTGACCAAGTAATGCAAAGGTTCACAGTCTTAAGTATAAAGAATATTTGCAATGTACATAGAAATAACATGCACTGGCTAATTATCCAGTAGAAGGTGATAAATGTGGTACTACTACTATACTTACATTAAGACTAGGGAAATCATCATCAAATCATTACATGGTTCCATGTCTTTGGAAAATGGCCAGCACCAGTATCTTATGTGTCTTTTAAAATTCAGTTCATTGTCGATAGCTTGTACTACTTTTCTACTTATTGTGTGTTAAATTAGATTTATTTTACGTTCAAATTTGTGTCAATTTTCTTACCCCACAATAAACACTCAATGGTGTAAAACATCTGTTTCCTTGTCATTTTCTTTAAAATAAATTTTAAAAAAATTAAAAACAACAAACTTATAAATGAATATGGTAAGTTAACTTAACATACTTTACAATTGTAACTTTCAGTAGGGGAGAGTAGGGTGAGGGTGAGGTAAGAACAAGACCACTTTGGCTCTAAAAAAAATTGTCTTCAAAATATGAATTTCTGAGTGAGGGGAAAGTTGAGCCAAAGGGGAAGATAATTTGAGCTACATGTGGGTCAGGGACATGAATGTTATTTAATCATGCCAATATAAATGCCAGTTCACAACATTTCATCACACTTAGATCAAGAAACATTGCTGCTAGATTCATCTGTTGATCTTCATGTCTATTTCACATTCAAGGACTTCCCATTCTGTACCTCTACCACTAATCTGTCTTTCAAAAATGCATGGTCACATGACCAATTTTGTTTACGTTTTTGTCCCCTAAGGGTTAAAGCTATAGTATATTTTTCAGTGAACGTGGTTTTGCCTTCAAGAGTAAACATGAAAACATTTATAATCAATATGGTTAATCAAAGCGATCAAAAAAGGCTTATATGGGGCTATAATTACTTATTATTATTTACTTAGTAGTAAATTATTTTATCCAAATGCAAATTTACCCAATTTACCCTCTCTCAAAACAGACATATTCTAATTCTAAATGCATTTACAAATTCATTGTAAAGAAAAGCGTCATAAAGGATGAACATCAAAAATATATTATTTATGTTACCATTAAATAAATAAGATATTGTTGTAAACAATTTCTTTATTTTATTAATTGTCAGATCTTTAGGAATGCTATGTTTCCTTTAAGATGTGTTTGTTAAATCACTTTTTAATAATTTGCTTGTGAGATTTTGCTCAGTGTTATATAATGAAAAAACATTTTTAAAATGTCAAATGTTGGACTTGGCTAAACAAGAAAACATTTTCCTTTGCTCTTTCAACACCATGATCATGATATTATATCACGTTTCTTTATTATCAGAAAAGCCTTCATTTTATTGAGAATGACAACAAATTTTCAATTGAGAGATCTAAGTACCTTAAAAGATCTGTAACTGTATCTTTAAAAAATACATCACAGCAATTTATATTTTATAAATAGGAAGGTGGAGCTGCTGCCAAAAGACATCATGACACATCACTGTCATTTTTATGTAGTCTATGGTGTGTACACATATTTACAGCATCCTCTGTTGTAAATACCAAATGGGGAGGCAGAGTCTAGCAGGGATTTTCCTTTTTATCACATCACTAAATGCTTTCTAAGGTCTGACACCAAAAGAAAGAAAAAAACATTTAAAAAAATCTAAAACCATCTTCATTCTCACATGTAAAATTCACAGAAAGGACATCTTAATGATACATTTTAATTCAAAGCGATTCATAGTGAAACCATCAAATCTATCACAAACAGTTAGGTGGAACTGCTGCCAAAATTCAACGTGACAAATCACACACCAACACACACACAAACACTGAGTCAAAACCAAGTTTGGCTTTAAAATTATAGATTTCTATCTCTTTATTTTTATTATTATTATCATGACTCCCGTGCAAGTGACCATAGGTGTGTAATACTTGGCACCATTCCTGACAACAAGTGGTTCAGACAACCGCATTCAATGTACTTAATCAGTCATAAACATCAACAACAAGAAACCTTTCCTCATAACAGGCCATTTCCTGGTCTATTGTGTTATTTTGATGTAAACAGTCCGTTTGGAAAAAAGCCAAACTTAGAAAGGAGGAGAGACAGAACGAGTCTGTCTTTGGAGGGAGATGTGTTGGTTGTTGGTATTTGACTTTCTTTGTGTGGAGAGACTAAACACATTCACTATGTTGCTGTCTCTGCTGCTGCTGCTGCTGCTGGTGTGTAGCATCCAGGCTACTGGTTTTTATGGAGCAGTGATGACTTACTACCCAAAAAACACTAACGCAGATGGATCTATCATGGTATGTATACTGTTTTGTTCTAATCCAATTTATTCATCTTTGAAATGAGACAGTGTGACAATTTGATAAAAGTGATAACAGTTTTCTGGGATGTGGGCAATACTGTAGAAAGTGCAGTAAAGTCTGTATGTTAAGTTTTTAAAAGTCCTAAGAACAATGCAACAAAAGGGATTCTCTCTCTCTCCATAATAATATAGATATACAGTATATACATATATATATATATATATATATATATATATATATATATATATATATATATATATATATATATATATCCCTGCACTGCTTGGAGCCTGTTGGCTATAAACTACTTTTTTTATATCACAGATGTTGTCAATAATGCCATAACACATCTTTACTGTAATACTACAGGTGGACCTTCGCATTGTGGCAAGCTTCAACACTTGTGCAGCTTTATGTTCAGATTGGCTGAAAAATGCTGACATGGGAAATGGTGGAGAGTGGTGCCAGAAAGAGGGAATCATAATTCAGCAGCAGCCCAGCAACACTCCCTTTCAGCTGTGGTAAGTGCACGATGACAATGTAAAAAGTTACATTTCAGAGCTTCTCCCGCTTAAAATTTATTCAGTGTTCATCAATCAGGCAGCCAAATAAAATGCACCGTTACTGTAATGGTAAGTCAGGTGAGGAACAGAAAAACCAGGGAGAGGACCCAGACGCAGAACACCAAGACTGAGCAGGTTTTAGCTGCATTATTAACCATGAAAAAAAGACACAGTTTTGGGAAGTTGAACAGACAACCTTGTGCTCTCAGGCGGATGGCCGTAGGGCTAGACTGAAGTGGAATTTGGAGACGTCAGATGGACGGTGTGGGGGCAGAACAGATAGATGGAGCAGGTCTGGAGTGTGACCAGGAGGCAAGACTAAAGGGCTGAGAAGGTCCAGCATGCAGGCTCACAACCCTAAAAGTAATTGACTGGAGTGCCGGTGGATTTCCAGCGGTGCCAGAGTAGGGGGTTGGTGGCTAGCAGACTGGGAAGCTGCCTGGTCGCTAACAGGCTGAATGCATAGGGGAGAGCAGTGTATGAAGAGTATTTTTTATTTATTTTTTTATTTTATTTATTTAAAAGGGACAGTGCATATTAATGAACATTTTAGCTTTTCAGCAATGTAAATGTGCCAGAATTAGCCCAACGGCTAATTTACATCTCTAGTCCCCTGTCAGGTCATCGTAACACGGCTAAACATTGAGATTAAAAACAGAAACAACACAATTTAAAAGACGCCACAAGTTTCAACAACATATTATAAGAGACATCATCTTATGTTAAAGAGCTGTATAGTGCAGGAAGGTGCTGCATCTAGTACGACAGACACACACATGTACACATACGCAGTAAAGTGCTATACCATTTACATAAAGTGCATTACGTTAAAGTGCTATTTGAAGTAGTAAAGTGCTGGATCTGGTATGTGAAACATATATAGACAGATAAAATACAACAGTAAACAAACCCGCATACACATAAAAACATCAAAAGTCCGTTAGTGGTCACAAATTTGATGTGTCTTGAGCCATTGTTTGAGTTGGTTCTTAAAGCTGGGGTAAGTTGTACATTCCCTCACGACAGCCGGTAACTTGTTCCAGATCTCAGATCCCTTAACTGACAATACATATTGTCCAAATGTTGTACGTCTGTGAGGCACCATACAGTCACCTCTCGTGGAGGCCCTGGTTACAGTTCTGCCCCCTCCAGATGTTTTTAATTTAATGTACTCACTTAATGGAGGTGGGGCAAGTCCATGTAGGATCTTATATATAGCACAGGCATATTTAAACTTCAGAAAATTTTCAAAGCTTAGCAGGTTATATTTCTGTAGGATTAAGCAGTAATGATATGAAAGCGGTTTTCTATCGAAGATTTTTAAGGCTCGTTTGAAGAGTGACTCTATTGGTTTAAGTGTTCTGGCATTTGTATGTGACCAGTTTGTAAAACAGTATTCAATGTGTGAAAGGATCATGGAATGGAGAAACATTCTGGCTGCATTCCCTGTGAGTGATGGTCTAATATGTCTAAAGCTGGAAAGATTGAATTTAACAGTTTTTGAAAGCCTTTTGACATGATTTTTAAAGGACAGTGTGGGATCTAGTACAATGCCAAGATATTTAAATTTGTTTACAATTTGTAGTTCTTCTTCTTTCAGGAATATATTTGAGTGTGTCCTTTCAATAGGCCGCTTAGAAAACATCATACAAACAGTTTTTTTAGTATTCAATAGTAGACATGATTTGGCGAGCCATTCCTGCACCCGGATCAGTGCGGAAGTAAGACATTGTGAAGCTTCTTGATCAGTTTTGGCATGAGTAAAGATTACTGCGTCGTCTGCATACATTAAAATATTGATGTTTTGGCAAACTGTAGGCAGGTCATTGATGTATAAGGAAAACAGAATTGGTGCAATGAAGGTGAGGAGATTTAATATTGTCGACAGAGACACAGTGCGTTCTGTTGGTTAAGTATGATTTCAACCAGCTAATGGCTTGTTCTGAGAAACTGAAGTTTGTTAATCTGGACAGGAGTGTCTGATGATTGACAGTATCAAAAGCCCTTTTTAGATCCAGAAAAACAGCACCAACAACAGAATGAGTATCTAGCGAATGTTTGACCTTTTCAATAAAGACATTAACAGCTGTTTCAGTTGAATGATGGGCACGAAAGCCAAATTGCATGGGATGCAGAGGGGAGCAACATTTATTCAGATGCTTTATTAGTTGTTTTGCTATCCATTTTTCAATAATTTTAGATATTATAGGAAGAATACTGATTGGTCTGTAATTATTAATCTCTAATCTGCTCCCTGATTTAAAAATTGGTGTAATCGTGGCCACCTTCCAATCTGGTGGGACAACAGACTGTTTAATTGATAGATTAATCATATGTGTGATAGGACGTACTAGAGACGCTTTATGCAATTTAATGAAATTTGTATCCAGTCCAAACTCATCCTTAGCTTTGGAGTTATTTAATTCATCAATGATAGAGGCCACATTTGGTTCCGTAATTTCTTCTATTATAAATATAGGCTGTGTGTAGTTAACAGGAACAGAAACAATTTCAGATGGAGTAAATAATTGAAATATTTCTTGAACAGAGTTTTTGAAAAACGAGTTTAACTCAGACGCCAGGATGAGAGGATCTGTTACCAATACATTATTAATTTTAAGTTCAAATAATTTATCTTGTATCTTCTGTTTACCAGTTAATTTGTTAATGATTTGCCATGTTTTTTTCCCGTTCCCTTTTGCGGAACATACCCTTTTATAACAGGGTATGTTATACTTTTCACACTGTCGAGCATTTACTGGGCAACATACTTCACAATGGTATGAATGTCATACCAAATTAAGAAGGAAGTCTTGAGCACATATTTTGTTTCCATTAAAACTTCATATCTTGTGACGGAGAGGAAACTTTGAGCACTTTGCATGTTCAGTGAAATGTTTCAGGAAGACAACAGAGAGGGATTTGCCTCTCATTTGCTTGTCAGGTGGCCTATTGATCAAGAAATGCTAGCGGAAATTGACACTGTAGGAATATAAAATATGATGGTGTACTATTCCCTATGGCTGAGAAAGCACAGTTCAGTGTACCCCTTTCAGCAGAGGCCTGTGACTGTACTTCTTTGAATCCATGTCTGGGCACCACTTTGTTGGGAAATTCTACAGTGGTCACCCCAGTTTCATCAACATTCGATATATCTCCTGGTCCAAACTCTATTTCTGTTCACTTTGTCTACATTGTTGAAAAAACATTTTCTCTGTTGAAGCTACTTGCCCTGGCAAGGCTAGTTTCTCAGTGACAGCATTGTGCGCCTCTTTAGTAAACCTGTAAACCACTCTATGTGGCCTTTTCTGTTTCTGCCCACATAGGCGTGAACTTCAGTTGGTATGCCACAGCACGGTAGGCAAATCTTTTGACGTCACTTGGCAACAGATCAAAATAAATGTCAGCTGACCTATAAATATATTAAACAAGCTGCTTCTACAAATCAGGTGAAAAAGTCTTTTGTGGTGTTATAATCAACCATTGTTGTTTCTTCTCTGGTAATCTTTTGACTGTATTAAGTCAGAATATGGTCATTTATGTCAAAATCCTTCGTTGTACTCCTGATTGATTTGCAACTTCACCTGCCTGACTGCACTTAACATCATGTCAGGTGGTGTGCTGCCATGCTCTGTCTTTCCTTGGTAATTTTTAACCATCTTCCTTCCTGCTTTTCCTTCCTTTCTTCAAAAACACATTTCCTCATTGTAGTAAAGATCCTCAATTTATCTTTATTTTTATCCTTTACTTCACTTCCTGTAGTTCCTTTTCCCATCACTGATTGGCTCCCGCTTTCACCTTTCAACCCTCTTAATTGACTTGTTTGAGTTCTTCTGGGGGGAGTTCAATCTCAAAACATTTTGCACTGGTTTGCAACGTTTTCAGATTGAACTGTATATTTCCGTGAAACGTTGCGCAATGTTCTGCAACGGGCTTTGAGGTATGTTTGCTCCCGTTTGGTGAGCGTGTCTCAGGTGTTACCCAATCAGCTGCAACAAGTTTGTAAACACAACAGCGTTAAAAAGGAAGGAAAATGCAGTGCACTTGTGTACACAACAGGGTTCAGGGGGCCACCATTTCCATTGAAAAAAACGTTTTGCTACGTTTTGTCTGCGCTGAACTCGCCCCTGTTCACACTATTTAAGGACTGCACTCCCTTTCACTCACTCTTTCACTTCCACATGGGGCGGCAGTTCTGGTAAAAAAAAGTTTAATTTACTCTTTAGTTTTATGTCCATGTTTATGAAAATTTAGCTTAGATTAGTTTCTAATCTTATGTTTGCTTTCTTTCAGACTGTTTTTTTCCTGATTATTTTGACAAATACATCATCTAAATTGGAAGAAATAAAACGTTGTTCAGAGGATATCCCAAGTTTCCTGGCTTACTTCTATGCATTCCGATGCGCCCAATGATGATAGTAAATGTATCTTTTGAACCTCCTACTTTACATCTCATCGAGATTAAAAATAAATTACAGGCTTTTTGTGCTGTCTACTGTCATTGTTGTCACCATTCATAACACTACACTAAATTAATGACTGTTGAAGTAGTGTGTGTGTGTGTGTGTGTCTATTAACACACTACATGCCTACTGTAAAAGACAGTATATCCCCACACGCACACACACACCTTTCCATACAGTGTAATCCAGGGACATGCCTGCTGCTGTAAACTGCACTGTAGCTATAATATTCTCTTTATATATAGTATAATAGTATATTTTAATACTATTGCCAGCTGTCACTCAATATCAGTGTTTTTGAGCATGTTATAAGTGTCTATTTGTAATGTCAAAGTCATTGGATAACTTGCTCCAAACTGACATCAGTGCTAATTTCGGTTAAATCTCAAGGTTAGTTTAACATAGCACTTCAGCTAAAGTAGCCTGTCAAAAGACATGTTATTGTCTCATCTACTGTCAACAGTCACACCTAACAAAGTTGGATTGTATATCATGTAAAATGCAAATGTTTTATTTTTGAAGCAAAAAAAAAAGAGAAAATTGTGCTCGCCTCAGATTAGAATGACCTTGACCACATGTGAACAGGAAGTTGCCCATAGAACAAGAAGTCACACAAAGTGGCTATTTGATTCTTGAGAGAGAGTATCTCTCTGTTGGAGTTGAAGCTAGTGTTGGAATTATGAACAGTGTGACAACTTGCACATGTCACAATTTACCCCGCTCTCCCCTACTAGGCTGCCGATGATATAGAAGCCTTCCTTCACTGTGCCCAGGTGGTCGTGCCCCTTGATGGTCTGCACTCTGATGACTTGTCCCTCTGTAAGCATCTGTGGTGGGAGGCGTGATGCATCATAGTATTGCTTTGAATGAGTATTTAATTCTGGAGAGGGGCAGTGACCTGCTTTGTGTTTTTCTGGGCTGACTCTAACAGTCTGACGCTGACAGGAAGAGTTGAGCCTGTCTGTTTTAACATCAGATGTTCTGCAAGTGAGTCCAATGCTTTGGCACTAGGAATGTTTCTGCAGAATGAGGAAAACTTTTCTTCAATCCTTTTGGATTGATGCACAGCCTGATTTCCTGTTTGTCCTTTTTGTGTGTTGGTACCAAGGCCGTCACTTTTTGTTGAAAAGTGGTGGGGACATTTAAGAGCTCAGATTAGCGGTGTGAGGAAACACGAGCTGTGATAATGCACGATATTGGAGTCACGAGAACAAGACAAGATACTCCAATTTTATTTAGAATAAATACTCACTGATGAAATATTTTATAGAGGGTCTGGGGTCCTCCCCCATTAGATTTTGAGCATTAAACTCAATTTTCTGCATTCTAGATACATTTTCTGCACCAATTTATGGTGTAAATGTCTTTATTTATATGACGTGAAACAAAATTCATGTGGCCGGTGACAATTCAGAATATAAAACTTTTGAATATAATGCAGTAATCAGTAGCTTGTTTTTTAGCCTAAGCCTTACTTTTTTTTGGAAAAGGCAGATCACTCATATATTTACATTGCAGAGCATGTTTTCCTGTTGTGCAAGTAAACCTTTCTCATAGAATGTTTATTTTTTATTTAACATTTTCTGTTGCAAGCTAATTTTCAGAAAACTTTATGCAAGTTCCTTAAAAAAGTGGTGGGGACAAAATCAGCCAATTCAAAAAGTGGTGGGAACATGTCCCCAGCGTCCCCAGTGTAAATGACATCTATGGTTGCTACCATGGACGAAACACAGTCTGTAGGTTCAGAAACTGTAGTTATGACCTTTGTTCTGGATACTGTCAAGCTTTGACTCGTGCTTGCATTGCTACCAGGATGCGGTGTGCTTGAGGAACTACTGGTTGTTGGATCCAGTGTCATGGAGTATGTTATGGGGAGTACTCCAAGCTCGTCACTGAACATATCTTTGTATTGTGCGTGAATCTGTTTGGTGAAATTGGCATTGTTCTTGGCGCTGAGTCTTGAACTGAGAAACTGACTCTTCTGTTGAACCATGTATTTGTGCAGTGGTTATTTAGTTTCCCCAATATGCAAGTCTGTGCACAGACCTGTATATTGTGTAAAACACCCTTGGATATAATATATGTGTGTACTTGTCCTCTCATGAACTTCCACTAAAGGTTGAATGGTGGTCAATGGATAGATAACATTGTAAATGGCATCGTATCATCAAGAGCTGTGATTATGGTCGAACTGAGGAACCGGTCAGACACTGGCAAGGCCAACAGATCACCCCAGACCACCATACTGCCAGATCTGAGGTAAGCCTTCTCACTGTTTCTGTTTTTATCTTTTTGTTTGTAATTATACAATGATATTTTCTTGTGTCACATCTGACATAAAAATATTACCACATTCAATACCTTACATAGTACATTACACAAGTACTTGTTGTAAGTAACAAGGTAAGATGAAATGGGTTTGTATTGTATTTTCATCGTTAAATGTTGGGTGTTATGTTTAGTCCATTATCTCCACACACTAACTTCAAAACTGTCATCAATTACATTGCCAGATGTAAGTCCCTTGGTAAAAACATTGAGAAAGCAAGTCAGGTTACATTCAGAATCTAATTTAAATAAAATGATACTGAACATGACATAAATACCTCCAACATTTACTCTGGCATAGATACATTGTCTAACTCGTTCATGCTTTACATGGAAACTAATGCAAGGTGTCGAATAATGCCAAAATGACCAATACTCACTCACTCTCTCTCTCTCTCTCTCTCTCTCTCTCTCTCTTTCTCTCTCTCTCAGAGTTCCTTCAAACTGTCATACAGATATCACCCTGTTGGCGTTTGACCCTGATGGAGACGAAGTTAAATGCAGATACGGAAACCCAGCTCTGTCAGAGTGTAACCCCTGCACACCACCGTCTGTTCTCACCCTCTCATCAGTGAGTCACCAAAGTCCACAGTTACTCAAATTTAAATTAAACGAATGGTTCAGAAGTATTTGACAAAAAGGAGACACAATCTAGTCTGTAAATTAATTAAGTTAATTAAGAAAGAATTACAATAAGGTGTGTCTGTGAGCAGGTTAGTATGTATGACGTCTGTGAGTGGTGAGGAGCAGGGGCATTTCCAGGTACTTGAAGCACTGGGGGCTTAGCCCAGCCAGTCAAACTGAACCTTATACCTACTTTACCTATGAATCATGGAGCTACCTCCCTGAAAAATTTTGGCTTAAATTCCTGCATTCTAGGAACCTAGAGTTTTTCTGCATCAATTAATTGAGAAAATGTCCTTGCTAATACAAAGCGAAACACAAAATCCAGGTGACAGGTGGCAATTCAAATATAATGTAGTAAGGCTTTCAGGCATTCTGTATTTCTGTCAGATATGTTTCTCCTGTATATCAACTTTTCTCATTTAATCTTATCCCTAACACACATGCAGGCATGACTGAAGTAAAGTCTTTAGATGTGCATGTGGCACTTTTTGACCGTAATGATAAAAGTTGTAATATTATGAGAATAAAATCGCAATTTAATGAGACCATCTGAAAGGCTCGGGAGTGCACACAGAGCTGAATCCGATCCTCACCTCACATTAAAAGCAGAATAGTGGCTAATTCAAGCAATGGAGAAAACAGGCGTGTGCTTCATTTACAAGTGATTTTTGAGCCCATTAACAATAAGGCAATGAAAATTTGATTAATTTCATTTCAAAACTTACATATAGCCCCCTTTAACATCAAAATATATTGGTATAAACGGTACTAATTTTATATCTCTTTTGAAATTATTTCAGTATACCTCATTATACCGATATACTGCCCAGCCCTAAGCTCCACCCATCAACTTTCTGGAATAAAGAAGAAAAAACAAGATGATAGGGCCAACCCTGTTGCCATCACATAATCATCTTGTGCTTTATACATTATGTGACCTCTTTTCTCTTTTTGTCCTCTTGCAGTCTTGTACGTTGTCATTCAGCCCCACTAATAGCAGTGATCAAGGTCTGTACGCCGTACAGCTGGTTATGGAGGACTTTCCCATGCAGAATATCACCCTGACTCAAACTAACGGGGTGCAGACGACGATAACTACTGACAACGCTATAAGCAAGCTACCTGTCCAGTTTGTTTTTAATGGTAAGACCTTGCTTTGACAGCGTGCCATTGTTTAGCTGTGTTGAAGGTCGAAATACTCTCATTAGTTTCAGTAGAATCAGTTTTGTAACATGTATGTTATCAAAGTTGTTTGGCAACAGTTATAATCTTAGGAGGTCTTACCAAACCTTTTCTTTTCTTTCTTTCTTTAATAGACAATGCTGTTTAGAAGGTACCCATGTTTCACATATTAGCTTTATATCCTAACATTTTCTATTTTCCCAAAACTTTATGGCATTTCAACAGTTGCAGATAAATTCTAGTCTGGACCAAAGTGGTGCAGAGACTGATGGATGGAGGGACCAACCGGTATGGCCATCCTGAGAAAATTTCTGTGTGGATTAAATTTTTGTTTTACTTATTGTTTCAGTGGACACTGTGGTGCCATCCTGCACAGAGGGACTGTATTTGCCCAAGTTCCTGCCTCCATCTCCAGCCAACAGAGCTCAGCTGTATGCCCCCGTCAATCAGGCTCTAGAAATCCGCATCAATGCAACAGCAAACGTCTCCACGTAAGTCAAAAATAAACACTAATTTAAAAGAAGGTAGTTATTAAAATGCCACAGATGAATGATAGCCTGCACAACTTTCTCTGGTAAGATAAGAAATACCGATCCACGTAAGGAAATCAGTCATACAAATGATTTTCGTTAGCCATGGTTTTCAAGTGCACAAAGAATATTGTGTAGCAGGTTTGGCAAGAGTGCAACAAACGAACAGAACCAACTGTATAGTGCCATTAGTATACACACACTGTAGGTTAAGTATAGACAGCAGCGTGCATTCACAGCCAAAAGAAGCTGTGAAAAATTTCAGTACATTGTGTGTAGACCAGGCCTGACAGCCTCACAGACTTTGAGTTTTAAAGGTTCAGTGTGTAAGATTTAGTGGCATCGAGCAGTGAGGTCGCGAACTGCAGCCAACTGTCTAGTCTACCACATAGACTGTATAGAAGAACTGGACATAGTCATCGTGACGTCACCTGTTGATTTGTGGTCTGCCGTTTTGAAGCATTGAGTTTGGCCGATAGGTCGCTGCCATGTCGAGTTTTTGCAACCAGGAAGTGCCCAGAAGTGACGATACGGTGGAGCTAACGGCCCTATGCGGCGCTAGCTAGCTTGTTTAGCTATTTGCATCTGTAACTCATTTTAACAGGGCTGATAAGTTTGTCTAGCGAACAACAGTCTTAAAACTAAACGTACTCACCAGAGAAAGTGAACAGCCAACTCCTAATAAGCTTTTTCATCGGTGCTGGTTAAATTTACACAGTGCTGAGGGTATGAGTCCGCTGTATTTACTAAATCAACATCATTTTGTATTGAACAAGACTTGAAACTACTGAGACCATAATCTCTTTAAAGTGTTTACAGAGGTAATTATTCAGCTGAGAAGTACGGCCATTTTACCATTATTTCTAATGGAGCCGGACTTCTTTTTGCAGTCAGAAAAGTTGCCCCCTGCTGGCCGTTCGATAGAATGCGGGTTACAGGGACTTCCGCATTCGCATCAGATCGCTGATGGAAGCTTGCTGCTTGGTTTACCACTCCACCACCCCCAATTTCAAAGGACGTCAGATAGCTATGGTGGTTGACACAGGACAAAAGGTGTCATCTTCTGAGACCGCAGAGGGTAGCCACTCAAGAAATTAGGTTTCTTCAGGAAGATATATTTAGAAATTATATTTGCTTAATTATTCAGTAAAATCATATGTTACCACTGTAAACCACTTGGCCACTGACATTGAAACATTGAAAATGTAAGCCAAGAATGTGTGACACTGTGACTGTTTCTGCACCACAGTCCATTATAAACCTCGTAACAGATAACAGAGTTTACAAAGGCATTTTACAACATTCATTCTCTCTGTGATTATGGATCCTCGCCAAAACTGCTGTAACACTCACATAATCACTTTCTCTTTAGTGGTTTTGCCTGCAAAATAAAAGCGCTGTTAGGATTTGGGGTTTAGGTTCATATTTTTTCTTGCTTTAGTCCGTTATCTTGGGTTTTGGTTTTGTGTTCTTATTCTTACTGTTTCCTGTCTTGTTTGGTTTTGATCTGTGCTTTGATCTGTGCTTGCCTTTTATTCTGTCATTATCTGGTGTTTATTGTCTGTTCTGTATAGTTTAATTCTTTGTGAGTTTTGTTTGTTGGTCAGGTCTGTAACTGTTAAGTTGATCTGTTCTGTTTTGATTTTCAGTCCTGTCTGTTGTCTTCATGTCAGTCTGTTCAGTGTTTCTTTTTTCAGTCTTTTTACGTGGTTTAATGTTTTCATTCCATGTCTTGTTTCCTCTGTTATGCCTTGTTATGTTTACTTGCATGTTCAGCCCTGTTCAGTTATTTCTGTTCGGCCTTGCCTTGGCCCATTATTTCGTGTGTTCTCCCTGCCTCTGTGTTCTAGTTCAGTGTTCTTGTTTAGGTTTTGTCTGTTATGCATGCTCAGCTGGGATAGGCTCCAGCCCCCCCCGCGACCCTGTACGCAGGATAAGCGGTTGACAATGGATGGATGGATGGATGGATGGATGGATGGACGCATGCATTCTGTGGTATTGTGTTACTTCTGTCCTGGTCTGTTGTTGCATGCTTTACTTCCTGGTTTATTTTGTAGTAGTCAGTGTGTGGTGTTTGTGTTGACTCCCTCAATGCTTGTTAGCCCTAGTACTTAATGCATGTGCTCTGTTCAGTCTGTGTCTGTGTGATTATTATAGCTTGTTGATACTCTGTCACTGGTGTTTGTCTCTGCCTCATGTTCCTGTCTTCCTAGCTTGTTTGTGGATTATTGTTTATAAAATGGGCCTCTGACCTTCTATCCACCAGGGCTTGCAATGAATTTGCTTCCTTCTTCACAGACAAAATTCAAACAATTAGACAAGCAATCAGCGCCTCCATATCAGGTACAGGATATGTCCTGTCCCTGTGTCCACTTAAAAACAATTCATATAGCATGAGATGATTTGATTCTATTAACCATAAAAACCTGGAGGACATAATACAACATCTGAAATCCTCTTCATGCTGCCTTGATATCTTCTGCTTCGTTATGATCCATCCAGACCTCTCAGGTCGTCTGGGGCAGGTCTGCTTTCTGTCCCCAGAGTCAAAACTAAACAAGGAGAAGCAGCTTTCAGTTATTATGCTCCGTATATTTGGAACAAACTCCCAGATAACTGCAGGTCTGCTGAAACTGTCAGTTCTTTTAAATTAAGACTGAAGACTTTTCTTTTTACTACTGCTTTTAATTAAATATTTAAGATTTTTTTCAATTTTTTTTTTATTGATATTTCCCTGTTGCTTTTATGTTTTGTGTAAAGCAATTTGAATTGCCTTGGTGTTGAAATGTGTTATACAAATAAACTTGCCTTGCCTTGCCTTGCCTTGCCTTGCCTTGCCTTGCCTTGCCTTGCCTTGCCTTGCCTATATAGCTTTCCTTGGATTTGTCTCGTACTCCGCCACTGCTTGCAAGTGTTTGTTTTTTTAGGTTATAATAAACTTTGACCTGAAACTGCACTGCTCTGGCATCCTGTGTTTGGGTCCTCATCCTCCTCAGGCCTGACAAATGTTGTCTCTCAAGTTGATTTGAGAGCATTTACTTTAAAGTCTTCTAAACGACATTTAAAAGGGGCTGTAGCCTGCTTGACACATCACTGAAAGAGCCGTCGGAAAACATGATTCCCTAAATGTGTGACGGGAGTTACTGGGGAAATGAAAAGGCATCTGTAGATTATTATTTGGATCAAACACCGTAAAACACACGCTGCAGCACATGTTGTGTTGTGAGCATGTGTAACTGTCGCTTCATGATCAATTTCTTGATGAAGAGGATAAAAAAAAAATTTTTACCGACGTGAAATCAAACATGCAACTTTCTATGTGAGAGTCTTGGAGTTTACCAACTCAGCTAACCATTCACCATATCAAATGGTATACATATTATGTATTATATTCTGACCCATCATCTAATGGGGAAAAAATGGTTCATTATGTAAGGTTTTATTCACCACTGAAAACTGTTATGGATCTTAAAATGGATTTCTGTCACTAGATCCCCAGAAATATAGACACTGGCCCTTTAAAGGCTAATACTGGTTTGACAACATTGATGCAATGAAAAAAGAAGCCTATATGACTCATCAAAAATCACCCTGCAGTAGTCAATGAAGAAAATAACATTAAAAAGAAGGAGGAACCCCAACAGGAGAATTTCAATCATGTTGTCATGGAATACTTGCTACATTTGTGACTGGGGAAGTTTTGGAAATGCTTTTTTAACTTGCCAAGCCTTTACTTCTTCTGTTTTTTAAAGGATTTCTGAACTGCTGTTCAGTGGGCCGAACAACACAAACCAGACTACATTAGGAGTGGGACAGTACATACTGAGTTGGACGCCATCTGAAAACCAAGATGGAGAAAGCCACCCCATCTGTTTTGTTGTGCAGGCACTTTTCAAGTCAGTCACTTTTTTCTATAAACATTGCTTTAGAGCAATGTATATGCACAGAACAACTGTAGCAATACCTTAAACTAAAAACTATGAACTGTGTTTTTATGACAAAGGTCTTTCAGTAATATGCATATATCATATCATATCATAGCATCAGCATCTTAAATGAGAACACAATGCCTAGCTAACATCTGAATCTGAATAATCCTGTCCACAAAATCCACCTGCTATCCCATAATGTCAATGGTCTTTGCCTATATTTGTTGTTTATTTGCTGGAGGATACAGAAATGTCGTGAAACTTTGAATAATAACCCGGGCTTTTATTTGCTGGAATCACTGAATTGACCCTGCCTTTATTTGGGAAAGGCGTCCATATGGGACACGCCTTTAATTCTTTTTGCACTAAACTGAAACTACTATCAAATAGTATACTTATTTCAAAAAGAACAATACTTGTGTAAAAATTAGCAAATAAAATCAACACATCATTCATTTGATCTAGCTCCGACAGACGGCACATGCACTTTTATTTTGAATAAAAGCAACCTATCGAAAACAACAACATGGTGCAGGATGAGAGAAGTTAGCAGACAGAGGCGGACTTCACATGACAGGATTCACAGCTTGGATTACTTTTTATGAAAAGCTGTTTTGATTCTTTTGATCGGTGGACCCTTACAGACTAAAGGAATATAAATAATCAAGGAATGGACACATTTGGGCTTAATGAGCGGACTTAACGAGCAGACTTAACAAGCCTTCAAAGTTAATGTGAATCAGCACTTTTTCCCCCTTTTCCTCTCTTGTACCATGCAGGTTACACTGGTAAATCTATAAGAATTAGACTTTGGGGCGCGTTGTTTAAATGAACTGAACGATTGAATTATGGAGAATCGAATGATGTGTAGCATGTTCATACTGACATATTGATCATACGTTTAAACATTAATATTTGTAGTAACGATCTAAGCAGCGTAGAAGCAGCTAAAGGGAATGACCCCACGGGGTTTAAGATGTTTTATACATCCAAAGAACTTCTATAAAAACCAGGCCAGGTGTTTAATTGAGGCAGGTGTTTATTTGTCAAAATGTGTTCCCACAACAGGCCAGTAAAGGAGATAAGCGGCTATTTGGGACTTGGCTATTAATTGAAGTTTTACAGTAATATTTTAAGTAGAGACAGTCAGCCTGTACACATACGAAACTCAAGAAAACTAGCTTATTTAATAGCCTTGAGCGTGCTGCTTCAACCCTGACAGGGAAAGAGACTGAGGCAAAGTGCTATGTTTAAGGACCATACTTCTAGGGGTAGCCTACAAGTGACCCTGAGCGTGACCTGTGTATGACCCTGACAATGTATGTTTTATGTGAGACAATTACATGTGCATGCTGATGGGAAGAAAATTCTCCTTGAGCAAGATGGACTTTCAATATTGAAATATATAAAAAAAAATATATATATATATACGCCACCATGTTTATTTTTTCAACAGTTTAGTCAAGTATCACTCGGAACTACGATGTGTCATTGTGAGTGTTGGAAACAGTGAGTATGGTGCTACTTCTTCCTTGTTTTTTCATTTTTTAAAATGTATTGGTTATTTCCTGGATTATGAAGTTCACTTGCAATCTTTTATATTTACTTCTGTTTGCAGACCCAACAACTGCACGAATAACTACAACAACCATGGTTACACAAACTACAACTACAACACAACTCTCCTCCTCAACTACCCCACTAACCACAAATACCACCATTACACCAACTACAACAACCACACAAAACACAGCATTCATTCTCTCAACCACAAACCAAGTAACCACAGAAACTACCACCACACCAATTACAACAACCGTCCAAACTACAACTAACATTGTATCAACAACAACCCCACCAACTACACCAATCACCACACCAACTCCAACTACCACACAAACTACAACCATCATTCCCCCGACAACTATCCCAACTACAACCATAAGTACGCCAACCATCACTACACCAATTCCAACAACAACACAAACAACCACTATTAGTTTAACAACTAACCTACCAACTACAGCCACTACACCAACCACACAAAGCACAACCACCATTCCCTCAACATCGAACCAAGAAACCACAGTAACCACCACCACACCAACTCTAACTACCACACAAACTACTACAACCATTCCCCCAACAACTATCCCAACTACAACGATAACTACGCCAACCATAACTACACCAACTCCAACATCCACACAATCAAACACTGTTGCTTCAACAACTACCCTGCCAACTACAACCACCACTACAACAACCACACAAAATACAACCACCATTCCCTCAACAACTACCCAACTAACCACAGTAACCCCACCAACTACAACAATCACCACACCAACTGCAACTACCACACAAACTACTACAACCATTCCCCCAACAACTATCCCAACTACAACCATAACTACGCCAACCACAACTACACCAACTCCAACAACAACGCAAACAACCACTATTAGTTCAACAACAACCCCACCAAATACAGCCACTACAACAACCACGCAAAGCACAACCACCATTCCCTCAACAACTACACAACTACCCACAGTAACCACCACCACCACACCAACTACAACAACTGTACAAACTACAACTAACATTGAATCAACAACAACCCCACCAACTACACCAACAACTACCACACAACCTACAACCACAACCATTCCCTCAACGACTACAACCATCACCACACCAACTCCAACAACAACGCAAACAACCACTATTGCTTCAACAACTACCCCACCAACTGCAGCCACTACTACAACCACACAAAGCACAACCACCATTTCCTCAACAACTACCCAACTAATCACACCAACCACCACCACACCAAGTACAACGACCACACAAACTACAGCCAACATTGTATCATCAACAACACCACCAACTACAACCATGACTACACCAATTACAACAACCACTGCTTCAGCAACTACCCTTCCAACTACATCCACCACTACACCAACTCCAACAACCACACAAAGCACAACTACCATTGCTTCAACATCTACCCCACTAACCACATTAGCCACCACCACAGAAACTCCAACTACCACACAAACTTCTACAATCATTCCCCCAACAACTATCCCAACTACAACAATAACTACACCAACCACAACTACACCAACTCCAACATCCACACAATCAAACACTGTTGCTTCAACAACTACCCCACCAACTACAGCCACTACAACAACCACACAAAGCACAACCACCATTTCCTCAACAACTACCCAACTAACCACAGTAACCACCACCACCACACCAACTACAACAACTGCACAAACTACAACTACCACTGAATCAACAACAACCCCACCAACTACACCAATCACCACACCAACTCCAACTACCACACAGACTACAACAACCATTCCCCCAACAACTATCCCAACTACAACCACAACTACCCCTATCGCAACTACACCAACTCCAACAACGAAACAGCCACTATTAGTTCAACAACTACCCCACCAATTACAGCCAGTACAACAACCACACAAAGCACAACCACCATTCCCTCAACAACTACCCAACTATCCACAGTAACCACCACCACACCAACTACAACAACTGCACAAACTACAACTAACATTGTATCGACAACAACCCCACCAACTACACCAACAACAACTACCATACAACCTACAACCACAACCATTCCCTCAACGACTACAACCATCACCACAACAACTCCAACAACAGCGCAAACAACCACTATTGCTTTAACAACTACCCCACCAACTGCAGCCACTACTACAACCACACAAAGCACAACCACCATTCCCTCAACAACTACCCAACTAACCACACCAACCACCACCACACCAAGTACAACAACCACACAAACTACAGCCAACATTGTATCATCAACAACACCACCAACTACAACCATGACTGCACCAATTACAACAACCACTGCTTCAGCAACTACCCTTCCAACTACATCCACCACTACACCAACTCCAACAACTACACAAAGCACAACCACCATTGCTTCAACATCTACCCCACTAACCACATCAGCCACCACCACACAAACTCCAACTACCACACAAACTACTACAACCATTCCCCCAACAACTATCCCAACTACAACAATAACTACACCAACCACAACTACACCAACTCCAACAACCACACAATCAACCACTGTTTTTTCAACAACTAGCCTGCCAACTACAAGCACCACTACAACGACCATTCCCTCAACAACTAGCCAACTAACCACAGTAACCACCAATACACCAACTACAACAACTGCACAAACTTCAACTAACATTGTATCAACAACCCCAACAACTACACCAATCACCATACCAACTCCAACTACCACACAAACTACTACAACCATTCCCTCAACAACTACCCAACTAATCACACCAACCACCACCACACCAAGTACAACGACCACACAAACTACAGCCAACATTGTATCATCAACAACACCACCAACTACAACCATGACTACACCAATTACAACAACCACTGCTTCAGCAACTACCCTTCCAACTACATCCACCACTACACCAACTCCAACAACCACACAAAGCACAACTACCATTGCTTCAACATCTACCCCACTAACCACATTAGCTACCACCACAGAAACTCCAACTACCACAACAAACTTTCTACAATCATTCCCCAACAACTATCCCAACTACAACAATAACTACACCAACCACAACTACACCAACTCCAACATCCACACAATCAAACACTGTTAGCTTCAACAACTACCCCACCAACTACAGCCACTACAACAACCACACAAAGCACAACCACCATTTCCTCAACAACTACCCAACTAACCACAGTAACCACCACCACCACACCAACTACAACAACTGTAACAAACTACAACTACCACTGAATCAACAATAACCCCACTCAACTACACCAATCACCACACTAACTCCAACTACCACACAGACTACAACAAACTATTCCCCAACAACTATCCCAACTACAACCACAACTACTCCTATCAGAATCTACACTAACTCCAACAATAACGCAAACAGCCACTATTAGTTCAACAACTACCCCACCAATTACAGCCAGTACAACAACCACACAAAGCACAACCACCATTCCCTCAACAACTACCCAACTATCCACAGTAACCACCACCACACCAACTACAACAACTGCACAAACTACAACTAACATTGTATCGACAACAACCCCACCAACTACAACAACAACTACTACCATACAACCTACAACCACAACCATTCCCTCAACGACTACAACCATCACCACAACAACTCCAACAACAACGCAAACAACCACTATTGCTTTAACAACTACTCCCACCAACTGCAGCCACTACTACAACCACACAAAGCACAAACCACCATTCCTCAACAACTACCCAACTAACTCACACCAACCACCACCACACTAAGTACTAACAACCACACAAACTACAGCCAACATTGTATCATCAACAACACCACCAACTACAACCATGACTGCACCTACTCATAACAACCACTGCTTCAGCAACTACCTTTCCAACTACATCCACCACTACACCAACTCCATAACAACTACACAAAGCACAACCACCATTGCTTCAACATCTACCCCACTAACCACATCAGCTACCACCACACAAACTCCAACTACCACAGCAAACTATCTGACAATCATTCCCCAACAACTATCCCAACTACAACAATAACTACACTCAACCACAACTACACCAACTTCCAACAACCACACTGATCAACAACTGTTTTTTCAACAATTAGCTCCAACTACAGCACCACTACAACTACATTCCTCAGCAACTAGCACAACTAACCACAGTAACCACCAATACACCAATACAACAAGCTGCATAAACTACAACTAACATTGTATCAACAACCAATAACCACACCAATCACCATACCAACTCCAACTACCACACAACCTACAACCACAACCATTCCCTCCAACGACTACCCAACCATCACACTAACCACCACCACACAAGTACAACAACGCCAAACAACCACTACATACTTCCATCAACAACAACCCCACCAACTACAGCCATTACTACAACTATACAAAGCACAACCACCATTCCCTCAACAACTACCCAACTAACCACATCAACCACCACCACACCAAGTACAATGACCACACAAACTACTACAACCATTCCCCCATCAACTATCCCAACTACAACAATAACTACACCAACCACAACTACACCAACTCCAACAACCACACAATCGACCACTACCACACAACCTATAACCACAACCATTCCCTCAACGACTACAACCATCACCACACCAACTCCAACAACGCAAACAACCACTATTGCTTCAACAACTACCGCAACAACTATAGCCACTACTACAACCACACAAAGCACAACCACCATTCCCTCAACAACTACCCAACTAACCACACCAACCACCACCACACCAAGTACAACGACCGCACAAACTACAACTAACATTGTATCAACAACAACCCCACTAACTACACCAATCACCACACCAACTCCAACTACCACACAAACTACTACAACCATTCCCTCAACAACTATCCCAACTACAACCATAACTACGCCTATCACAACTACAACAACTACAACAACAATGCAAACAACCACTATTAGTTCAACAACTACCCCACCAACTACAGCCACTACAACAACCACACAAAGCCCAACCACCATGCCCTCAACCACCACCCAACTAACCACAGTAACCACCACCACCACACCAATTACAACAACTGCACAAACTACAACTAACATTGTATCAACAACACCACCACCAACTACACCAATCACTACATCAACTACAACTACCACACAACCTACAACCACCATTCCCTCAACGACTACAACCATCACTACACCAACTCCAACAACAACGCAAACAACCACTATTAGTTCAACAACTACCCCACCAACTACAGCCATGACTACACCAATTACAACAACCACTGCTTCAGCAACTACCCTTCCCACTACATCCACCACTACACCAACTCCACCAACCACACAAAGCATAGCCACCATTGCTTCAACATCTATCCCACTAACCACATCAGCCACCACCACACCGATTACAACAACCGCACAAACTACAACCACCACAGCTTCACCAACTACCCTGCCAACTACAACCACCACTACAACAACCACACAAAGCACATCCACCATTCCCTCAACAACTACCCAACTAACCACAGTAACCACCACCACACCAACTACAACAACTGGACAAATTACAACTAACATTGTATCAACAACAACCCCACCAACTACACCAATCACCACACCAATTCCAACTATCACACAACTTACAACCACCATTCCCTCAACGACTACAACAATCACCACTTCAACTCCAACAACAACGCAAACAACCACTATTGCTTCAACAACGACCCCACCAACTATAGCCACTACTACAACCATACAAAGCACAACCACCGTTCCCTCAACGAATACCCAACTAACCACACCAACCACCACCACACCAAGTATGACAACACCAACTACAGCCAACATTGTATCAATAACAACCCCACCAACTACAGCCATCACTTCACCAACTACAACAACCACTGCTTCAGAAACTACCCTTCCAACTACATCCACCACTACTCCAACTCCAACAACCACACAAAGCACAACCACCATTCCCTCAACAACTACCCAACTAACTACAGTAACCACCACCACACCAATTACAACAACTGCACAAACTACAACTAACATTGTATCAACAATACCACCAACTACATCAACTACAACTACCACACAACCTACAACCACAACCATTCCCTCAACGACTACAACCATCACCACACCAACTTCAACAACAACGCAAACAACCACTATTGCTTTAACAACTACCCCACCAACTACAGCCACTACTACAACCACACAAAGCACAACCACCATTCCCTCAACAACTACCCAACTATCCACACCAAGTCCAACTACCACACAAACTACTACAACTATTCCTCCAACAACTATCCCAACTACAACAATAACTACACCAACCACAACTACACCAACTCCAACAACCACACAATCAACCACTGTTTTTTCAACAACTAGCCTTCCAACTACAACCACCACTACAACAACCACACAAAGCACAACCACTATTCCCTCAACAACTAGCCAAGTAACCACAGTAACCAACAATACACCAGCTACAACAACTGCACAAACTTCAACTATCATAGTATCAACAACAACCCCACCAACTACACCAATCACCACACCAACTCCAACTACCACACAACCTACTACAACCATTCCCCCGACAACTATCCCAACTACAACCATAACTACGCCAACCACAACTACACCAACTCCAACAACAACGCAAACAACCACTATTAGTTCAATAACTAGCCTTCCAACTACAACCACCACTACAACAACCACACAAAGCACACCCACAATTCCCTCAACATCGAACCAAGAAACCACAATAACCAGCACCACACAAACTCCAACTACCACACAAACTACTATGACCATTCCCCCAACAACTATCCCTACTACAACCATAACTATGTCAACCACAACTACACCAACTCCAACAACCACACAATCAAACACTGCTGCTTCAACAACTACCCTGCCAACTACAATCACCACTACAACAATCACACAAAGCACAACCACCATTCCCTCAACAACTACCCAACTACCCACAGTAACCACCACCACACCAACTCAAACTACCACAGAAACTACTACAACCATTCCCCCAACAACTATCCCAACTACAACCATAACTACGCCTATCACAACTACACCAACTCCAACAACAACACAAACAACCACTATTAGTTCAACAACTACCCCACCAACTACAGCCACTACAACAACCACACAAAGCACAACCACCATTCCCTCAACAACTACCCAACTACCCACAGTAACCACCACCACACCAACTACAACAACTGCACAAACTACAACTAATATTGTATCAACGACAATCCCACCAACTACACCAATCACCACACCAACTCCAACTACCACACAAACTAATACAACCATTCCACCAACAAATATCTCAACTACAACCGTATCTACATCAACTCCAACACCCACGCAAATAACCATTATTGCTTCAACAAGTACCCCACAAACCACAGCCACCACTACAACAACCACACAAAGCATCACCACCATTCCCTCAACAACTACCCAAATAACCACAGCAACCACCACCACACCAATTACAATAACCGCACAAACTACAACTAACATTGTATCAACAACTACACCAATCACTACATCATCTCCAACTACCACACAAACCACAACTACCATTCCCTCAATGACTACAACCATCACTACACCAACTCCATCAACCACACAAACAACCACTATTAGTTCAACAACTAACCCACCAACTACAGCCACTACTACACCAACTACAACAACTGCCACTACACCAACCACAACACCCACACAAAGCACAGCCACCATTCCCTCAACAACTAACCAACTAACCACAGCAACCATGACCACACCAATTACAACAACCGCACAAACTAGAATCACCATGAATTCAGCAACTACCCCATCAACTACAACCATGACTACGCCGACTACATCAACCACACAAAGCACAAACATCATTCAATCAACAACTACCCCATTACCCACAACAACCACCACTGCACCAACTACAACAACACCTCAGATAACAAAAATTGCCTCAACCACTACAGGACCAAATACAACTATCTTCACAGCAACCACTACAACCCCCCAAAGCCCCTCACCTATAATCTATTTTTTGTATATAAATCCAACAAACTCAACAGTCGCTACAACCTGCGTGCCCACCACTTCCTCAACAAGTACCCCACTAACCACAACAACTACCAGTACATCTGCAACCCCAGTCTCAAACCCATGTGAGTATGACACAGACAGATAGAGAGGGTACATTGTATACAGTGTTATCATCTATTAATGGAAATATATATAGGTAAATGACAAATGAGGTAGCTATGTGAGAACAATGGTACTGCGCTTAACTGCAAATGAAGCCCTCATCCACAAAAGCTGTAAAACTCTGTTTCAACACTCTTCTGGCCTGCATAATAATTTTGAGACACTGTGATTCTAGTTGTCATAGGTCTGAGAATCAGGATCTCCTCTTCATCGTCAATGTCTAAGGACTACATCAAGAATAACCTCGTACAACAGGTCAGTCTTTTCTTATGTAATCAGTAGTTTTGTAGTATTCGATTGCAGTCATGGTCTCGAGACCAGTCTTAAGACCACTTTTTTATGGTCTTTGTCTTGTCTAGGACTTGACAGCATTTGTACTCGGTGTTGTCTCGGTCTCGGACATTCAGGACCAGTCAAGACCATAACTTTGGGAATAAATAGCTTTTGCATATTCTGATTTATTTGTTAACATCATAACTTTAACTGGATGGAAAACATATTTCTTTGAATGCAACCAATAACCCTAATTAAACATGTGTTGTTCGCATTAATGACTGTCACACCTCTCCGTGATGGTAAGCATGGAAAAGCAGTATTGCATAAAAATGCTTACGTTGATTTCAGCTCTTAGTGTTTGTATGTTGGTGTTTTAATGGGAATTTGATCTTTCAGGTCAATTTGAGAAGTACCTATGATCATGTTTCATATTTTACCGTGTGTCATGTAATGTGAGGGAATGGTCTTGGTCTTGACTCGGTCTCGCCCTCCCTCGGTCTTGGTCTCGACTTGGTATAGCCCCTAAAAGTCTTGGTCTTGGTCTTGACTTGGTCTCAGTTTGGGCGGTCTTGACTACATGTTTCTAACATGTACTCAGAAAAAAAATGTCCAGTCTTTTCCAGTAGTTTGCAGTTTAGGGTGTTTATTTCCTGTGTCCTTAACAGCATCCATTGACCACGTCCAAAAAATAATACTAAGTCATATAACATAAAATACAAACACAATCTGAGCACAGTTAAAAACTGTTTGCTCCTCTTCTTCAATCAACAGCTGTTTGTATCAAAACAAGAGCTTAAATTAGGCCAGCATCGGCCTTAAAACCACAATCCATTATCATGCCCTCTGTGGCTTGGAGGAAAACAACAAATATGGCTCCTACACAAATCATCAGACAACTGCACTTAATCTAGGGGGCGACAGTCAACATCAGAAACTCTGAAAAGTAATGTGAAATTTATTTTGAGAATAACAGTATTACCACATTCACCTGTTTTTATTTAAATTTTCAATGTGGGCATAAAAAACCTTAGCCACAATGCTGAAAAAAGTGTGTATCAATATTGATACAGAACGTTTAAATTGATGGAAGAACGAAGATTGCACAAGTAAACATCAGGGTGAATCAGCGGGGCTTAAAATTTTGTTTTTGTTTTGGAAAGCAGCCAGCGAGTATCAAACACTTTCCAGTGACACGTTTATCATTGCGTAATCTGTCATTTGATTTTTGGTGAAGCACTCTGAATGTCTTTTATATATTTTATTTTGTTACGTTTATACCTCATATTCACTTCTCCCACTTAAAACAGAACCATAACATTTGTGAAAGTAGTAATCAAATCTCAGCACCGCTGTTTTTTCTTTCCAGATTAGAGATGAACTGGTGAGACGAGGGCTGCCATCAGACATCACTCTAAACCTCATGAGTAGTGTGAAACTGACGTCTACAACCACAGCAACCCGTGTTGTTTCAACATGAACATTTATTGACTCCTGCAGGGAAAAAATTTTTTTCAGTTACCTACAAAAAATAATTGCAAGGTCTGCTTTAACTTCATTGTTGAGCAAGGGTTTAAAGTTAAAAAGTTATGTTTATAAACTTAATCCAAGATTAAATAAATATTCCTCAGTTCTCATAAAGACACAATAAAATAATGAATGAATGAATGAATGAATGAATTAATTAATTAATTTTGTTGAATCTTTTGTGGAGAAAAAGAACACAAGTAATGATATAGATACAATTTCCGTATTCCAGATTAGTTATTTGATTATATTGGTCTTGTTGATTCAAATATTATGATGGATAAATATTTGAGGGTCTGTTTAATGGTTGAGGTACAGACATCTAGCCACTGTCTCAGCTTGATCTGAATATAAAAAATTATGTGACTGATGATAACAGAATTTGAAACAGGTTTATTGTTGAGTAAGTTTTCACATACAATGAATTTGAATTTGCCATGGTATTTAAAATTTAAAAATATATTATAAATAGATATGTACAATATGTTTGAGATGTACAGTTTGTGCAGTTGTGTTCAAAATATTGACCAAGGAATGTGCAAAGGTTCACAGTATAAAGTGGTACTACAGTACTTACAGTAGCAAGCACCAACAACTCATGGGTCTATTCTCAGTAGAATAAAAGGTTTGAAATGTGATACTAAAAATGTTTTGTTTTTTTTCCATAGGTATGTGTATAGGATAGGTTTATATTTTTCTTTCAGTTCATTGTTGATAGGCTATAGCACAGTTGGATGTATAATTTTAAGTTATTGTTATTTTATGTTAAAATGCATGTATTTTCTACCTCATGTCATATTGAATAAATACTAAAAAATTGCAAAGCTATATTTTGTATATTTGTAATTTTGAATATTGTCATGGTCGGGCTGTGCTTCTTTCTCTCATTACCTTTGTGTGTTCTGCTGTTTCTCTTGTCCCGGTGTTTTCTTGTCAGCTTCCCTGTGTCTGTCTGTCTGTCTGTCTGTCTGTCTGTCTGTCTGTCTGTCTGTCTGTCTGTCTGTCTGTCTGTCTGTCTCTCTGTCTGTCTGTCTGTCTGTCTTGGCATTCCTGCTCCTATGACACTCACCTCCTGCACGCATGTGACTCATCTTCTTGTGATTCTCTTGTCCCGGTGTTTTCTTGTCAGCTTCCCTGTGTCTGTCTGTCTGTCTGTCTGTCTGTCTGTCTGTCTGTCTGTCTGTCTCTCTGTCTGTCTGTCTCTCTGTCTGTCTGTCTGTCTTGGCATTCCTGCTCCTATGACACTCACCTCCTGCACGCATGTGACTCATCCACTGATCAAGACACTGTACTTCTACCATGGTTCATCATTCCAGTCTTTGCCACCAGTTTTTTGTTTCTTTAATCACAGCTTATTTACTGTAACACTACAGTCACAAAAAATAATGGGGGACCTGCTGGCATAAAATAGCCCACTTTTATTAAAGCTGAATTTTGCACTCTTTATTCTGTGTTTGTGGGTGAAGTGAAGGCTTGAACTGGGCAGTGGGCAAAACCCTGCCTTTGGCTGAAGAACACAATAACTACAGGCTGTTTATCGTGGTCATTTCCCCCACTTCTTGACGAAAATTGCATAAAATAAGAGATACAGATAGACAAGTTATGATCAGGTAGTGCAAATGCTACCTGTGCGTCTTTTGCCCATAGACCAGAGGTTCCGGCCATCTGCTTGATGAGAGTACTTTCAACTTTCATCAGTAGTCCCTGTAAGAAATGACACAGTAAAATGTATCTCAAATGTGGCCTGCAGCTGTCATCACAGGACTATACTGCTGCAATGACATTTACAGATTCCATAATGGGCACTATTATTACTATATGACAACATAAAATGAAGATGTTTTTGTTGATATACTTGCCCCCCACCCAAGTAATCATTTTCTCACATGTAGAGACCTCACCTCTACCAGTCCCTGTAGCTTTCCAGGTAATTTCTTTATTGATATCTTCATGTTTTCTTTAACAAAATCACATTAATGATCAGAGAGGCTGCTGTCAGTCATTTAAAACGTTTCAATGCACGCAGTAATGTCACAGTAAATACTGAGGGACATTTAAGCAGCAAAACAAAACAAACTGTGGTAAAAAAAACTTGACAGGACAGAGGAAACTTTCAGAGAAAAGAGAATTAAACTACTATATTTGGTGACCTCATAGCTGGTTACGGCCATGTGATTAAATGATACAAACAGTTGAAATTCATGGAATGAGAAAGCTTGTGTAAGGAAAAAGGCAATGAGGGTCATTTTGATAGCAGCGAGCAAGCAGTTTTGGTGAGGTACTCTGTTTAGTTTACTTACTCAAATCCTGTTGTCCCAAGTGACAACGGTACAGAGAAAATCATATCTGAGAACACAGTGATCACATCTCAGCACAACTGCCATCAGATATCCCTCTACACCACGTGAGTAGTGTGAAACTGAAATCTACAACAATCACTCAGTATGATTGAAGATGGTATGAGGGGACTGGATCTAGGTACAGGCAGTTGGATTGTTGGCTGTGAGTGTGTGTGTGTGTGTGTAGGTTGAGGTGACCGAATGAGGAAATGAAGGTGTGTATATTTGTATATCCAAATACTTTTGTCAACATGAAACAAAAAAAAAATTGTTCACAAAAACAAACTACAACCACAGCAACCCCTGCTGTTTAAACATGAACATTTATTAACAACCTGCAGGAAAATGTTTTCAGTTGCCTGCCAAACATAACTGCAAGGTCCGCTGCTCCACCTCCAACTTCTGCTTCCCGCTTCTAAAAAGCATTGTTTGGAAAACAATTATTATTATTATTATTATTGTAATGAATAGCTTTCATGTGTACACACTTGACTGTATGAATGTAAAAGCAGGTTTCTGTTATAGAATGTTTTTGTTGCCTTTGATTTTATGTCCAATGTCTATTTGTCTATTTATATTAAAGCCAACTGCAAAATGAACTGATGAATTAAACATAGGCGACTTAATAATGTCAACAAAATGTAAGACAACTGATTTTGTTTTAAAATTATTACTTTATCCTCATTATACTATGACATATATTAACCTTAATCTAAGTTATTGAACCCATTGTCTAGGATTAAAAGTTGTACAGTCATCCGATCTGTTGAGAACAGGCAAGGGCAGATAGTGCCAAAACAGTAACACATCTGATATACAGTCAAACATCAACACCTCACCACTGAGTCAAAAACATCTGGTGTCTGATTATAGCAGAGCAGGACAACCTCAGTACTTGTACAACTGGTCCATCTAGACAGTTGGGGTTTTCATGCAAGCTCCCCAAAGACGAAGTCTAAAGTAGTGATGGTATGTCTTATAATGGAGCTCTGAGGCTCATTTTAATAGTGGTTTAGATGCAGAGACGTCTAGCCACTGTCTGAGCTTGCTTTTGATGTGAAATGTGATGTGACTGATGACTACAGAATCAGGTTTACTGTTGAGTAGCCTAAGTTTAGTCACATACAAGTAATTTGCCCTTTTAAGTTGGTGCATAACAATAGAGCAAAAGGCGCAGAGTTTATACTACTGAATGTACAGTAGGACTGTACTTGTGTTAGCTTACTGTAGGACTAGGGATATATCATTACATCTTCCAGAATTATTTGAAAATAGCCTTAACCGGCATCTCATGAGTGTTTGCTGACCAAAATTGTTCATTGTTTATTCATAGCTGAGAATTCGTGTATTCAATAGGTTTTTTTATTTCAGTTAATTGTTGCTAGTGTTATGGTGGCAGCCCGGCTGACGGTGAGTGTCCTGGGTTTTTCTCCTTTTTATCAGTTATTCTGTTTTCTCCTTGGTTTTCTGTGTACTCTGCCTGTTCCTCCTTGTGTCTGCTCCCCTGTGTGTTCTCTCTCCCTCCGCTCCTGAGCCCAGCCAATTATCCACACCTGCTCTGCATCAGCCACCTCGTCAGCCTGCTACACCTGCCAGTAATCACCTCATCCCAGCCTGCATATCTACCCCGGCTCTCCACACCATCTTCGCTTGATCGTCGTAGCTCCATACCCGGTGCCACCTCTATGTTCGAGCTCTCGTGTTCCTTGTCTTTCCCACGTTTTCCCTGTGCTTTGTCTCGGCTTTCTCTAACCCTGTCTCTCCATTTGTTTCCCTCCAGGTCCACTCACCCTCGTCCTCCGCTCCGTCAGCTGGGCTCGCTCACCTGGACACTTCCCTTGGTCTTCCCCTCTCGGCGTCCTCCCGGCTCTCCCTCGTGCTTCCCCAGTCAGCCTGCCACCACACTCCTCCACCAACCCCTTTATCTGTTCTCCCGTGCCCTCTCTGTTCCTCGGCCCCCAGTGTTTCTCGGCCCACTGATACTCCCCTTTGTTCTCTATCCCCCTGGTTCCCTGTGCCTGTGTCTCCCCGGCGTCCAACCCTCCTCCTTCTCCTTTCTCCTAGCCCCCTCTATAAACCCTAAATAAACCTCTGTTTCTCCCGAGCGTTGCATTTGGGTCCGTCCTGTCCACACCTCACAACAGCTAGGTTGTACCACTTTTTTT
>JALXJV020000002.1:19429223-19453050 GCA_024633595.2 Lepomis macrochirus | reverse complement strand
GCCACATTTAGTTTTTATTGATGTATCAACTTGTTCACATTTAGCTGACTTACAATTGTTACATGTAAGAGGTCGCATGGCGTCTGGAGTGTCTTGCTCAGGGACACAATGTTGGATGGGTCACAGTGGGGATTGAACCTGGGTCTCTCACACCAAAGGCATAGTCTTATCCATTACGCCACCATTTGTTGTTGACCTCAACAAAACAATGTTGTGTAGTGTCATGAATTTCTGCTCAAGCTTTTTTTAAGCCCACTTGAAAATTCACACAAAACAAGGTGGATGGAAGTGGTCCGTGTAGCAACCAGCGGATTTTCATTTTGTAAGTCAAAAGAAAATCAATTACCAATACCATTAGTAAATAGGGGAATCAAAAAGCGGAAACAAACAATTTTTTGTTTTGATATTAAAAAAAGGAAAATGAAAAAAGATCTCGTTATCCGATTTTTTTTATGTGTTTATAGATGGAAATCGGAAATTCAAATACGAGTGTATAAATATGTTGACTGTTGTCTATTTCTGCATCCACCCTCTGGGTTAAATGCAGTTATCTGATACATTGAGAAGATTTCTGATTACATAAGAAGATACTAACCACTTTTATGATGTTTTCAATGATGTAGTCCTCAGACAGTAAAGACAGAGCAGAAACCTTCGTCCTCAGACCTAAGAAAACTAGAAACACAGTAACTCAACATTATAATGCAGGTCAGAAGCTGCTGTAACTGAGTAATACAGCTGTCTTAGACGAGATCTTCATTTTCAGTTAAGTTCAATGCCATTGTTCGCACTAAGCTCCTTCACTCATCATTCAGCAATGTGTATGTCCATTAATAGATGATTACTGTGTGTAAAACATCGCCCTGTCTTACTCACTTGGGATCGGGTAGGGGTCTGTAAACAGAAGTGAATATAAAACATAGATTACTAGTGAATTTCATTATCCACGGAAAACAACACTTGAATCTAAACATGAACAAAAAAGGAAGGGTTGCACTGACCGGATCCAACATTCACAATTACACATCGTAGCTCTGACTGATACGTCACTGAACTGTAACAATAAATCCATATTATGTCTCAATGAGGACTTTCTTCCCCACAGCCTGCACATATAAATGAATTCACATAATACATTAAGCAACACAATATACACATTCCCCACATATTCTTATGTACACATAGAGATATGAGGTATACATCTATACATACAGTTGTCAACAAGGTATTGTTTACTAAGGGATGCTACTGGAGATTCGACACAACTTTTGGCCAAATCAGATGGGACACAACTTTTGGCCAAAGCAAGCCCTCCTCAGCTTTAAAGGTAGTGGCTTATATTTTAGGAAACATGGTAATTTGTTTTCTTTCTTTGCTGAGAATGAAATGAGAAAGTAAAGCAAACCAGTGGAGAGTCCAGAAATTCATTGCTGTCTGCCAAGAAACAGTCCTGCACTTAAACCCCCTTTAAACCACAGCTTGTTGTTTTTACAAGTTGTTTTTTATTAACACAAGAGATGTATAAAGTGTTAATTAATGAGCCTTAAGGTTCTGATAGGTGGCTTTTTAAACTATGGACTTGGCTTCAAACCATTCAACATAAATAAATGAGTGTGAAATCGATCTTCTCATTAAACTCTTTCAAGAAAGTTAACTAATGTTCACAGGAGAAGTGACTGACTTGAAAACTGCCTGGAAAACAAAACAGATGGGGTGGCTTTCTCCAGTTTGGTTTTCAGACGGTGTCCAACTCAGGATATACTGTCCAGCTCCCAGTGTAATCTGGTTCATATTGTACGGCCCGCTGAACAGCAGATCTGAAATCCTTTAACAAACAGGAGAAGTAAAGACTTCACATGTTGAACAAGAATTTCAAAATTCTCCCCAGCCACAAATCTGTTTTCCTTGACAACATGACTAAATTCTACTGCTGGGGAGTTCCCTCTCATCTGACTCATCTTTCTTTGCTGATTTTGGTGAGTCACAGGGGCTGCTCATTCTTTCCTTTTTTGGTAGTTGCATTAAAGTTGTCAAACCAGTATTACCCTTTAAAACTCAAAGCCTGTAAAATTGAAAAAATATGGTGCAAAAACTACCAATGCCTCCACAAAATCTAGTGATGTTTTTCATGCACACTGCTGTTTATGCTTAATCTACTCTTCTTAACAGCACTGCAGTTGGTTCTGTCACATTTGTTGCGCTCTTGTAAAACCTGTTACACAACAAAAGATTCTTTGTGCACCTGAAAACCATCTGTGTTACTGATGTTTTATTGTGAATATTTTTTTCTAATAAAAAGAGAAAGTTCTGCAGGACGTAAGTAACTCATGTTTTTTAACATATTGTTTTATTTTTGACTTACATGGAGATATTGGCTGTTGCATTGATGCTGATTTCCAGGGTCTGATTGACAGGGGTGTACAGCTGAGCTCTGTTGGCAGAAACTTGGGCAGATAGAGTCCCTCTGTGCAGGACGGCACCACAGTGTCCACTGGAACAATAAGAAAAGTAAATATTTCAGTCACACTGAAGTTTTATGAGGTTGGCAGTGCAGGTTTGTTCCTCCAGCACAGCTAAACAATGGCAAGCTGCCAAAACAAGGTCTTACCATTTAAAACAAACTGGAGAGGTAGTTTGCTTATAGCATCGCTGATCATTTTGATCATTTTGGCCCACTGGTCAAAGGTTGCTCAGTGAGAAAAGACTACGCACGCACACACATATTATATATATACTAAACAGTGAGACATTTCATACACACTGACCTGCTAACAGACACACCATGTTGTGTTGCTTAATTAATATACTTAAGCAAAATATTTAGCATTATTTACAGACTATGTACAGTCTTCCTTTTTTTTGATTTAAAGAAGAGTTACTGTGGACTTTAGCGACTCACGGTAGAGACGTTGAGAACAGATGGCGGTGTGCAGTCGCCACACTCTAATAGTGGTGTGTTTGCATATCTGCATTTAATTTGGTCTCCACCAGGGTCAAACGTCAACAGGTTGAAATCTCTTGGATGGTGAATGGTGATACTGAAGCTGCAGATTCACGTCACTTCAACTTTCTGATTTCACTGATAGATGAATTTTTGACATTAGTGTGTGAAGATAATGAGGTAAACATAACACCCAACATTTTCAGATGAAAAAATCATGATCAGGTTTTTTCAAACCCCTTTCATCTTACTTTGTTGTTTACAGCAAGCAATTATCGTGAAGGTGCTCATGACATATTGACTCCAAAATGTGTCATAAAATCATTTAACAAAAAAACAGAAACACAAAAAGTGAGGAGGCTTAACTCACAACTGGCAGTATGGTGGTCTGGGGTGATCTGTTGGCCTGGTTGGTGTCTGACCGGTTTCTCAGCTCCACCAGAGTCACAGCTTTCACTGACAAGATGCTATTTCTGATGTTATCTGTCCAGTCACCGATTAACCTTCAGTGGGAAAGTCAGTTTTTACTGTGCTGCTCAGATCCTCTGTGTACACATGTATTGTAGGTGTGAACAGCTGACTTGCAAGATATTTACTCCGTAAAGTGTGCAATGGTGTAAGTACATTTACTTACTGCAGTAGTACTTTACTTAAGTGCAAGTACTACACTTAAGTAAAGTACTACTTAAATTTGAAGTACTTGAACTTGAGTCTTGTTTGTTGTTGCTTCCACTCCATTTTAGACTTCTACTGCACTACATCTCAGAACTATATGTTGTACTTCTCACTCCCTTACATTTTTCTGACAGCTTTAGTTACTAGTTAATAAAAAAGAATATTATATTTTTGAAATAGGACATACCTAATAGTGTATATAAATACAGATGAAACAATTCATTGATTAATTGATCAGCTGATAGATAGAAAATTATGTGAATCTATTTTAATAAAAACATTTCATGTTTCCAGCTTCACAAAAATGAGGATTTTCTGCTTTTCTCTTATATTATTTTAATAATTTACTTTTTGTTTTTTAATACTTTTGAGGTTTGGACAGTTTATTGGACAAAACATGCACTGTAAAGGTGTCACTTTGAGCTCTGGGTAATTGTGACAACATTTCTTACTATTTTCAGATTTTTTTCAATTCAATCATTTGATTTATGGAGAAAATCCATAAATCGTGCATCTTCAGAACTCACATTCCCACAATTATTGCTGGAGCAGACCCACGAGGTAATGTCTGCGCTACAGTGGAAGTTCAAATTATACTGAAGTTCCACCTGCAGTATTACAGTGAAGATGTGTTATGGCACCAATGACAATATCCGTGATACAAAAAGGTGGTTTACTGGGGTGCTAACTTGGGAAAAGATGCTACTTTGAAGACATGCATTTGCATTTGTCTTTGATCCTGCTGATAAGACTTGATAAAATCTATAAAATCTAATATTTTGTACTTTAACAAACTCCTTCTAGTGATTTAGTCCGATCGACTTCAGATTTGTGCTGTGCAGTCTAAACACATTGACGATGACAAGTTGTGTGAACGGTGAGTTTTCTTAACGGCGTGCTCGTGGCATGCAAAATTGATGATTCATCATAAAACAAGAAGTTATTGTAACTTCAGTCTACATGCTCACATCTGTACCAAATCTGGAATTACCAATTTACAGTATAAGAGCCCCGCCCTGAACACATCCATATGCCAATTTTCACTGAAATTAGTAGCGCCACCTGCTGGCAACAGGAAAGGACACGTTTTATGCTGTAATGTACTACTTCTAGCAGATTGGACATATCAACTTCAGAACAGTCCCAGAAAACCCATAATACATTGAGGAAGCCATGTTGTAAAACTTGTGAGTTTGCAGTTAACAGCGTGAGGGTAGAGTGGCGGCCATGTTCCACGCTTCACCACGACACAGGAAGTTGCTGTAACTTGACTGTACAAGGTCAGATCTGTACCAAATTTTACACGTTTAATAAGAGTCCTGCCCTGAACACATGTACATGCCAATATTCACTTAAAGTCGCCACCTGCTGGCAAGAGGAAATGACCTTTAACAAAGCAGCCCCCGTGGCACGTTTGACCTACATGTATGAAATTTCTGTGGCACATGTATCATGTCCAGACGTGCCAAAAACCCTCTTGGAGTGATGGCCTGAACCCAAAAGGAATTCAGCCATTTTTAATTTTATTGAATTTATTTTTTCATTTTATTTTTCATTTTTGGATGATTAACTGGCTCCGTACTTTTATGAATTCTTCCTAGAGAATTAGTCTGACTGACTTCAGATTTTCTTTGTCTACTCTAAAGCCCTTGATGATTAAAAGTTGTACAAACAGTGGGTTTTCTTGAAACGGCGTGCCCATGGCATGGCGTCCAAAATCGATGATTCGCCATGAAAGAGGATGTTATTTTAACTTCAGTGTACATCCTCATATCTTCACCAAACTTAACATGCTTGATAACTGTTCCGGCCCGAACACATCTACATGTTCAGTTATAGTCAAAGTGCGAAGTGCTATGTAGCGCCACAAAGGGGACACAGGAAGCGATGATTAACATGTTTGTGCAGTGTCCGAAGCCCATGGCAAATTTACAGCCACACCGACAGAATCTGCAAGGCGGTCGCCTCACACCTTGACACGCTACACGTGCGAGGGCCCAGCCAATGCTGTTGTTATTCTAATTGGATAATACTGAATGTTATTCAGCATTACTGAATGTTATTCAGCATTATCCAATTAGTTCATGATTTCTGCCCCAACAATGAACCATTCGATGTCTGGAAAGACTCAGAACCTGTCTGGCTTCTGATACAGACCATCCAGTTTTATAGTGCTTGTTGAAAAAATGCAAGGGTTGCCGTGACAAAATGTAAAACAATCCAGAAAATCCTGTTTCAGTAATGCGTAATCTATGGTAATCTAGGTTGTGTCTCACATCTTAAGAATGTTTTCAAGCTGTCAAATCTTTTATTTTCTATATCTCAATTATGGCATGTAAAAATAGAATTACAACATTCTTGCAATTTACCCGGAACGAATGTGGACGCCGCCTGTCTGTCTGAACAAGGCCCTACAAAGAATGAAGTGATGTGACAAAAAGGAAACCTTTGCAGGTGTTTTGAGTTAATTAGCTGATTAGAGCTCTTCTCAGGCCAACATTTCTATGTTAAAAATGATTTTTTCTAAAATTGTAAAATATTTTGAGCTCCTGGATTTTTGAGCTCCATGAGCTGTAAACTGGAAACGGTCACTTCTGGGGTTGGGTAGCAGGGTCAGCAGCTTTAGCAAAGGGCCCCAAACTTCCCCTTTTCATCAACTACATTAGCGAGCTCTGACTGGGGAAGACATTCCCAGGCCAGTGTGGAGACATAATCCCTCCACCTAGTCCTGGGTCTTCCCTGAGGCCTCCTCCCAGCTGAACGAGCCAGGAACACCTCCCTAAGGAGATATCCAGGGGGCATCTTTACCAGATGCCCAAACCACTTCAGCTGGCTCCTTTTGACCCAAACTAGCTGTGTCTCTACTTCTCACCCTATCTCTAAAAGAGACGCCAGCCACCTATACCTTTAGCATCAATGATGCAACAACTTTAGAAAGTAAATCTGTTAACTATTCTTAGCAAAAATGAAATATAGCCAACAAAAAACAAAGCATACAAAACATACAGTAAATCACCTGAGGTTTGTGTGTGTGTGTGTGTGTGTGTGTGTGAGTGCGCACAGGGTCCTCCTATCTTAAGGACAATAGTAGTTTTAGCCACAAAATGAAGCTGAGCTGTCTGATCCAGCAGCATTCTTGTTTTGAATAGATGTAGAGAACAGATGTGAGCCAATGTCTTATAATACCCCATCTAACTATTGAAAATGAGTGCCCGTAATTAGGGATGTCCAGATCTGATCACGAGATCAGAAATCGGGCCCGATCACGTTGTTTCAGACTCGATAAGAATCGGACGTTCCCTCCCGATCAGGACTCGGATATAAATGTATATATATGTATATATAGATGTGCTTTGCAAAAACTGTGGCACTTTTATTTTTGTATTTGCTTTAATGCCTGCCGGGTATTTTAAGTTGAGGTGCTATTTGTTTTTATCTTAGACTTTTTTTTATATTTACTGTTGCACTAAAGTCCAAAAGTAAAGAATTTATGTTATTTATTACTTGATTGTTCAAGCTACCTCACAGAAGTGCTCTGTTTGTTAACAGAGTTGTTGAATGTTAAAATAAGGTGAATTAAATAAAAAATAAGGAACATCCTGGATCTCTTCTTTATTCTTTTTTTAAGTATTATAGAAGTATTGGATCGGGACTCAAAATCAAATGACTCGGACTCGAACTCGGACTCGAAGGCAAAAAAAACGTATCGGGACATCCCTACCTGTAATAGAAGCTTGTGTTCCACCGTACTTAAGGATTAATAACATACTTTAGTTTATGTTTGCATGTATTCAATGTTTTATTTTAATAAAAAGAGTTCAAAAAGATTTCAGTTGATTTTACACATTTGGCAGCCTTAAGAAACCCGTTTTTAGGAGCTTTATTGCCAAGTAGTGTTTTACACACACAAGGGAATTTGCTTTGGTGATAAGATGCTACACGCAGAAAAACATACAGCTGACATAAATAAATGTTGACATGTACAAATATGGAATTAAACAGAAAATTGCAAGTTATATAATAATAAAAGAAATAGAGAAAAATAATACAGCTCATTGCAGAGAAAGAACGTCGCAGGTATTACATGTTCATTATTCTGGGTTTGTGTTGTGCAGACGTATTGCAACGGTAGAGATTATTGTGTACATAAATATATAAATTGACAATATAAAAAAATAAACAACAAAGACTAACAATTAACAACAAATATGTGCAATGTGCATGGTTTGTGCAAGATATGAAATGAAATAGTATTTAAATGTTCAGAGACATTTGTATTATTTGAGGGAGGGAGTGTCAGTGAAGGACTCGGGCTTCGTTAATGAGGCTAGCTGCAGACGGAAAGAAGCTGTTTTTGTGGTGAGAGGTTTTGGTCCTGATTGACTGACAGCCTCCTGCCAGAGGGGAGAGTCTGAAACAGTTTGTGTCAAGGGTGGGAAGGGTCAGCTGCAATTTTTCCTGCTCGCCTCAGAGTCCTGGACGCGTACAGGTCCTGAAGTGATGGAAGATGGCAGCCAATCACCTTCCCTGCAGAGCGAATGATACGCCTGCTTTGTCCCTGGCAGTGGCAGCAGTGTACCCGATGGTGTTCGAGGAGGTGAGGATGGACTCAAAGATGGCAGTGTAGTAGTGCACCGTCATTGTTTTTGGCAGGCTGAACCTCTTCAGCTGCCGCAGGAAGTATATCGTCTGCTAGGCCTTTTTCATGAGGGAGGTGATGTTCAGCTCCAACTTGAGGTCCAGGGAGATTTTTTTTTAAAACTCACACCAATTCTGTTAACAGTCTCATTTTCTGTTGCTACCTTGTTATGCTATTTGTGAAACTGAACCTCATACCTATTTTACCTTTAAATCAATGAGCTACATTTTAATTATGTAGAACGTATCAATACATTATTCCAATTTTTGTAATTAGTTCTCATAATAATTAACACTGATAATATTAATTGGGTGGAGGTCTGGGGGTCCTCCCCCTGAAAATTTTTGGGCTTGAAACACTTCCCGCATTCTGGTGAATTTTTCTGCAACAATTTATTTAGGAAATGTCTATTTATATAAAAGGAAATACAAATTTCAGGTGATCCTGGTGACAATTCAAAATATAAAAGTATAGTGTAATATGGATAAATATAAGGATATCAGGCATACTGTATTGCTGTCAGATATGTTTCTCCTGTATATCAACTTTTCTCAAATGTAACCAAATGTAATACAATCCAGAAAATCCTGTTTCAGTGTTATGTCTGCCATGAGGTAGTGTCACCTGGAAATGGTTCCTTTGCATATTTAAACTTTGGAAAGATATTATATTATTTATTATTGTACTGTATTTGTTTAAATTGATTTGCCATAGCAATGTTTGCATGGTAAAAAGTAGAGTTACGACATTCTTGTGATCTGAATGAATGTGGAGGCTGCTTGTCTGTCTGAACCATAGACTGTATAAAGGTCTAAACAAGGCCTTAGAAAGAATGAACTGCTGAAAAAAAAATTAAAGAAAAATCTGTCTGTCTTTAAAACAAGGTTTTATTCATTTAATACATTTTTTTATGTTCATCCTCACCAAAGCTTTATGATGACAATGAAATAACAAATGTCATCATATTTGATTTGGTGAGTTTACATTGGCATATTAAATCATTTTTGGCAGCGTGGTAGTGCAGTGGTTAGCTTATGTAAGCTTTAAGCCTTAAGGTTAGCCTTTCTGTGTGGAGTTTGCATGTTCTCCCCTTGCCCGCGTGGGTTAGTTAATTGGTAGGTTAATTGGTGTCTCTAAAATTGTCCTTAGGTGTGAATGTGAGTTGTTGTCTGTCCATGTGTGGCCCTGCGATGGATTGGCGACCTTTCCAGGATGTACCCCCGCCTTTCGCCCAATATCAGCTGCGACAGGCTCCAGCGACCCAGTATGCAGGATAATCGGTTGACGATGGATGGATGGATATTAAATTATTTTTAAAAATTTACTTCAGTATGGTATTATTTTGAGGTACTTGTACTTAAATGTAGCCAATTTATGCTACTTCACAACACATGAGGAATATATTGTAATTTGTACTCCACTACATTTATTTAACTGCTACTAACTATTTAGATTTTACTTTGTATCAATGTATTAAATATGATGCAAGTGTTTTCAGTTGTGTTGCGGAATAGACCGGCTTAGTTTGGAAGTGTGCAAACTCTGCTGGGATTTACATGAGGTTATCATGTACTTATAAGAATGATAAAATTGTAATTTGAAAAAATTAAATTTTCACTAGTCACTTAAGATTCATTTTACTAAAGAGAATTTGTTTTTGCAGTTGGCTTTAATATAAACAGACAAATAAAAAGTACACATTGGACATAAAATCATATATAAAACTTTTTTTTTGTTCAAGGTGAAACATCAGGAGTCACTGAGGTTTCAGAGTTCAGTTTCACTCTACTCCCAAGGTGTAAAGGGAGGTCTGATGGCTCTCCTTCACTCAGCAGTTTAGCTTTAATCTGTAAAGATAAAAACAGTAGTGTTGAGATATTATCAGGGGTGGAAATTAACTTTTTGGCTGCCTGGTGAGCCTGGGACTGGTAGATAAAAAAACATTAAATTAAATTAATCAACAAATGTAACAGTCTCCTCATAAGAATACACAAATCTTTTCGTCTACCGCTATTTTTCATCTCTTCAGTGGAAGTTTAAGTCACACGCTTCATTCACGTCATTATGATTTATTCACTAAGTCTAAGTTTCCATTGTAATTTGTTGCGTTTAGTTTTTAGTGATAAACCAACCTGTTCACCTCAACCAGAACTTTTTTTTCTGCATTTCTGCTCAGGTTTATTATACCCACTTAAAAAATGATTTAGTTGTCTTATGTTGACTGCTGTCCATTTCTCTAGTTAAGTGCAGTTATCTGATACTTCTTTCTGACTGTATAAGAAGATACTAACCAGTTCTATGATGTTATCATAGATGTAGTCCTCAGACAGTGAAGACAGAGCAGAAATCTTCATACTCAGACCTAAGAAAACTAGAAACACAGTAACTCAACATTATAATGCAGGTCAGAAGCTGCTGAAACGCAGTAATACAGCTGTGTTAGACGAGATCTTCATTTTCAGTTAAGTTCAATGTCATTGTTCTCACTTAGCTCCTTCACTTGTCATTTTACCATTTATGGCTTTTTATATGTCTAACAGATGATTATTAGAAGTGGATACAGTGTAGAGTGAAACATCACCATTTGTCATACTCACTTGGGATCGGGTATGGGTCTGTAAGCAGAAGTGAATATAAAACACAGATTACTAGTGAACTTCATTATGCAGGAAATCAACTATTGAATTTAAACATGAACTAAAAAGGAAGGGTTGCACTCACCGTATCCAACATTAACAATCACACATCGTAGCTTCGACTGATACTCAACTGCACTGTGGAAATAAATCATTTTGTCATAAATTATTTTTATAATTTTCTTGCTTAAGGAAGACATGGTCACACTTGTACACTTGTGTAGTATGCATCTATACTGTACATACAGTTCTTAACAAGGTATTAGTTGTTAAGAGATGCTGTTTTGTAAGTGACTCAACTTTGGCCAAAGCAAGCCCCCCCTCAAGAACAGTTTGACATATTGGGGAAATATGCTTATTTGCTATCTTGCTGAGAATTAGATGAAAAAAACTAAAGCAAACCAGTGGAGAGTCCAGAAAGTCATTGCTGCCAGCCAAGAAATAGTCCTGCACATAAACCCCCTTTGAACCACAGCGTGTTGTTTTTACAGTTTGTTTTGTACGAGTTAAACAAATTAGATGTCACATGTAAGTTAATTAGCCTAGAGGTAATTTTTTAACCTATGGAAAGAGCCAGGCAAGCTTTTTCCCCCGTTTCCAGTCTTTATGCTAAGCTAAGCAAACATCTGTATAGCTTCATTCTGTAATCACTGTATAGACATGAGAGTGTTATCAATCTATTCATTAAACTCTTTATAAGAAAGTGAATAAGTGTCTGGGAATATATATGAAAAAATGGAACTAGTTCTTAATGGTCAGATAGCAGAGACTGCGAAGAAGTAATGTAAAGAGTAGATTTTGAAGGATTTTGAAGGAAAAAACTTTTTTCCCCAAATATCCAGTATCCTTACATTATATTGACTATATTATACCTGGATATACATATTAATGACTAACAGACTTTGGCCATAAGAAACACAGTATCTAGTTTTGTTGTCATGTGTGTTGCTTTAAGGAAATGTTCATGGGGGAAGTCACTGACTTGAAAACTGCCTGGACAACAAAACAGACGGGGTGGCTTTCTCCAGTTTGGTTTTCAGATGGCGTCCAGCTCAGGATGTACTGTCCAGCTCCCAGTGTAATCCGGTTCATATTGTACGGCCCGCTGAACAGCAGATCAGAAATCCTTTAACAAACAGAAAAGACTTTGCATGTCAAACAAGCATTTCCAAACCCCAACAAATGTAGTAAACCTGTTTTCCGTGACGATGTGATTTTTTCTTTTTAATGTTGTTTCATAGCAGCTGCTGGCTGATTTTTGATAAGTCAAATGGGTTGCTTATTACTTTTTCCTAGTTGCATTAAAGTTGTCAACCCAGTATTAGCCTTTAAAACTTGAAGCTTGTGAAACTGAAAAAACTTATGCTCAATTAGTTTTATTTTTGACTTACATGGAGTTTTTTGCTATTGCACTGATGCTGATTTCCAGGGTCTGATTGACAGGGGCGTACAGCTGAGCTCTGTTGGCTGGGGTTGGAGGCAGAAACTTGGGCAGATAAAGTCCCTCTGTGCAGGACGGCACCGCAGCGTCCACTGGACAATAGACAATAAGAAAAGGAAACATTTCAGCCACACTGAAGTTTTATGAGGATGGAAAGCAGGTTTGTCCCTCCATCGATCTTATTTACCAAATCCTTTGGTTTATGATTAAATTCCTCAAAACTAATGACATGTCCATCAGCCTTGTGTTTAGAAAATGTGAGCATGCACAGCTAATATGTGAAACACTGGTCCTTTCTAAACATCAGCATATTAAACAAGAAAACTGCCATGTTGATAATATCTACATTTATTTAGTTTTGATAAGATCGTTGCAACTGTCTCACTTCCTGAAGATCAACTCAACTACTGAGATTATTTCTATAACTTTAGTGCAGCTAAATGACGACACGCTGCCAAAACAAGGTCTTACCACTTAAAACAAACTGGACGGGTAGTTTGCTTATAGCATTGTCGGTAGTTATCGTCGTCTGCACCCCGTCAGTTTGAGTCAGGGTGATATTCTGTGTGGGAAAGTCCTCCACCACCAGCTGTATGGCGTACTGACCTTGATTACTACTACTGGTGGGGCTGAATGTCAAAGTACAAGACTGCAAGAGGACAAAAAGGGACAAGAGGTCAAAAATCAAGTATTTTTTGTCAGGTAAGGGAAGACTGTACATTTAATTTGGAAAAAGATTTAGATCATCGGAAAAAAAGAAAATCCTACTTCAAATGTTACTAAGTGATCCAAATATAAATCTTTGGACTTTGGCGACTCACTGGTGAGACTGTGAGAACAGACGGTGGTGTGCAGGGGTTACACTCTGACAGTGCTGTGTTTCCATATCTGCATTCAACTTCATCTCCATCAGGGTCAAACGCCAACAGGTTGAAATCTCTCTGACAGTTTGAAGGAACTCTGAGAGAGAAACAGAGAGACAGAGATTTTTTTTAATTAACACTGATTGCTTTATCGAGTTAGTTCCTTTTACCAAACCGTTGCTGGTATCAGGAAGAGAGCTGTGCCAAAGTAAATGTTGGACGGTCTTAGTTCAGTGTGTAATATTTCTGAGGATTTATTGACGGAAAAGCAATATAAAATACATAAAAATAAAGACCTTATATAAACTGTAATGTTTTTATTACCTTAGAATGAGCTATTTCTATCTTCATAATCACAGCTCCCCCCTAATATGGAGGTCGCCATTTTGTGTCGCCATGTTTCTACAGTAGTCGAGAACTGACAAACTGCTCTACAGGGTGTTCTTCTTCTTGTATAATTCTGGCAGTGTTGACACTCGTCAGTACGGTGAATGCGTATGAAGAAGAAGAGGAACTAACAATAATAACATACAGTCTCTGAGTAGTCATCTGGTGTATTAGTAGTTTGAAGTGAAGTGAAATTTGGACAAATGGTGGAGTATGCGTATTATTTAGCAAGTGCCAACAGCATGTGGAAAGAAGCAAATAGCATTTCCTAGAAACAGCCACTGTAGCATGGCTATTTCTAAGGAATGCAAGTTGCTTTGCTTGTTGATTGACTTAGCTATTCCTGTTTAATACAATTATTTTCCTATTCAAATCTACATGAAGGTATTGATAAGATCTCTTTAAAATATCATGCTGCTGCCTGTGTCTTTTATTATGGATATGTAACCTACCAAACCACTTCCTTCGCAGTAGCCCAGGCAGACAATACAATCTGATTATTATTGAAGCATCTATGAACATAATCTTTACAATGCAAAGATTGTGGCAGTAGCACGGGAGCAGCTTCTTGTTGAAGCAGAGTAAGCCTACATATAGAGGAAGCTGTGCGTCATGAGTAAAGACCAACAGAACTGTTTTATTTATATATATATATATTTTGAAATGTGGGTAGGCGGTATGTCCTTACAGCACCCCGTGTGTAATAAGGTCTACTTTTACTAGAAGAAAGACAGAAACACAAAAAGTAAGGAGGCTTACCTCACAACTGGCAGTATGGTGGTCTGGGGTGATCTGTTGGCCTGGCTGGTGTCTGACCGGTTCCTCAGCTCCACCAGAGTCACGGCTCTCCATGATGCAATACCATTCTGGTTACTTATCCAGTTACCACCATCTAACCTTCAGTGGGAAAGTCAGATTTTACTGTTCTGCTCAGAACCTCTGTGTACAGGTTATTGTAGGTGTGTACAGCTGACTTGCAAGATATTAACTTTTAATTTAAAGTTGTGTAAGTACATAATTTACTCGAGTTCTGTACTCATGTACAAATGATTGGCTATACTTAAAACCAGCACACAGATACTTCTGAAGACTTCCTTCACCATTGTGGAAAAGAAGATTTATTTTTTTTCACCCCTCAGTAACTATTTGAAAATGATGAAATAACATATTGTAATTTTCTACATTGTCATGGCGGACTTACAGCAACTGAAAAGGAGCATTGGTGGAGACCAGGCGAGTCATGATTCCCTCATTCTGACACCACGTCAATGTGCCGCTCTCCTCGTTCACCTTGTTTAACTCTACAGAACTCTCATTCCCACAATTATTGTTGGGGCAAGTCCACGAGGTACTGTCTGTGCAAGCGTGGAAGTTCAGCTTATAGCGAAGAACCACCTGCAGTATTACAGTGAAGATCTGTTAACGCATTAATGACAAAATCCATGACACATAAGGTAATTTACTGAGGTGCTATGAAGATGCTACTTTGAAGACATGTATTTCAATTTGTCTGTGATCCTGCCGACATACAAGACTTGTTGAGTCTAATAACAGGGTTATTATCACATGGTGCAGGTTTCATACACAGACAATAAGAACCACAGAGACACATATCCAAATTCAATTAATCTTTTTTTGAGGGAATAGTGTTAAATCCTTTATTGTACTGTGCATGTCCAAAAATATATAGAAAATGACTTGTTCTTAGGAGTTCTAAGGACTTATGATACAGGCTTTTGTCAAATTGTAACACTGTCATATCTCAAAAGGTGAATATATTGAATTAGACCAAAACTGTACCTACCGTCATGGATCCATCTGCGTTAGTGTTTTTTGGATAGTAAGTCATCATTGTTCCGTAAAAATGAGAAGCCTGGGCGCTGCAGACCAGCAGCAGAAGCAGCAGCAGGGAGAGCGCCATAGTGCAGTGTTAGTCTACACAAATAAAGTTAATTAATACCAACACCAACACATCTACTTCCAAAGACAGCCTCTCCTTCACTCTCTCCCTTTTTATATGCTTTCTTCCACGCGGAAGGAACCATCCAGAAAATCCCATTTCAGTAACATGTATGCTCTGTATGACCTGTATGCCCATTTGTCAGAAAGTAGAATTACAACATTCTTTGATTCTTTGATTTTGTTACTCTTTGTTGTACATCACCTGACATCCTCTGGTGCTTCCATCATGTGGCCACTAGAGGTTGCGGCGTAACAATAAGTCTGCTTCTATTGCACGTTTTGGTATTACATCATTTTTTCCATCAAAAAAAAAAAAAAAAAGTCAGAAGAAACTTTGTTTGAGTAAACAATGATCATTTATTGACATGTGTCTTTGGCGATTGGAACCCATCGTGATGATGTGTTTGTCGTGACCCCCCTGCCGTGACACCTGTGTGACATCTGGTAGGGGAGTGAAAGTGTTTTTAATTAAAATCATTGTAGCCCTTGGTATAAATGAATTTTGCCTGGGGTGGCTTTGTGTTTTTGTGTGTCTGCTTGTTATCTCTCTCTTTCTCCACCCTCCTCTCTAGCATTCTCTATCTCTCTACTTTTTCCCCTGTAGTGGAGTTATGGGTGTTGCCACATGTTCTCACACACCTGATCCTATCTACTGCCATCCACACCCTACCCAGGCCCTGCCGGATTGTTAAGTCACATCAGTCCTGTTGAAACATTACCAGCCGACCGGCTAGTATCTTTGAAAGAGCTTGTAGATTGTTGATAACCTACACTGTAAAAACACCATTTTCTTTGGCATTAAAACAGATTTTAAGTTTTGTAGACTTAAAATTCTACATCATTAACATTTGACACATTAACTAAGTCAGCCTAGCAATTTAAAAAAGTTATAAGTTATAAGTGAGTTATTATAACTTATTTACTTAAGTTGTGCTTCAATATGTGAAAGTTCTGAAAACACACATGCCTTTGTTGTGAAATGCGGGAAAGCATGCGTCAGAGGCAGGAGTGCTAATGTATTGTCTTGTGCTGGGTCAGCACAGCACCTCTCTGCAGGAAATCACGGATGGATTGAAAAAAGGTCCACCAGTATACAGACCCAGCTCAGAGCCCCTAACTGTTCGCCTGCTTCGGCCTCTGCCTAACTGGGAACCATGTGCAGTGTTGGGCAGCAGCGTCGCTACAAGTAGCGCCGTTACTAGTTTAACTACATTTCTCAGTAGCTTGGTGGTAGTGTCCTATTTTCTGAATCAAATAGCTTTTCAGTAACGAAGCTCTTTTTTTGGCCGAGTAGCGCGGTAGCTTCCACACACGCTACATTTTCCCAAGCATTTCTGATGGATCAGTAAGCGACACCACCGCCACACACGGACCTGTATGTGCAGCCGGCAGAAGCGCTTCCCTGTGATGGTGACATCACGTACCGATCCTTGGGTTGATGTTTGCGACTTTGTTGCAGGGGAATAAAGACACTTGCGACAGAGGGTCTCTCTCTCTCGCTCGCTCTTTCTCTGCCATGAATGTTTAGGTTGTTTAGGTTGCAATGTTGCCAGAGCACAAAGTCACATATAAACTATAAAAAATATAGAATTTATTATTAATTAATTAATAATATAAGTTGCTTTAATTAATTAATAATATAATAATTTGCTTTATACAAACAACAAAGGAAGTACATTTAGCAGCAATGACATGGCAGTAAGTAGGAGAGTTTCTGTGTCTGATTTAGCTCTCTCACATACACATTGGAGCAGGTTTTCAGTCTTTCTTCTATTGCTACTGAATGAAGTTGGTTCAATATAAACTAGGCCTATGTTGTGTGTGTGAGTGTGTGTATATAAATATTTATATATAAATTTCCTAATTATAAACTATTAAAATTAAAAGTAGCTTAGATGTAACTAAGCTACTTTTGCCACGTTGCTGTAGATTAGCTTGCTACATTTCACTGGGGGCTAGCTTCTGTGTAGTGAAGCTTCATTTAATGTAGAGTAGCTAGTAGCTTAGCTCACTACATTTTCCAAGTAGCTTGCCCAACACTGACCATGTGTTCCTACACTTGAGAGGTATGATAGAAATCTGTGTCTGTGTAGATCATTTAATGCTTCGGATGTTGTGTTTGACAAGCAGGCCCAAACGTATCCCACAGATAAGGCTAAGATCGCCTACATGATTATACGAGCCTACCTGGACCAGCTCGCTCTCGCCTCCTGCCAAGGTGGGGCAGATGGGGTGGCCTTAAACTTCTGCTTGGGGTGCTTGCAGATGGGGTTGCCTGGAACTTTGGCTGCTTCCTTCCATGAAACTGAGCAGAAGGGGTGAACATTTCATCCTCATCCTCATCATCCCCTGATATGAGGAGCTCTGAGGTGTCCTCATCATCATCATCATCATAATCCAACTCCAGCACATCCTACATAAGTGGGGCCACCACGGCTAGGTCCAGCTGTGAGCCCCAGCTAGCCCTACCACACGGTCCGGCATCCGCATCGGTCCCCTCTTTGCCCTCGTTGGTGGACAGGTAAGGGTCCTTTCCCAACAAGCTAGCCTGGTGTATCAGCGAAGGCTCTTCGGGTTAAGCAGCCGCAGTGCCTGCATGAACCGGGGGCTTGAACAGCCATGCGGGTGTGTTACACCCTGAGGCAGGAAGAGCAGACCTGGTGTGTGTCCCTGCTCGAGATTTAACTCCCACAGTAGCAGAGCCAAGCTCCTGGACTTGTATGTTTCTTTAGGGTAATGTTCATGGGAGAAGTGACTGACTTGAAATGTGCCTGGACAACAAAACAGATGGGGTGGCTTTCCTCAGTTTGTTTTTCAGACGTCTAACTTGGGATGAACTGTCCTGCTCCCAGCGTAGTCTGGTTCAAATTGTATGGCCCGCTGAATAGCAGATCAGAAATCCTTTAACAAAAAGGAGAAGAAAAGGTTTCGCATGTTAAATAACTTTGATAATATATACATTACAACTGATTCATTTCCTGAAGATCAACTCACTACTGAGATGATTAGTAAATTCAGCATAGCTAAACAACAGCATGCTGCCAAAACAAGGTCTTACCACTTATAACAAACAGGACAGGTATTTTATTTCTAGCTTTGTTTGTAGTTATCGTCGTCTGCACCCCATAAGTTTGAGTCAGGATGATATTCCGCATCACCATCTCCATCACCAGCTGTACCTTCATTAATGGTACTGGTGGGGCTCACACACCAAGAGATGTACAAGATTGCAAGAGGACAAAAAGGGACAAACATTTTTTTTTAAACTCAATTATTTCATCATGCTAACCCCTTACCCTAATTTTTAAGTTTGATGTTTGTGTGTGTGTGTGTGTGTGTGTGTGTGTGTTGAACAAATCAACACACACACACACAGACATTTCATACATACTGACCTGTGAAAGACTTTTTTTACTTTTATGTGTGGTCTTCCTGGTTTTGTTAGATACTTTTGAGTGAGATTGTAAAGATGTATTTAAATAAACTGTGGACTTTGGTGACTCACTGATGAGAGGTTGAGAAAAAACGGTTGTGTGCAGTCGACACTCTCTGACAGTGCTGTGTTTCCGTATCTGCATGTAACATTATATTGTAGGTGTGTACAGCTTAATAGTTAAGCTTAAAAGTGTGCAGTGTTGTAAGTACATTTACTCAAGTACTGTACTTAAGAACACATTAGAGGTACTTGTACTTGAGTCTTTTGTTTTTATGCAGCTTTATACTTCTACTCCACTACTATTTCAGAGAAATGCCTGTGAATGTTCTCAGTCATCCAGGTCATAGTTATCCAAAGAAGGTTAAAATCAAGGGCAACTGAACCTCCCAAGAAACTCAACAAGCGTTATTTCTTAGCGTCAGGTGAAAATGCTAATGATGGTCGTTCAGACTTTGCCACGGGCCATGACGACTGTCGTTACCACAGCCAGGGTCACTAACAAACCAACGGTATTGATGATTCTGGCAAACAATCCCTCAAAGGTTAAACAACTAAGTTTCCCTACAAGTCAGTCAGAACTGAAGAAGTCTCTTGGATGAGTTATAAAACGTCTTCTGTATCTTCATCCAAGTCCAGTTGTCCCCCTCTTTTGGATCTCAGAGAAATATCTTGTACTTTTTACTCCACTGCAGTTTTCTGACAGCCTAAATATGACCTACCTGACAGTGTACAAACATGCAGCTATTTTTACTCTTTAGTTATTTTTTCATTTTTCCAGCTTCAGAAATGTGAGGAGTTTGTTTTTTTTAATTTTTTTATTTATTTTTTAAATAATAATGAAGATGAATGACTGTTGATGGGACAAAACCAGCATTGCAAAGGTGCTGCTTTGGGTGACAGTGACAACTTTTCTCACTATTTTCAGATTTTTTACGAACCAAACAATCAATCAAAAGAAGCAGCAGATTAATCCATAATGAAAATGATAATGTGCTGCAGTCGAATGCAGAATAGTTAAAAATGAACTCCACCTTAACTAAAACAGTAAAATCAATCTCTTGTGGAAAATTGACCAAATTAAATTATTAGTCATGTTCTGCGAAAGCCACAAATATGTAAATCATAGGAACACTTCCTGTTATGGTGGCAGCCCGGCTGACGGTGAGTGCCTTGGTTTTTCTCCCTTTTTGTTCAGTGTTTCTGTTTTTCTGTGTACTTTGCCTGCTTCCCTGTGTTTCCTCCCCTGTGTTCTCTCTCTCCGCTCCTGAGCCCAGCCAACGATCCGCACCTGCTCCTCATCGGCCACCTCGTCAGCCTGCCACACCTGCCAGTAGTCAACCTCATCCCTGCCTGTATTTCAACCCTGGTTCTCCACACCATTCTGGCTTGATCGTCGTTGCTCCATACTCGGTGCCACCTCTATGTTCAAGCTCTCATGTTTCTTGTTTCCCACGTTTTCCCTGTGCTTTGTCCCTGTTTTCTCTAACCCTGTCTCTCTGTCTGTTTCCCTCCCAGGTACACTCACCCTCGTTCAGTCAGCTGGGCTCATCCACTGGCCCTCTCCTCCTCGGACTTCCCCCACGGCGTCCTCCCTATTCTCCCTCGCCTCCTCGCTTCCCTGGCCCCAGTGTTCCCCAGCTCCCTGGTTCCCAGTCTCCTTGGTTTCCCGTGCCTGAGTTTCCCCGACATCCACCTCTCCCTCCACTCCAGTCCCTCAACCCCTTTTTTCCCTCAATAAACCTCCTTTCCTCAGAGTGCTGCGTTTGGGTACTCTGTCCCCACACCACACCACCCCCGTAACAACTTCCACCAACATTTTGGAAAAGAATATTTATATTTTCAGATTTAGATGTAGACCTTCAGTAACTATTTGAAAAGTCTCAAAGTGATGTAATGTTTTGCTTTATCACAGTGCACTTACCACAACTGAAAAGGAGCATTGGTGGAAACCTGCCGAGTCACACACCACACCAATGTTCTGCTGTCCTCACAGACCTTGTTTTAACTATGCAGAACTTAGACTCCCACAATTATCGCTGAAGCAGGTCCACGGGGTGATGTAAGTGCAACTGGACTTGGTTGAAGATACTGGAAGACGTTTTGTCCCTCATCCAGGGAACTTCTTCAGTTCTGACTGACTGGGATGGAAACTCAGCTATTCTCCTCAGTGGGGTCGTTTGCCAGGATCGTTGATACTGCTGGTTCGTTAGTGTTCCTGGTTGCTGTAAAGACAGTTGTTACAGTCGTTAGGACTACCCAAGGCCAAGGCTGAACGACCATCGTTGGTATCTTCACCTGAGACCAATAGGTTACGTTTGTTGAGTTTCCTGGGAAGTGATGAAAGGACAGCATTGTAAGTGGGGGATAAGTGGTGGTGTAGAGCCCCTCCTCTGTTCAATGATGGCTTCTCGACCCGTGTGTAGATGGCTTGACCCCTCTTTCAAACCATCCATCTTCTCTGTCTAAAATGTGCACCTGATGGTCCTCAAACGAGTGTCCTCTGTCTTTCAGATGTAAGTAGACTGCAGAGTCTTGACCTGAGGAGTTAACCTTTCTGTGCTGAGCCATGTGTTTGTGCAGTGGTTGTTTTGTCTCCCCAATATACAGGTCTGTGCATTCCTCACTGCATTGGATCGCATATACTAGATTGCTTTTCTTGTGTTTGGGTGTGCAGTCTTTGGGGTGTACAAGTATCTGTCTTAGTGTGTTTTTGGGTTTAAAGAACACAGGGATGTTGTGTTTGTTGAAAATCCCCCTGAGTTTCTCTGATACTCCTGACACGTAAGGAATCACAATGTTGTTGCGTCTGACCTCCTTTTCCTCCTCCCCTGTAGTTTTGTTCTTCTTGGATCTTTTGGCAGTTTTCACAAAGGATGACCCAGAAATTCCAAAACCTACAGTCCAGAGCGAGCAGCACTAACAAAACAGGAGAATTGGCTTGGAGGAGAAAGGACAACAACTCCACAACACATGAAACAGACAACAGATGGGTGAAAAACCTCTCAGATAGGGAACTCACCCAAAGACGTTCTGACCAAAGGATTAAACTTTGGCATTACACCACAGCAGCTACCTATAATGGACCTCATCACAGCCACACAATCAGCCATTAGGAAAAACAAATTAACAGAAACAGAAGCGGAACAGCTCAGACTAAAGGTATTTGCAGCCCTTTCTAACGCAAAGGCCCCCCCTTCCAACTTCACCATGCAGGTGAAGGAAGGCCTTGACATCTCTGAGCAAGGATCAAAACATCACTATTCTACCCACTGACAAAGGAAGATGCACAGTAGTCTTTAACACAGCGGACCAGAACAAGGTCAACACACTACTAATGGACACAAACACATTTGAGACACTGAGCCGAGACCCAACCAGCACATACAGGAAAAAGGCTATAGAATGTCTACAACAGCTACAGAGAGACAACACCATCAACCGTGTAGAATAGATCCATACTATTCAGCAACCCTCTGCAGATGAGCATACACCTGGTTGCAATCTTAAAACCGCACCACTAGTGGCCACTGAAAACTATATAATCCCCCTTTGAAGGAAAAATAACATATATAAAGAAATGGTTATTATTATAGTTAATAAATAATGCAAATAATTTGTCCATTAAAACAATGTCTTATTCATTTAAAACATTTTTTTTGTGTTCATTCTCACCAAAGCTTTATGATGACAATGAAATAAAAAAGTCATCATATTTGATTTGGTGATTTTGCATTGGCATATGAAATTATTTTTAAAAATGTACTTCAGTATGGTAGTATTTTGAGGTACTTAAATGTAGCCAATTTATGCTACTTCACAACACATGAGGAAAATATTGTAATTTGTACTCCACTACATTTATTTAACTGCTACTAACTATTTAGATTTTACTTTGTATCAATGTATTAAATATGATGCAAGTGTTTTCAGTTGTGTTGCGGAATAGACCGGCTTAGTTTGGAAGTGTGCAAACTCTGCTGGGATTTACATGAGGTTATCATGTACTTATGATAAAATTGTAATTTGCCTTGCAAAAAACAGGAGAGCCTCTTAGGTCCTTTAAAATATACTTTATTATCTTGATACACAACACAAACGTGCTGTCTGTCAGAGTCCCACACATAAGAATTTATTTTAGGTCAGACAATGAACCAGGAAGTTACATGATATGAAGACATTCTGCTGCAATGGTTATGAGAGTACTGTAAATTCAATTTTCAATAGTCACCTAAGATTCATTTTAATAAAGAGAATTTGTTTTTGCAGTTGGTTTTAATATAACCAGACAAATAAAAAGTACACATTGGACATGAAATCATATATAAAACATTATTTTTGTTCAAGGTGAAACACCAGGAGTCACTGTGGTTTCAGAGTTCAGTTTCACTCCACTCACAAGATGTAAAGGGAGGTCTGATGGCACTCCTTCACTCACCAGTTTAGCTTTAATCTGTAAAGACAAAAACAGTAGTGTTGAGATATTATCAGGGGTGGAAATTTTATATTGAAATTTGAAGCAAAATTAATTTATTGCTATTAATTGTTGTATAAACTTACGAGATGCATAATAATCATTCAATTTAAACCTCCTCAATAATATTTTTCTGTCTGGTTCAGAATAATCTTTCATACATACAAACCTGGGCTAAAGATAAAAAGTAAATTAGAATTATTGCCCATTTCCATTCACTACTGTTAAAAAACAGTTGGTGCTCCCAATTCACCTGGTTGGTTCGATTAAACCATTGTAGAATGTGACGTCCTGTGAGGTCAAGAGTGGGTGTGGCCTGTCTATCTCTCTCCTCTTATAGAGGAAGAGCTGATTGCAGTGACTCAGACCAAAGAAA
>JALXJV020000002.1:19333371-19428723 GCA_024633595.2 Lepomis macrochirus | reverse complement strand
TTTATTATATTGTTTTATTTATGTCTGTCGACCAAGAGCTGCTGGACAGTGTTTCGTTGTTACCAAACAACCAGCAGGTGAGCGAACACCATCCTGTCACCAAAGCCTTCGTGGCAGGATGAAATGGCGGCCGCATAGGTTTTAGTAGAAGCGAATGCCAGAGCTCTGTCCATGAGCAGCTGGAGGAACGAAAGCACCCCCAGCAGTGGACAAGCTACAGCGTCCAACTCCTGATCCAAGGTGTCCCGAGAGCTCAGTGAAAACCATAGGGCACACTGAGCTTTCTCTCGGTTGACAACAGATCCACCTTTGCCACGCCTAACCTGAGCGCGATCTGGGCTATCATATTGGGGTGAAGGCACCACTCATCCGAGCAAGGTTCCCCCTCGACACGACATCATGTCGAGAGGGGTCTCGCCAGTAGGCTAGATCCAAATCCACAGACAGAGGAACGGCAACCAGGCAATGCTTCTGTCTCACTGGCTCCACACGCAGGCGGAAGAACCATTGCTGTAGCCTCCTCATGGATGCCCCGGAAAGAGAAGCGCAGGAAATTCCTGTGTGCTGGGATGACAGGACCGTGAAAAGGTCCTTCGGGTCGATGGAGGTCAGCCAGGGGGTACACACTGCAGGGGGAGAGACTGCAGCCTTTTACCATGGCGGACCAAGCTGTTCATCCACCTGTCCACAGAACAGGAAAAGAGTATGACTCTGAAAGTGGTCGGACCTGCTGATGAGGTACCCTGGTGGCCATGACGTGAGGCCACTCTGCTGCCCAGCCAGCTGCAGCCAGTCTTTACAGTGTGGGGAGACATGTGTTTAACGGCGGCCGTTGGCTCAGCTGAGGCAGCAGCAGGCCGGAACATGCTCTTAGGGCACACATTTGTCTCAGCAGAGAAAGTACAGGCAGAACATGAACAGTGAACACCAGTGTTGGGAACGTTACTTGAAGTAGTTACTCACTACTTTTTCCAAAAAGTAACTGAGTTAGTAACTGAAATACTCTGTAATAAAAGTAACTCGTTACCAGGGAAAGTAATTATTTGCGTTACTTTTAAAAAGAGTTTTAAAAAAAATCTCTGCTGCTTCATCAAATCTCTGTTTAGCTGTTCTGTGTGTGTGTGTGTGTGTGTGTGTGTGTGCTGGCATGTGTGTAAAAGCACTGGCTCTGATTGGCTACCAAGAAACATGACTCTGCCTTATCCAACATAATCGCTGGTTGAAAGGCACCCGAGCTTCTCTTGTCCCTCTTCTCTCCCCGCCGGCAGAGTTTAGCAGGCAGGCGAGAACGGGAACAGGTGAGTGCCACGTTGCGCCCAGAGAACCTGATATGGAGAGCGCAGCGTACCGGTCCACTTCAAGCACTGCTTACCTCGTTATTAACCCACCTCCTGACTAGCTGTGTGAGCCAGCTGGTGCGTTCAGATTACACAGTTTATTACATAGTAACGCACCGCATTTAACGACCAGTAACGTTAACGGCGTTGTAACGACGGGAAAAGTAATTAGTTAGATTACCCCGTTACTGAAAAAATAACGCCGTTACGTAACGCCGTTCTTTTAAACGCCGTTATTCCAAACACTGGTGAACAAACAATTACCCCCAAAATGTCCCACGGAAGCCGTGGCTGCACAGTGGAGTTAGACCATGAGCAGGTCAGGGGATGGCGCAGAGAGCTGCGTCTGCAGCAGCAACCATGGCGCTGGTGGTCCTTTTTGTGGCCGCGGCAGTCTCGCCGGGGAGCGGCAATAGGACAACGCCACACACAGGGTTGAGTGTGTATGTACCCCGTCCACACAAAGTGTAATGTCGGCTTTCATGGGCTCATATGACACAGCCTGCCTTCTGTGAACAAGGGGGTACCCCTGGACACACAGAAGGACCATGTTAATGAACAGTGTTCTGTCCCCACAAAGCGTCTGCTCTCATGTGGCTCATACACAATTTCTGTGAGGAGGGGTGTGTGAGGGGACCTCTGACCAGACAGTGTACTGCTTGTTGCTTTGTGCACGAGCTGTAGGTTGGCCGCCTGGCTAACAGAAGCTAGTGCACACAGTGTGGGAAATGTGTGCATCTGGAGACATCCAACTCCCGCTGTTCCGTCAACAGCAGATCGAAGGCTTTGTCCAGACAGCGAGTGAACCGCCACACCTCCTCGTCATTTACGGCAAAGTCCTCCGCCCGGCACCGCCACTCTTAGGGGGGGAGAAGGGTGCAGAACGGCCAGTGCGAACTGTTAGTGAGTGCTTGGCCGACGTGCTCTGGCCCGAGGCGCACTTCGCAGCATGGACGGAGATCACCTGTCACAATGTAGCCCACGCTGTGGGTGGGCGTAGACAAAATTTTTCAGTGCCACGCAGGCGCGTGTAGGGGTAAACCCAGTAGCGATGGCGTTAGAGGGTGAAATCTATACGTAATAGAACTGGGACCAGGGTTCTCTGTGGGCATGACTGGCTGGCCGACTGCCACCGCTAACCTTGCAGGCGCTTGTTGAGCTTCTCAACCCCAAAAACATTTGAGCATATTTTCGATTCGTTATCAACTTTGGTAAAACTGCCAATATTTAAGTTCTACACAGTTGATTTCTTGACACAAAACCACTCAAAAGTGTATTTAGTGATAAAATAGCGTACAAAACCTGCGAAAAAACAACAAAAAAACATTCCGCTGTTCACGGGCTTGAGCTGGGTGAGTTTGGTGTTCAGGATGTCCAGGATGATGGTGTTGAACGCTGAGCTGAAGTCCACAATCAGGATCTTTGCATATGTCCCCGAAGAGTCGAGGTGTTGCAGGACGTAATGCAGTCCCAAGTTGAGTGCATCATCCACTGACCTGTTAGTCCTGTAGGCAAACTGGGCCAAAAAACCAGTCTTTCAAAGACTTTATAACTACAGATATCAGGGCGACAGGCCTGTAGTCATTTAATCCAGAGATGGAGTTTTTTTGGGGGGACGGGATGATTTTGGAGCATTTGAAGCAGGAGGGAATTTCACACAGCTCCAGTGATGTCTTGAAGATCTGTGTGAAGATGGGGGCCAGCTGGTCTGCAAAGATTTTCAGGCAGGATGGTGACACACCGTCGGGGCCAGGAGCCTTCCTGATCTTCTGCCTTTGAAAGAGGTGGCTCACATCGTCTATGCAGATCGTGAGGTGAGGAGAGAGGGGGGTGAGAGTGTGGCAGGTGTGACTGTGGGCTTTTCAGACCAACAGTAAAATCCATTCAGCTCAATAAAATATTGCACTGAGTTACAGAAGATAGTGGAGTATAAGCTTATATACTCCATTATTATACACTCCACAGGTAGACCTACAATCATCAGGTGGGTACAAGCATGTTTCAAATGTATGCCAGTGTTGCTCCGTGTGTTGAATGGGTAAGCTGTTATACAGTCCAACACATTCTCATCTCAGTGCGTGATTACCAACACTTTCATGTGTTCAACGTGACAAAGTGTAGTTAAAAAGATACCATTCAGCATCTTTACGAAACACAGCAGTTTGCTAGGTCGCAGCCACTCAAAGGAGGTCACGCACACAGTCACTGACTTAGGTTGAGTCACAAGGGACTTCAGGGGGCTGTGAATGCCTTTAACACAACTGTAGCTAGCTAGCTTGCGCTTCTGTTCTGTGTGAGACGCCCCAACAAAAATATTTTTGTTGCTGTGGTTGAGTTAAGCTTCATTCGGGGCTCAGGTGAATCCTGAACCATCCATTAGTTATGCTGCTATAGGACCCAGACTGAGCTCTTCTCTCCTCCTCTCTCTCATTCTGTATGCAACCTTATTCCATTAATTCATGTTACTAACCAGATTTCTTCCCTCCCCCATAGTGTTGTGCTTTCTCGTCTCTCTCTTCTCTCCTCCTATCATTCTGGTGTTTCTGTCTGTGGAGTCTGGAGTAGCTGCGAGTCACTTGCTGCCCTCCAGTTCCTACACAACATCTGCTTCTTCAATTAGTTATATATCATTAATATTACAACAGTTATCAGTACCATTATTCATTTTCTGTACCAATGCAACTTTTAGTGTTTTTATGTGTGGATAGAAAAAACAATCTCTCTCTCTCACACCCCCAACCAGTCGAGGCAGATGGCTGCCCACCCTGAGCCATGGTTCTGCTTGACGTTTCTGCCTCTTTTCCTTGCCTCTGTTACCAAATGCTTGCTAATGGTGGGAATTAAGACTCTGCAAATAATATATGGATGCAGTGCGGTCTAGATCTGCTCTATATGAAAAGTGCAATGACTTGACTTGAAATGAGATGACTTTCGTTATGAATGGGCGCTATATAAATAAAACTGAATTGCATTGAATTGAACTAGTCTAGTGCTCTCGCTCTGTTAAGCAAGGACACGAGAGTCCGCTAGGGTCCACATGACAAAAAAATAGTCATATTGTCCAAGGGTATATACATAGGGTTTGTGCAGACGTTCGAGTGTGCCTACAATTTTTTATGACCACGCTGACCTATCCGCACCCCGACTACTGCTACCAGGGCACCAACCAATTTACTATGCATGTGTGGAACGAGTCTGCCTAGCTGACTCCAGAAATTAACATAAACAGAAGTAGTCTGTGTCCACGGGGCCGCAGCTGTCCGTGTGCTCGTCCACTCCCGAGTATATTCAAGCCTTTATTCCTCTCTCGCCAGCAAGTGGTGCTAGAGTTAAGGTAATATTAACCTAAGTGACATTTTGGATAAGGCCAAGCTAGCTTTTGTTTGGGCTGTAAAGTGCCAGAGGACTTGGCACAGACTCCGCCCAGCGCTACCGTGAATATTTCTTTCCAATGTGTACTCACTGTGCAACAAACTGGATGACTTCAGCTACTGGTGGGAAAAAGACTTTTATTCAGCTTGTGTTTAGTGCTTCACGGAGACGTAGCTGTGTGAATTGATACTGGACTGGCTGGCTTCAAACTCTACTGAGCGGAAGGAGTGTGTTATTACATTAATCGTGGTCGTGAAATGGAGTTTGAAATGGCATTTTTGAAATGGGGTGCTAATTTAGGAAACGCTCATATGGGTCGTATTGGCATAGTTAACAATATAGTCGTTTAGGCTGGAGGACTTGTTAGAGATTAAGGTTGCGTGATGTCTTCAAAATTTCCATCGGACGATGTCTACATTGAAACATCGGGATGGACGATGGCATCGGGTACGCTCTCCTGCATGGAGGTGGAGGGGGCGAGTAGCATATAGGCAATGACGTTTCAAGTCGCGGTGGATATTTTACAAGCATGGAGCAGGTAAAGCACTGAATACAGGGTGCAGATGTTAGTTTCGGTTGTTTGATAGGCTGCGTCATTAACAAGCCCACAAGCGCCGTGATAACAGATCGCAGGTGGAAAAATGCGGAAAGTTCTGTGTCATTTAGTGTTAGGGTTAGACTTTATAAAATGTGCCACTGGAGACAGTGGAGTAGACGGGCAGACAGAGAGAGGCGGGGCACGCCGGTGTATTTACCTGAGGTGTAGGCTGTGTATCTGAGTGTGGCATGAAGATAATTCCGAGGAAGGTCCGCATATTTAAAATTTAGAATATTTATGTTCCTGGTGATTAAAACCTGCTGGTTTAATGTGTGGGGGCGGGGTTTTACACTCACGATGCCTGCTCAACCATGGCCCATCTGTCAGCCATGCAGATATGGACGATCGTCTATCAGCCCAACCCTTTTTGAGATTAGATAATACATTTGCCATAGAAAGGTTACAAGGTAAATGTAAACTGTTGTGTTCATATTTTGTTTCACTGCATCCAAATGTTAAAAAGCAAATGTTAAGCTCTAATTGTTAAGCTGACTTCAGTGAAAACAAGGTGGGGATTTGCTTGCATTTCAAAAAAAACCACAGCCCCTCATGGTGGACAGATGATGCTTATAGGCTTTTTTAGGAAGGCTGCCGACAGTCCCATCTTTTGGTGACATGGCTGTAGTGCAAGTGGCTGTGTCATTAAGTGGCCCCAAAGATCCATTATTTTTATTTCTCATCTGAACAGTAAAATACTTTTCAAAAAGGTAAAACACTCTTGCAACTAGTTGTGAAATTATTTGTCTAGATGGTGGCACTGTCAAGCAAAACAAAATTGTACATGTGTACAATTTTATTTGCAATGAGAGTTGTTTGAGATGTGGGGAAATGGACTATCAATTTAACACAAACTAAGACAGCTTTCATTCAGTTCGCTCTCTTTAGGCAAAAGGCCTAAGAAAAAATCTGTTGCTCAGAATATTTGTTTCTTTAACGCTTGAAAAAGCATTAAAATGTATCTTTTTAAAATAACTTGAATCTGAGCTGTTGCTCCTAACACACCCTCAAAATAAAAGATCAGATGAGGAAAGAATCATTTTTTGAGATGGATTGCAGTGTAACAATTTCAAAATTTCTTAGGCCAGTTAAAAAAAGCTTGAACTTTTACCAATATGTTTATTTTCATCAAAATAGACACCAGTTAAAGTACAAAATTTCACTGGAGATGGTCAAAGATTGATTAAAAATAGAGTCCCAGTCTGTTACCAGAGCAGAGACCCGGGGTGACATGAAGCCATTTAACAACTAATTTTCAACTTCTTTGGGCCTCCTTTTATAGCTCTGTTTCAAAGCATTACGTCATTTCTTGGTTCTCTTTCCTGCTGCACCAGGATCTGAGAAATTATCAGAAAGATCAGCAGAGATGTCTGCCTGACTACACACTGCTTTACCTCTCTGTGGCCTTAGCATGCTTATATTTGATCATGACATCTCAACCACACCTGACTTTGTGTGTGAGCTGGTGACTTCTGTGTTGTGTGCTAGAGACAGAGCATCCTTACTGTGCTCCCTCTCTCTGCTGTGTGTTCTCCTCACCCTCTGCCTCACAGCACCCACATGTGCTTACACACACACAAACACACATACACACACAGTATATAAATATACAAGCATGCATACATTAACACTATTTAAGACTATGCAAATCAAAAGGACAGATTGCAAAGATCAAAACATTTTCTGATTACATAATTATGGTGAATCAATCACTTATTGCTTAAAACCAATAATTCTTTGTGATACATCGCTCACAACTGGATGTCTTTCAGGGATTTTCACAAAGTGGTCTTCTTCTTAGCTTTTTGATGACTCTCATTTGTCTGGTTATACTTTCTTATGTACTCACACACATGCATGTGATATTTGCACAATACCTGGGTTCTTTTGTATTCACATTTTTAAAAATGCTCACATTGAGGTCATTGTCACTGCTTGGAGCACAGGCTCATCATGCAGGGGGAGTCATTTTTAAACCTTATACCATAAGGTACCATAGAAATACCATATCCACCATAAAAGTCCTCAGAAGTCTACTCCAGTAAAGGTATAAAGGCATTCCATAGTGAATGAAGTATCAAGTATCAAAAGTAAAAGTGCACCTTCTTGTGCATCCAGTCCTTAATGAATTACTCTCTAAACATCTGTGTGACTACCTTAATAAATTGGAAAACATGAAAAATTTGACAGCAAGAAAAAAAGAGGTTTATTAATTCATGGAGGTGTCCTATTTCAGAAACTGTGTGTGTGTGTGTGTGTGTGTGTGTGTGTGTGTGTGTGTGTGTGTGTGTGTGTGTGTAACATATTACTGCCACAAGATGGCAATAGCTAAAGTTGAAGTAGAAAACTGTATATAAATTGTGCAAACCGTACTGAATTTTGCACGTTCCTACAAATGTTTCACAATAAAGCCTTGTTAGGAATTGCAGCGGTTCTGTCCTGCAGAAATTTGCCCCAAATGAAGAATTAGCTTCTAAAAGTAATACAAACAAAAGTCAGTACGACGCTTCACAATTCAGCAGCACCACAAACTACATCTCTCTACACCTCTAAATGATGTGTAGGTCTAAATTGAAGATTATAACCTTCATGAAGGTAGGACTTCATTAGTGCAGTTCTATTCTGCGTATGCTGAAACAGGACATTTAATTTCATTGGGACTTTAAAAGAACACAGATCTGTTTTAGATAAGAGCTGAACATATTGTAAATACTGCATGTGCTTTCATGTGATGTGTGAAATGGTTTATTATTATAAATATACTTTTAATAAAGACTGTGAAGATTCTTAAGCAAAATAGATCTGAAAACTGCATTTTTGAACCTCCCTTTGTGATGGAGACTCTTACACCAAGTTTTGTGTGTAATAATGTGCAACATGGAATTCAGACTCGCAGGCTGGCTTTTTTCAATGCTTGAGCTTTTTAATTATGTATAAGACAGGAAGAAACAGTTACCTCTCATTCTTTAGGCCGTGTTATAGTTATAGGAAAGAAATATGGATTACTACATAGAAGAACCAACAGAAGACACACAGATAACAATCACATATCCACCCAACTCCTGTGATCATGACAGGTACTGTATGTTCCTCCGTTATCCAAAGAGACATCACAGCGTTTTGCTGCAGACGAATGGCATTTTGTAAGAGCAAGGCTGATTGTCAAATTTCTTCTGATCTGTAAAAGAAGGAGTTATTTTGGGATAAATTGTCTGTTTTCTCAGACAACCAAACCATCAAAACATATCTAATAAGGCAAAGTAAATGTTTATACTTGAATATACCTCAAATTTTGTATAAAAAGAGAGACATTTAAACCAAAACAACAGGGAAAAAAAACAAATGTGAATTTGTTGTGGATGCTTGTTAATATTAAGTAAGCGCTACACTCTCTTTTCCTGCCGTACATTCATATAGCACTAAATGTGACTGGAGAAACACCAATTATTTGAACGAACTGCTGCACTTGTATTAAGTGAAAATGAAGCCATCCATATTGGTGCTGCTTCAGGAAAATTCAAATCTGGTATTTTAATAATGTCAACTTCAGATTGACTACAACAAACACTTTGCTCAAACCTAAAGATAAACTGTAAAGATACAGCACCAACTTCTCCTCTTTTATAGTTTGCTTTGTACTATGTTTGGTCTTATCAGTGATTGCTGGAGTGGTGAGTCAAACTACAAACCCATTATCATCACTTGTATTGACGTCTGTATTCGGGTATTCCTTAACCAAATGAAAAAGTTATACATTTACCTCCATAGTTCATCAACAGACACTGTGGATTTGCACTATTATCAGGCTGTCCTGGAGACCAGTGGTTGAACCTAAAAGGTGTACCGTCACTCCAGAACCAGGTACCTTTCTACAAGATTAAAATACAATACAATATAATGCAATGGACTGTATGGTATAGACAAACTATTTCACTTAGTATCTCTTAGATTTTATGTAATCAGTAACATACCTGCTGTGCCTCTGAGCCTCCAAGCCATGTGGGTGGATAATTCTGAGTTCTCCTCAGTATCATGCTCTGAATCACATGATGCTCATCAAAGCTGTGCACAGATGCAAGGTTTCCATCATGGAACTGACATTTTGTCTACAGAAAAGACAGAGAAAGTGGAGTTGTGTGAGCTAGTAGTTTAATTTATAACAAAATATATTTCATGAGCTCTTTATATGTTTTTATACAAAAAACTGAATTTGTAAAGTAGTAACACTTTATTTGGAAAGTCTCCCTACAGATTTTTTATAGAGTATTTGTAACATTTCAACTGTTTCACAGTGTCTGTAGATGTTTAGCAGATTATCAATTCATGAACATACCATAACCAAGACATTTTTTGTGCGTAAGACAAACCAAACCTAGAACACGGTTTTATTTGTGAAATAGTTGAATTGCTGAATCTCTACTATTAACTTGCTTCAACACTCTATAAACCATCTGTAGTCAGATGTCCAAAGAAAGTGTAACTGAAAATACTCAAGTACGTCATAATTACAATACTTAGTAAGTGTACTTAGTTACACTCCATCACTGTTCATCCTAGTTACCTCAGCATCAGCCCAAGTCATTGGTGTTGGAAAGTAAAGGAAACAGCGACCATTGTCAGCAGTCCAACCACTGGGACAAGACTTGGCACTGCTCTCTGAAAACACATTTATAAAAGTGAACATGGGAGCACTTTACATGGTTTATTTTACTTTTTTATCAGAACAAAAACCAACTCACTTTGTTGAAGCGGTTCTGTACTTTCATCAGGCTTTGCTTCTGGAACAGCTGGAGGTTTGACACGAAACTTAGTGACTCGGTTAATTTGCTGTAGTTGCTCTACATACACAATAACAGCAGACAAACTCAGTCTCTCTCTCTTTATCTCTCTCTCTCTCTCTCAAACACACATACAAAATTAGCTATTCTTTCCAATTAAAGAATAAGACGAGACATAATTACTACTTATATTTACAAAATAATGTCTTTGTTACTGTAAGAATTAATAAAGCACCACTCTCAGTAAATAGCAGAACATATTAGGAAAGGATTAACAGTAAATGTTATGCTTCTAGTCGACCTACTATTTGACCCACCATGTGAAATTAAACATCACCACGTTTTGTTTTACTCTATGTTGACACTCACCAGCAGCACTGGTCAGAGCCAACATGGCACAAACAAGTAGAGGCACAGCCAGCATCTTCATGGTTGAGATGATGCAGATCTTTAAAATAATGATTATCTTCAATAAAGAGAAACAGGCATGTTAGTAATACTTCTGAATAGAGCCTTGATGCTGTCAGTCCATTAGAGAAGATAAGATATACTTTATTGTCACCACAGGGAAATTTGTTTTGGACTCTGCCCTATCTGCAGCTTTACAAGACAACACAAAATACAGAAATAAAGTATCTCTCAACACATTGAATAGAAAATGAAAGCGAGAAAAGAGAAGAGAGTTGGAGCAAACCTTCTGCAGGATTAGCTTCTCTTCTCAGGGTCAGCTAGTAGCTTCAGTCTTTGTGTGTGGAGATGCTGAACAAGAGAAAGACAGGCTCTTATATGCAGTTACTTATCTATTTATCTTTTTTTTAAAATAAAGAACACATCCCCACTCGAGTGTGTTGTGGGTTATAAAATCACTGACCATCTGTAAAGTATTATCAGATTTACTTTATGTAATGATACCATTACTACTCTGGTGTTTAATTTAAGGGCTAACCAATGTTCAAACAATGAGACAGTGAAATTATTTGGCTTCAGGCGAGCTTCAGTCAAACAGTGATGCATGAAAGCATGTCACCTGCAAACTGGAACGAGATCAACTGTTCAGACAATAGATAGATGGCGAATCTGAAACAGCCATTAAATGATCGTATCACATGCTGAAGCCAACATGGTGTGTGGCAAACTAAAGTTCAGACATGTAGGGCAGCCTGTATGGCACTGCATCAAGTCATCAATGGTAGGTCAGCATAAACATGAAGCAGGGCGTTCCTGAACAAGGCCATCTATTCTCATCTATCTATTATCAGGAGTAAATATACTAAAGGATTATTGCCATGGCTATTATGTGCTTTACATTCATAGTTCTTTGGAAATTTTACTGAACTGTGAACAGACAAAAAGCCATGTGTCAGAAGAGATATTGAAAGCACATGGTAATCATGGGTGTAAATTTCATCTAATAGTAGGGGGGGACAATAAATATAAAATTTCTCAAGAGCAATTTTTGAAGGGGACACAAATAATTCAGCCAAAATTGTACTTGTATTGGATACGTGTACACAGAGAGAAGACTACTACTTAGCTACTTCTACTATTTTTCTGGCCACCAACCAGAAAATATATATATATATTAAAAAAAAATTTTTTTAACTCTTTGACTTAGATCTGCATTTGGGTCTTCTCTGCCTGGAAAGTCTGACACATGCAGGTTGTGTCATTAAGTGGCTTTTGCGATTGAGCCATTATTTTTGTTCCTCTTCTGAACAGTAATACCTTCAAAATGCTTTATTTAGTGTTAGATTTTTATTTAGTGTTAGAGTTCTTTGATATATGGGATATTAAATTGTACATTTAACACAGACTCAGAAACCAGCCTGTTTCAGTACTCAAAACTTTTAATTTTACACAAGACAAGAAAGACCAATTCACTCTCCAGAATAAGTTGCTAAAGGCATTACACATTCAGTCTGCTCTCCTTAAATGGGGAAAAGGCCATTGAGACAAAGTTGTTTTTTTCACTTGTTGCATCAGTCCTTAAACAGCATTGTAGCAATAGAAAAAAATAAAAATGAAATGAAATATGGAGCCTTCAGGATATCACAAAAACCGATCAGTTTGACAAATACTATATCCAGCACTTTATGTCCAGTGTTTGTGTGTGTGTGTTTATGTAAACTGCAGGTTAAATCTCTCAAGTGTGGTGGTGGAATGTAACTATGTATTTACTCAGGTACTTAGATATAAACTTCAGTATCAGTACCTTTACACCTAGTTAATAGGCGCTTTACAGATTAAGATTTTACAAAATATATGAAGATCTTTGTTAAAAGTTTAACTACCAGACATTAAATAAAATGTGAGCTTAACCTATTAGTCAAGTAATCAATTAGTTAAGTCAATTATCAAAAAATATATGAAGCTGTTTTTATCCTTTTTTGTGAACATTACTTTTCCATTACGTATTAATATATGTTGTTAGACATGTCGTTAGCAAATGGTAAGTCTGATTGACTTGATACTGCCTGCTGGCAACAGTGATTTCCATCAGATCAGTTAGAGGCTATTGACCTTATAAATGTTCCATTTCCCTTTGCTGCGTGTTGCCCCTCTCCCTCATTTCCTTGCTCCATCCCTGTCCTGTCAAACAACATCTTAAAAAATAGTTTCGTCTCCAGAGAGGCTGGCATAATCGAATTTCCTCTTAAATGATTCTAGAGCTGATGTAAGATCCCTGAAGGAAAGTAGTCTACAGGTCTGAAGAACACTACCTTCTCGACCAGAGAGGTAGTGCTGTTTGCCACAACTTTGTTTGTGCTATTCAATTTGATTCATAAAGACCTATATTGTGATAAAACTTGAAATTTATGAAAAGGTTTCTGATTCCTTTTTGTAAAGAGTGCTGAAATAAATTAATAATAATGTGATTAAATAGACAAATGGGGTCTGGGATTTCTGTGCTATTTCAGTAATTGTGGGTGTATGTGTGTATGGTTATGTCACAGCCAAACTGTACTTTGTAGTAACATTAAAGTGCCACAAGATTGAAGTACAACAGTTGAAGTAGGAAACTGTATGGGAACCGTGTAAGTCAATGAATTTTATTTAAAGATGTTTCACAATAAAAGCCTTGCCAGGGAAAGATGGGTTCTAACCTGCAGAAATTTGCATTAAATGAGGAAGTAACCTATGAAAGTAATAGAAAAACCTGTCAGTATAACGCAATACAACTCAGCTGCAGCACAAACTATATCCTCAAAAATGATCAAACAGATGAATCAGCACCTCTAAACTCAACATTATAAACTTCATGAAAGTAGGATTTCATTTTTGCATTAGTTTTATTAACATATTCTAGATACTATATGTGCTTTTCTGTAACGTGAAATTTTTTTATTGTTAGAAATATTATTTTAATAAAAAACTGAAATTTCTCATGAACAATCAAACTGAAACTTATTTTATTTATTTTTCCTGTTGACAAAACTGCAGTTTTGAACCTCCCTTTGTGATGGAGACTCTCACCTCTTGTTATTGTATTTGATGTTTTGTGTGAATTAATGTGCAACTTGGGATTCATCAGACTCAGAGGCTGGCTTTTTTTAATGCTTGAGCTTTTAATTATATATATATGACAAGAAGAAACAGTTAACTCTCATTCTTTAGGTCGCGTAATAGTTATAGGAAAGAAGTATGGATCACTACATGGAAGAACCAACAGATATGAAGACACACAGATAACAATCACATATCCACCCAACTCCTGTGATCGTGACAGGTACTGTATGTTCCTCCGTTATCCAAAGAGACATCACAGCAATTTCGCGCAGACAAACGGCCTTTTGTTTGCGCAAAGCTGATCATCAAATTTCTTCTGATCTGTAAAAGACGATGTTATTTAGGGATACATTGTCAATTGACAACCAAACCATAAAACTGTAAAGATACAGCACCAACTTCTCCTCTTTTATAAATCCAGGATATTGTTTCAGCTAAGAGGTTAAGAGGTTGTTGTTTCAGTGACAGTTTGTCTTGAAGCCAGTGTAAACAATCACTATGTTGTCAGTTGACAACTCTTTCGAGAACTTTACAAATTACCGGCAACAGACTGAATGATTTTGAAAACTTATTATCCTCGTTTGTTGCGTCTCATCATGGAAAACCAAAATACAAATCTTACCAACCCATTATCTTCACTTGTATTGAGGTCTGTATTAGGATATTCCTTAACCAAACAGCATTTAGACCTCAGAAAATACAAAGGTTTCTCAAACTATATATACATTTACCTCCATAGTTCATCCCCAGACAGTGTCCATTTGCATAATTATCAGGCTGTCCTGGAGACCAGTAGTTGAACCTAAAAGGTGTACCGTCACTCCAGAACCAGTTACCCTCCTAAGAGATTACAATACAATATAATACAATGAACAGTTTGGTTTAGACAAACCTTATATTTATTATTTAGATTTTGTGCAATCAGTGACATACCTGTTCTGCATCTGAGCCTCCAAGCCATGTGAGTGGATAAGAACGAGTGAGCCTCAGTATCATGCTCTGAATCACATGATGCTCATCAAAGTTGTGCACTGATGCAAGGTTTCCACCATGGAACTGACATTTTTTCTACAGAAAAGACAGAGAAAGTGGTGCTGTGTGAGCTACTAGTTTAATTCATAACAAAATATTTCATGAACTCTTTATTTTTTTTATACAAAAATCTGAATTTGTAAAGTAGTAACCAAAGCAGTAAAACTTTATTTGGAAAGTCTCCCTACAGATAGTTTATAGAGTATGTGTAACATTTCAGCTATTTTGCTTTGTCTGTAGATGTTTAACAGATTATCAAATCATGAACATGAACCAAGATGTTTTTGTGCCTAACCAAAGTCTAACCAAACCTAGAACATGCTTTTATTTGTTAAACACGGGAATTGTTGAATCTGTACTAATAAGCTGTTGAAATATTAAAAGAATCCAATCATCCTGGTTACCTCAGCATCAGCCCAAGTCATTGGTGTTGGAAAGTAAAGGAAACAGCGACCATTGTAACCAGTCCAACCACTGGAACAAGACTTGGCACTGTTCTCTGAAAACGTTTAGAAAAGAAGTGAACATGGGAGGACTTTACATGGTTCATTTGATTTTTTTATCTGAACAAAAACCAAAACACTTTGCTCAAGTGGTCCTGTACTTTCACCAGGCTTTGTTTCTGGAACAGCTGGAGGTTTGACGCAACACGTAATGACTCGGTTAATGTGCTGTAGTTACTCTACATACATAATAATAGCAATAATATTTTTTTTATCTATGTCTCTCTCTCTCTCAAACACATATACAAAATTAGCTATTCTTTCCAATAAAGAAGAAGACAAGACATATTTACTGCTTGCATTTAATAAACAATGTCTTTGTTACTGAAAGAATTAATGAAACACCACTGTCAGTAAATAGCAGAACATATTAAGAGAGGAGTAACAGTAAATGTTATGCTTCTAGCCAGCCTGCTGTTTGACACAGCTCATGAGAAAACATTGCCTTGTCATGTCTGGTCTTACTCTATGTTGACACTCACCAGCAGCACAGGTCAGAGCCATCATGGCACAGACAAGTAGAGGCACAGCCAGCATCTTCATGGTTGAGATGATGCAAATCTTTAAAATGATGATTATCTTCAATAAAGAGAAACAGGCATGTTAGTAATACTTCTGAATAGAGCCAATAGTACTAGATGCTGTCAGTCCATTAGAGAATAGAGATGGTGAGAGAGAAAAGAAAAAGAAAAAAATGGTAGCAAGAAAAGAAACCAGAGTTGGATCAAACCTTCTGCAGGATTAGCTTCTCTTCTCAGGGTCAGCTAGTAGCTTCAGTCTTTGTGTGTGGAGATGCTGAACAAGAGAAAGACCAGGCTATTTATATGCAGTTACTTATCTACTCATATTTGTCATAAAAACATTAAAAAAAAATTATCCTACTCCACCCGAGTGTGTGGTGGGTTGTAAAATTACTGATCATCTGTAAATGGTTATTAGATTGTGTATGAAATGGCACCAGGTGTTGACTCTAACCTATGTTCACATAATGAGACAGTGAAATTCTTTGGCTTCAGGTGAGTTTCACCTAAAGAATGAAACATGACAGAATTTAACCTGCAAACGAGTATAGGATAAGCTGTTCAGATAATAGATTCTGAAACACTGATAAATGATCGTATCAAATGATGAAGGCCAACACAGTTTTCTCCAGATTGGTTTTCTCCTCTAAAGGGGCACCCTAGAGGAAAATCAAGTTTTCTTGCACATTTGCCACCATAGAGGGTATTTTATCATGCTTTATCTACCACAGGGGCATCGAAGAGGGTTTTTTTCTCTGTCCGCTAGTGGTCATGGCATATCTAGAAGGACTAAGTCAGGTATAACAGGACTGACCTTAGATTCTTGAAGATATTTCGCATCTTGTTGCAAAAGGCTTCTTCCAGTCTGACTGACTGACAAGGTGTCACAGGCATTTAAAGTCCTAAGCAGTCTAAAATCACTCCCTTTTTACTATGTAATGCACAATATACACTGTTTATTTGAGTGTCTGAATTCTGAGTGTAACTGAGACATTTTTCCAACATATAGTGCCTTCAAAAATTCTGACATAGTTTATATGAAGCGGCAAGTTGTAAGTCCATGACTATGACACTACTCTACGTGCCTGGTCAAAGAAAGTCTGTTAAGTCTCGGCATACAGGTTTTTTTCCTATTAAACATTGTTTAATGGACAGCCATTACAGGCTCATATCATGTGGAACTAGGGATCATCACGTGACGACTTTCAGATGTCATGCAGGCCAGAGACTATTCTGAATGTCCTTCAGAACTTTTCAAAGTAAAAGCTCTCAATAAACTATCCATAAAACATTGCTGCAAAAAGTGTTCTCGTGCTATTGTTTTGGAGGCACAATCACTTTAAAGGAAGTGATTATGTGAGTAACTGTAGCTGTTGTGATAGAAATCTATTTCAGCAGCAGCCGCTATCAATTTATTCATTTTTTATTTTTTTGCTATCAAAGCAATCACATATTATTGGTGGCGGGCCAATTCTGGCCTGCGGTCCGCCTATTGCTGACCACTGCTCTACATTCTGCTAACAATCCCTGGATGCAATGCCCCACGATTTATAGATAAATATAGCAAGAACTTACATTATGACTCTACAGCTGTCAGTCACAACACAAAATGATGACGATGACCAAGAGTGTCCCACATCAGAGACTGTGTCTGAAATTACTGCCTTGTTAACACATTCTCTGCTTCCTATACAGGGGCGACACACAAAAATCTGGGCCCTGTACATAAGCATCCTCTATGGGCCCCTCCCCACATGAGGGCCCTGTCACTCCCTCCCCCTAGACTGACCTTTTAACCCTAAAGCCCAAGTGAAGCTGTTTCCAGGTCCAAACATTTGCATCATAATCAAGAAGCAGGGCGTTGCTGAAAAAGACCACTTATTCTCATCTATATTATCATGAGTAAATATACTAAAAGATTATTGCCATGGCTGTTATGAACTTCACATTCATTGTTCCTTGTCTGGAAATTCTACTGAACTGGGGCTCACAGTGTAGAGGCAGGATCACCTTTACCTTTACCTGGTTGGGTAAAAACAAGCTAAACAAGCAAAAAAAAGCTTTCAACCAGGAATTTTAGTGGTAAGAATTAGCTAATCATTAAGGAGCCAGGTTGTCACAATAATAATGGAGGATTATCAGGAAACATAATTTTGAAATCACAAGAAAATTCCACAAAAACACAATTTTTTCCTGACCAGATGCTTATCATACAAAACCAAAGGCAAGGTGGGAGTCACTGTTTGCCAAGTAATAGTGACAGTGTATAATTCTCTGGGAAAGTACAACTATACACAGCTAAAGCACAGTACACCCTAGCTTTAGCAACTGCTTTTAAAGACAGTAAGAAAGTAAATTTTATCGATATGAACAAAAACCAAGATACAATGACACAAGTATAAGTGCCAACATATTTTCTTGGTAGATTTTTGGTAGTTTGGTAGTTTTTGCATGTTAATAATGTAAATATTTTATTCTATGTAAAGTAAACCCCAGGAAATGGCAATCAGATTAAAGTAATCATGATTAAAATATTGCAGAGTTACAGATGATAGTGAAACAGAGGATCTCAGTTCATCTGGAGGCCATAAACATGCTCCAAATGTATGCAAGTGTTGCTCTGTGTCTGTTGTGTAAACTGTTTGCTAACACACTTTTTTTTCACACTTAGAAACTTTATAAAGTATAAGTTGTTTATGTTTACATGTTTACTATATATATATATATATATATATATATATATATATATATATATATATATATATATATATATATATATACAGCTTTAAAACTATAAAATACAGATTTAATTATTAAGCTGCCTTCAGTGGAAACCTACATTTTAAAATAAACTGCAGATAAATAACCATACTGTGCTTATATATAGGCTCTTAAAGTAAGGCTGCTGACAGTCCCAACTTGTGGTGATATGGTATGTACTGTAGGTGGTTGTGTCATTAAGTGGTCACAGAGAACAAGCCATTACTTTTGTTCCTCCTCTGAACAGGATATTTGGGATATTTTCATTTGAATAATTAATTTTGTCCAGATGGTGGCGCTATTAAGCAAAAAAAAGTTTCCAATAATTACTAGAAAAAAGTACATGTGTCCAATATCATATACAGTCAGAGTTCTTTGAGATATGGGAAATTGAACTGTACATTTTACACACAGACTCAGAAAACAGCTTGTTTCAATACTTTTAATTTTGTGAAAGACAAGAAAGAAAAATTCACTCTCCAGAATATGTCGCTAAAGGCATTACTTTACCCAGTCCCCTCTCCTTAAAGGCACAAGGCCTACGAGAAAGTCCAGCTTCTGTTTATTTCACTTGATGAGTCATTCCTTAAGCAGCATTGCAGTAATAGAAAAAACATGAAAGCAGATATAGAGCCTTCAGGTTATGTACAAAAACAGATGAGTGTTTGTGCTCTTGCCAGGAAGTCAATGCCTCTGTGTCATCACATTTTCTTGGCACAGACAAATGGGCGAAGAATACTACACAGAGTATCGTCCCAGCACTTTCCGTCTACAAATACAAAAAACACACAAACTGTTTGATTAAACACCATTATTGGGTGGTGATGGTACAGTGGTTAAGACACGGAATCAATTCCCACTACGACACATCCACCAATATGTTATACAACCTGAGTTTGTCCTTCTGAGAAAGTAGCTGCTAAATGAGCTGCCGCCAGAATTGTTAAACTACACTATTTGTGACAATGGCAATAACCTGTGTTCCCAAGTCAGTCAGGCAGGGCTAAAACCTTTCAATAGAAATAATGCAGCCATGCTTGTTTATACTCATAACTGTCATTATCAGCATCTGAATCTCATAGTACTTCTGTATGTTCTTCACCGTTTTTCAAGGTTTCCATCCATGGACTGACAGTTTTTCTTTATTTCATGTGACCATTTGTTATTGTTAATATAAATTATGAATGTTTATTGATAATTTTGATAATAAAAGATTTTTTAAAGCAGTTGGGGTTTGATGCCTTGCTCAAAGGCACCTAGGTGAAATGTCACCTCTTCAATCTCCTATCCAGACTCTTTGGTTCCCAAGCCAGCAGGCAGGAAATGCAGCCACAAGGCTTTCGTCAAATTCAAAAACACAAGTTCCTGTCATCCCAAGTCTGGCCTCCTTTCTTAAAGGAAAGTTATGGCATTTTGGGAACTAACCTTATTTGCTTTCTTGTCAAATCAGTAAGATACATTTACATTTAAAGAATATGTTATTAACCTTTACAAAACTCAAATGACAAGAGTAATTAGTGGATTACACAGTCTGTTTATCTGCTCTAAAGTGCTCTGCCCTTCTCTTTGGCAACCTCATGTCTTAGTGTTTATTTGATAGCAATTGTGTAAAAGAACACAGATAATCTAATGTGTAGGCTACTGTCTTTGATGAAAAGAAATCTGTCACAATGTACCATAGACATTCACACGTAAAAATTCATCAATTTATATACTTTAGATTGCTGTTCATCAAGTCAAAAGTAGTCACATTTAAGAGAGAACGACTGTTGATATTTGTACTCAGCTTCCTAACAAATACACTTCTCCATTCAGTGCTCCCTCAGAAGCCCCGCCCCCACAAATTTTTGATTTTGAAACGCCTTTGACTTTGTCTGGCCATTTAATATTTTTTTCTGTTTATATTATCCAGACCTTTTCCTCTTAGGCTGTTTCTCGGCCGTCTCTTTCCTTACAGTGCCTGGAGTCCAGCACGTTCGAATGTGCCAGTGTATAGAACTCTCTCCCACTGCTCCCCTCTTACCCCCATCGCATCTGTTGCTTACTGGCAGGAACAATGTTGTGTGGCAAGGTCCACTCCACTTTCTTTGTTTTCCATTTATAGAGCAAGAGTGTTAGAACTGTTTTTTTTTTCAGAGCAAACACAAAACAGAGAGCTAGAAAACCATAGAAAATATACACTTAATTTAACATTAGCAGATGAAATGTAAAGGGAAGCTTGGGGTCCCCTGCTGGAGCTGCTAACCTGGGATAAGTTGTATAAGATGAAGAATGTGTTGGATTTCAGATCATTCTCATAATCAGAAATGTTAGTGCCTTAACCTTAGACACTGACGATATGCATGTTTACTGCCAGGGAGTTAGCCTCCTTTGTGTTGCTGCAACATGGCAAACGGTGGTGTTTCAGACACTGAAGAGTACCTTAAGCGTCAAATAATTACGCTTTGTCAGGCTGTCTGAAAGCATCGGTAATGACGCAATGAGATGAAAATGCGTTGTGGATTTCCATTACTCAGTATCCCAGGAACTGTGCCATTACCAATATTCTTAAACCAAAAAAATAAATACATACAACACCTGCACAAGGTGCCATCATTGGGCAGCCTTGAAATGCATAAGCCCTTATTGAATTTTAGGTAAATGACAAAAGTATCCCTTTAAGCCACAAGTGGCTGAGAAACATGACTAAAATAAAATATACATCAAAACAATTCTGAAGAGCCAATACAGACGCCTATAGGGATGTAAGACCACCAGGTTTGGTGTTGAGTCTCAGTATACTTCCCTTTGTTTGCACAGCATCAGCAGATGGCAGGGCAGAAAGTTCAATGTGCTGAGTATACAGCTGTCATAATGTGAGAAATTTTGGACACAGACTTGGAACAGCTCAAGGGGGTAACAAAGGATTTTATTGAGATGTGCAACAGAAGGCTGGATGATATGTTTCAACAAGGCAGAGTGTCAAGCATGGAGGGGTGGTTTGTCCAGGCAGGGTGTGAGCAGAGCTGAGTGAGGGCTTCAGCAGGGTCTCCAGAGGAAGAGTGATCCTGAGCATAGAGAAATACAGGTTAATCCAGGGAGCACAAAGAATCTTACTGGAGTTGATCGTAGGCCTTTATGCATTTGCCATGTGTGGTTTACTGACGATCTGGCCAAGATTTTTTTTTTTTCCCTGGGTTTTATGGCGGGTCGCAACCAACTTATTCAGGTGCATACCGCCACCTACTGTACCGGAGTGTGCAATATCAAGGTTTTAGTACTTGAGGTTACAGGTTCAGGTAAATAAATAGAAAACAAAAACTATAAAAAATACAAAAAATAAAACTGTTATGTTCTAATCCTGTAGCTTTGAGAAAATTAAAGCGCTTTGCAGCACTCCCTTGTTTCGTCACTCATCCCTAAAATCCCTTCTAAATTCCATAATTCCATCCCCGTCCTAATTCATATATTTTGTCACGTAAGATGTTTCTCTCTCTCTCATACATACACATATATATACACACACACACACACACACACACACACACACACATCATGATGACATGCTCAACATTTTCAGGAACATTACAAACCTCACATTTATCAGACATACATATTGCCATTAAATAAAGTGTTGATTTTAACCAAGTATGTCCAAGCCTTAATCTTGAAAAAGCCACTTCATCTCTTCTACATTTCCCTTTGAAATTCTTCACCTTAAGTAATTTCTGTATGCTGCAATAGTGTGTCCCTTTAGTTTCTGTGTTCCCCTTCTTCTGCCATACGTCACTCACTGCTTTTCTAATTAATGATTTGGCCTCTCCTTTTCCAAAGGGAACTTTATTATTATTTCATCATCTTTTAATTTCAACACTGTCTTTTCAAGCTCATCTACTCTCTCATTCCCATCAACACCAACATAAGCAGGGACACAAACAAATTGTACATCAACTCATGCTCTTTGTATTCTCAGCATTATTGTGCACATTTCAATCAACAGATCATCTTTTACTGTCTTTTTAGAATTTAAACTACAGGGCTGCAGTGGAGTCTGAACAAATGACAGCTCTTTCATGCCACACCTCTTCTATCCACTGTAACCCTAAAATAATAGCAACCATTTCTACTGTATACAGATAATTGATCATTAATTCTTTTACTTACATCAATCTCAGGTATGTATGCTCCTGATCCTACATGTTCACTCCCTGGATCTTTTGATCTGTCATTAAATAATAGCATAACAATTCCTCTTCACATAGTCTTGAACCAAATAGCCAATATTGTCTACATTACTTCCACTCCATTCTCTCAATCTGGCAAAGAATGGTGAGGACTGGAGTTGATATACTGCAGGAGCTTGATTAGTGGGATGAGGATCAGGCGTGACTGAATTGAAGCGTAGCTTGAGCTTGGCTGCAGGAGCCAGAGAGTGTAGCCACAGCCAGACAAACACAGAGACAGACAGGGAGGACTTTCCTTAATGAAACATTCAACAACTCACAAAGACCTAAGTATGAGAAGCCTCAAAAAGTGTGTCTCATTACCTCTGCTGGTAAAGTCAAATTCAGTGGTGGAGGAAGTATTAAATAAAAGTACCAATGGGCTACCTCAGCCTTAAAAAAAAACAAATAAAAGTCCTGCATTGAAAATGTTACTTTAAGATGTGGTAAGCAATTTATTTCAGAAGCATTCTTGTTTTGTTAAAATTATCTTCACTTCCTGGCAGAGAACATCCTCCAGCTAATGTTCAGAGTCTTACCAATGGTTCAGCTTAGGAATGACAGGTCATACCCCAATATGACATCATAGGGATCATCAGGAGTTTGCCACAGCGTTGCCGTGAGTGTGTGAACACTAGAGGAAAGCACATAAACATTTTTGGTCAATAAATGTCTTATAATTTATATAATTTTATGTTTATCTAATATAAATTAAATAAAATAAAAATTAAATATTATATTATAATTGAATTTGGGCTATGCATATCTTTACAACCTGTTTTTGGTGCATGTTTTTGTATTTAGCGATGACAGCAGGTTGCACTTTGGTTGCACTCCGGAGCTCAGCATGTCTTCATACGGTCTCGCTTTTACTCTGAAGGCTGGACACCAAAACCAGAAGTCTGTACGAGTTTGTTTCCAGTCCAGAGTTCCTCCCTGCTAAGCTGCGGTCAACATCGCGAGGATGATTTTGAGCACGTCAAAGCTTCGGGGTATCCACAAATAGCGGGAGGTGTGTAAGTTAACCTGTTGTTAGATGTTGTTATTATAAACACGAAGCTAAACACTAACGTTTTACTTTCAGTCGCTGTTTGACACCCGGAAGCCTAGCGTCTGTGTATAACCGGGCCCTCCTGAAAATTTCTGATAACTTAACTGCTGGCAGGAGCGCAAGAGACTAACGTTAGTTCAGCCATTTATCTTAACTCTGTTTGGCTGGCGAACAGTTCGTGTATAACGAAACACAGCCGTTTGCCAACATTGTGAATGTTTTGCACTTGTGGGGTTTTTTTTGTAAAATGTAACGTTACCAGGGATGTTGGGATCCAGGCCTATGGCTCGCATTAAACAGCAACACATTTTAGACCTTCAGAGCTGATAAGCTCTTGAGTCACTCAGTCATTATCTTAAGTCGGAACAAATGTCTGTTTTGTTATTGTTAATGGTTGTATTGATTTGATGCGCCATGGTTAATACAAGTTTGCTCTTCTCCTCGGTAAAGTCAAGAGTTGGTAAGCAACATTAACATGTTATGTTACTTGTTTGAAGGTCCCATATTATGCTAATTTTTGGGCTAAAACTTTTACTTTGGGTTTTCTGAACAGAGTCGGGCCATAATGGATGATGTCACAGAGGAGTCTATGCACAAAGCCAGAGAGGAGGGCAGGCTTCTCTGCAAACCGGTGCATCAGCCCGTAGACCCGGATACTTGCTTCACCAGCACTCAAAGGGATGAGTTTCCCTTCTGGAGCGCAGGGGCGGGCTCCTACCCAGTGTCCTCAACTTCTGCCTCTGTGGGACATAGACACTCGGACATTGTAAGCGGTGGTAGCTCCTTGGACTGGTCGTCGAACTACAAAAGACCTACTGTGGATGACTCTAAATTTTGTTCTCCATTGGCTTCGTGTAATTATGCAAGCAGTGGTGACAGTAGATTTAATACCTCCAATAACAGAGACCACTATATGCAGTCCATTCCAGGGTTAGGTGATTGTGACTATGCAGGGCCAGACAAACCTGCAGCCTCTACAGAGTCTAGTCGACCCAAGCACACTTCTGAATCAGCTGCTAATATCCTTCTGCGCTTCGGACTTGAAAAAGAGGACTTGGACCATCTCATCTTTTACCCTGAAGACCAGCTCACTCCTGATAACCTGCCGTTCATCTTGCGCCAAATCGGCATTCAGAAGGCCAAAAGTGCTACAACATCTGTTCAGTCAGTACCCCACCCCGAACCCCAACCCACCACCAGAAGTGTGAGTGGAACAGACAGTCACAGTTTGAGTAGTTCTAGATGGGCAGGGATGAGTCAGGAGGAAAGGTCTACGGCTGTTCTCCAGCCAAGCAAAGTGATTGACTATGGACATACTGGCAAATATACTGGAGAGGTTGGGGATGAGATTGGAATGACCAGTGGCAGTAGATCCAACAGTGGTGGGAAGGGAAGTACCTTTCTAATGGACACTTACAACAGTAGCAGCCACATTCGAGAACCACTGCAAAAAAATACAACAGAGGTGAAAAGCAGTGCCTTGGGTTCTTCACGTGACCAGGCGAGTTCTGTTACCAGTCTCGGCTCTTCATACAGTTCAGTACTGAGCTCTGTGGCTCCCTCAAGCAATGATCCGAACAAACGATTGCAGACCTCCCACACAATCCCCAGCCCCTTCTCTCTGCCAAAGAAGGACACAGACATCAGAGTTCTCAAGCCTGACGCCTCCAAACCCAGTCCTTTGAAAGAACCACAGGCAGATCGCCAGTCTACATTTAAAACTCAACCACCCTGCACTCTGCTCCGTGGTGTGCATCCCAGCCGACCCGACCTTGTGCTCGTTGGCAGTAATGACGCCAATGGTGCTAAGAATCAGAGTAAAACTCAAGGTCAAAGGTCAACAGTTGCTGAGCAGATGAAGAAGCAACAGACCAAGGAGACACTGAAGCAGCCTTTATTTCAGACGGAGCAGGAGATCAAGCCTCTAGTTTTTCCTGCTGTAAAATCAGTTCTGCCTAACCCTCTCATCCCCAGCATCACTGACGGCTCACAGGCCATGCAACATCCGGTGTTTATCCCTGGCGATCCTCGCCCCATCCCAGCTCTACCTCAGTCAATCCCGGGTCTGAAATTCAATCATGTGATGCTGCTGACTTCCCATATGCAGCTCCCAGCAAAGGTGGGAGTCTCCAAGGCCTTACCAACGGCGTCCATGATGCAGGACTATGCGGCGGCCTCGCCAAAAATCTTTCCACATACCTGTTCTCTGTGTAACAAGGAATTTAATCATATGAAGGTGAGTGAAAGACTGCACATTGTTCTCTCGGCCTTCAGGAAATTGTGGGTTGTTTATTTTAATATCTAAAATGTTTTTTCATTATAAAATACTAATCACACTACCATTTCTTATTGGTGGGGAAGTACTGAAGGGTTTTGATTTCAAATATTCATTGAATTTTCATGTATCAGTGATTACAATGAAATGATCTGCCACCACATATGAGCAATTCACCATTTAGCAAAAACAAGCTTGCAAACTTTGCAAGAGACTGTTGTAATAAATAACACAACACACACAGTAACAGATATGTTTCAAGTGTAGCGACATGTTTATGAATTGAGAGAAGTTATTGCATCGATTATGAAGCACAATTTGTTAATCTTCTTAGTTGCTGCAGCTGCTCTGGTACACAGGATCAGATGCAATTTGTCTAGCTTTTTGTTCACATATCTGCAAATCTTTGTGTAGCCAAGCTGACGAACCAGACATCGAACTATCAAGAATCCGAGAACTTTTTATTTTGGTTCTTTGTTACTGGGCGTCCTTGGTATATTTCATGATAAAGACTTGTTGCCCTTGTATTGAAGTTGAATATAAAGTCAACTGGAATTATAAATGAAAGAGTTGTCAAAATGTAAAGGGTTTATGTTTTTAATTTCCTCCATATGTAAATTGTTTTCTTGTTTTCAAGTCTTTGGCTAATTCCAAAGTCATGATTTTACCATAACCTTTTTATTAACTGTTGGTTAATGTCTCAGCTCCACAGTTGGGCTCAAGGTTGTTCCTGTATTTTTATACTACTGTTGGCTGAAGATTTAAAGAAATCAGATGAATATAATTTGCTTTTGTAGATTCTCTTTTAGTATCAACTCAGATACTCAAAACTTTTTTCTAAGGTTGCTGTAATTATGAATACAATATGTGTGGTCAGACACAAAATGCCACATTAAGTTGATAGCAGTTGTGATGATAACCATAAGTAAATTCTGTGTGTCTGTTGTTGTGACTAGGATTGGCTCTCCCACCAGAACACCAGCCTTCACCTTGAGAGCTGCACACTCCTGCGAAAACAGTCAGTCTTTTTGTCTTTGAACTTTTCCCTACAAAGATCTTGTTAATTTGATTATTGCCTTTTTTCTGAATGCTTTGGGGCATGTGCCAAAATACCATAAAGGAGACACTGGACAGAAAAATAGTTGAAATACTACAATCTCTTACTTGGTATTGTTTGTCCCTGATGACTTCTGCCGTTGCCTCTGCAGCATAGTGACACAGTCTCATTTCTAAGATTTCTAAAAAAATTTATGAATGGATTCTTCAAAGTTCCTCCTTTGGTTGTTCTATAGTAAAGTCTGGAGAACCTTTAAAATATCCTTTGACTTTAGAAACATCTCTTGAATGCTTTACCTCAATGCTGAAACCTTTGGCTTTTGTTGTCAGAATGTGTTTTAATCAGTGTGTTTAAATTGTTTCCACAGATACCCAGAGTGGGATGGTGCTATAGCACTTGGGCCAAGGTAAATTAAAATAAAGTTATAAATAATAATAAAAAATAAAGTGGGACAGACACTGTGGTTTTATTGATATTGTATGCTGTGTTAACTCACACTTGTAATTAATTAACCGTTCTGGCACAACCTGACACTTTTATGCTCACTTGGTATGGATCACTGTACTACCATGATGTGGAGTAGACTGTTTGCTCAATGTGTAAAAAAACAGCATTACTGTGAACAAAAAGTAAGAAGAAAAAATTAATAAAGTTGATCCTGCAGAGGTTTGCAAGATGCAGACAATATGTCTCCATTCTGCTGCAAAGTTCGGTTTTGTATCACACTGTAGACTGAAGCTGTAGCCAGAAATACCACTACAATATAATTAAAAGAAACTGCTAAAGTTTAAAACCAATATTTTGACAGCAGCTGTGAATGTGCTTTATGTTTTTCTCATCCATTGTTCTTTTCAGGGCTGCAGGTAAAGATGCCAAGCCCTTAGCATCAACCTCTGCACACACTTTCCAGCATCGTCACCAGATTACCAGGCATGGAAGAAGCTCCCGTTCCAGCTGTTCCACCTGTTCCAGCTGTTCCAGCTCACCCAGTCCTCGCTTCCGCCGCCATGGCTCGGAGGATACAAGGGAGCAACACAGCAGCAGATCACGATCGACGCACAGCCCCAGATACAGTCGCAGGTTTGTCAAACAATAATTCTGATTTGAACAATAAATCAAGCAAGAGAAGAGACTTCTCTCACGTCTAGATTGTAAAATTGTAGATTGTTGATGTTCCTACAGAACATTTTAGCCCCAATGGATTTGTCACTCACCACTGGAGAAATGTAGACATACTGTGAATTGTTTGATTTAAAAATTGAAAAAGTCATTAGAAGAATTAGGTCATAATATGATTTAATCTGTACTTTCATTAGATCTCGTTCTCATTCCCCACTGGATGAGCGCCCGCACTCCTCCCACTATCGTTCATGTTTGAGGAGCCCTGAAAGTCGATCGTCACCGAGGAGGAACTGTGAGAGACTTTTGCCACGAAAGAGATGTGACAGGAGACGAACGCCACCAAGGAGAGGTGACGGGAGACGATCACCACCAGGGAGGAGCAACGAGAGACAATCGCCACCAAGGAAAAACGACGGGAGACGATCACCATCATGTAGAAGCAACGGGAGACGATCGCCATCATGGAGAAGCAACGGGAGACGATCGCCACCAAGGTGGAGCATGGAGAGAGGATTACCACCAAAGAGGAGTAACAGGAGACAGTCGTCACCAAGGAGGAGCGAGGAGAGACGTTCGCCACCAAGGTGGAGCAATGACAGATGTTTGCTACCAGAGAGGAGGGTCAAAAGACGTTCGCCACCAAGGTGGGGCCAGGAGAGACGTTCGCCACCAAGGTGGAGCCAGGAGAGACGTTCGCCACCAAGGTGGAGCCAGGAGAGACGTTCGCCACCAAGGTGGAGCCAGGAGAGACGTTCGCCACCAAGGTGGAGCCAGGAGAGACGTTCGCCACCAAGGTGGAGCCAGGAGAGACGTTCGCCACCAAGGTGGAGCCAGGAGAGACTATCGTCACCAAGGTGGAGCCAGGAGAGACAAACACCACCATGGAGGAGCAACAAGAGGCAATCGCCATCGAGTAGAAGTCAGTCGTCCACAGAAGACTCATCCCCTCAACAAAAAAAGACAAGCAGTGCCAAAAGATTGGCTGAGGAACTACTGGAAACATCAGGTTTGAGAAATTGCAAACATTTTAAGACCTCCCAGACTTCAGTAAAGATGGTGTTTATAAAGTTGTAGTTTTCACATTCAAGGAACATTTTGCTAATTTGGGACATGCACTTGTTTGCTTTGTTGCTAATAAAAAGCGATACCTCTCTGAAATCTCTATAGCACCTTTAAAGTAGGGAGATGTAGAGCTTAGTTCTCTAGGGAGAACTAAAGATTTTCATTATTGATTAATTAACTTTCAGTTTGGAAAACCCAAACATTTTTTTTTTACCAATGTAGAAGATGAAGGAAACCAGCAAACACGAAATTTGTGATATTGCAATGAGAGACTTGATCAACATTATCTCCAATTTCTGAATGACTAAATGATGAAATGAAACTTGCCTAAATTGATTGCCAACATTAATATTTAATAAAATTTTATAATCTGAACATGAATTATGCATAGAACACTATTGAATCAAATAGAAGAAAATGCTAAATTACAAGAGAGGGAAAAATACAATCAAAAGGTTTTCCCTTCCTTTTGAATTAAAGTAATAATGACCATGTCCGTCATCTTACCAAAGTGCAATCACTTTTTGTTAACTTACTAGGAAGAAGCAGCATTTCTTACACATGTATAAATATGTATTGTCTGTCATTTTTACTTCACTTTCTAGTGGTTCAGATGCCGACTTAACCAAGTTAAAAATTTGCCAGAGAAAAGATTGTGAAAGCCTATGAAGTAACTAGCAAGAAATCTGAGATCACTGATAATATGATAATTAACTCTACATTTCTTCATCTTAAGACTTTGCAACCGCAAACATCGCTGCAATTTTTGTCTGACAATTTGACTGTTTGTCTTTGTTGCTATAGCTGTGCAGTCTCTGTCAATGCAGTCTGGCCTGGCAGCCGTAGTTAAAGCTCTGGTTCCTGCCTTGTTAGCCAAGATGAAGTCCTCCTCTTCCTCATCACCGTCTCCCTGCAAAGCAAAGCCCAGCCTGCAGAAGAGGGTAGCAAGTTCTGCCACAAAGACTAAGGTTGGTGTGTGTGCCAGAACACTTGATCAAAGACTAAATTAAAAGATATACTTTATTGCTACACACAAAGCAAAAAAATCATGTTTTCTGAAAGGACAGATGACATAAAGATTTGATTGGACAGTTAAACCACAGATGCATTTCTCTCTTTCTTACCATTTTTAAAGGACAACCATTTCCAGGAGTCCGTTAATGATGACGACCAACACCAGTCTGAGTTTATGTTTTCGGTCTATGTTTTTCTCTCTCTTTTTCGTTCAGTCTGGTAAACCTTCACCTCCAACCATGGTGAGACTCAAAGGGATTAGTACTTCTCTCTCACGCAGTGATGTGATTGTTGCTATGGAGCACTTTGGAAAAACCAACTCAGTTGTACTGTTTCGGTCCAGACTGGAGGTATGTATAGAGAGAGTGAAGAGTGAGAGTGTGTTGTTGCGATCCAGGGCTATATTTTTTTCCTTGTCATTATATACAAAATATATTTTTTCCATGACCATCTGTTGTTTTTATTTTGGTATTTGGTATGATGCTTTTATCCAATGTATTTCTGTTCGATTAACAAGGGAATCAAACTCCTAAACCCAACCTAAACCACGAAAAACGACAAATGTTAAATCTTAGACTGACTTTATCCTGGTTTCCATACGAGCTGACACAGGCAACGGCTGTGCTGCAGTTTTGTCCAGCGTGAACTCACACTGAAGTGTATTAGCCGCAGAGCGTTTAGCCAACACGTTGTTAATTTGTCATTTTCTGTGCTTCAACTACGTATAACATCTCTCTCTGAGCCTGTCCCGTTCCGCTCTGTGCGGGCTAACGTTACATATCCACATGGAGCATTTCAGAATAAGAATGCTTTGCTGACTTGTTCAGATTTTATTTGTTCAGCTGTCCTTGATTTTTGCTACGTAGCCTACAATTGTTAAGTAGACTACGTAGTTAAATTGTTGTCTGTTTAACTGTGTTTATTGTTGATGCACGGATCGGAAGTCTGCAAAGGGTGTATTATTTTGAAAATCGACCGGATTCCATGTACCATTTTGTGTCTGACTTCCTGCCTGGTTCATCTGCTCTGTGCTGCTTGACGTGGCTTCTTGAACTTCAGCAAAACTTAATTTAAAAAAATCCCAAAATGAATCATAATCGCAATATTTGGCAGAAAAATTGCAATTAAATTTTTTTCCCCAAATCCTTAAGCCCTACATTTAGCCCTACAATTGTTATAATACTACTACTAATAAGTGTTATATAATAATAATAATTGTCTGTGTGTGTAGGCAATCGTGTGTTTTGAGAAAGAGGAAGACGCTAACAAACTGAAGCGCGTAAAGAGCCTCAATGTGAAAGGAACAGAAATCACTGTTGTCAGAAAAAAGGTATTACACTTTTCCTTTCTTTCTTCATCCTTGGTAAATGTACATATTAATTTGTCTCTGCTGTTGTGTGGTCATGCTCTCAATTATCAGATTAATGTAAAATAACAAATGTCAAATTCTTTACAGGAGACTGGTTCTAAGGAGCAAAAGCAGCCTCCTCAGAAGTAAGATATGTTTCACATGGACTGCGATGGAAGCTGGAAGGGTTTATCTTGTTTTTGTCAATATATTACCTTAAATATTAAATTTGCATCCTCACTGATTTTTTTTTTCAGATTAGAATCTTTCAAATATTCAGACTTTACTGTACTTTTTGTATTTGCTTTGTGGGAATTTACCTAATCACTGATCATGAGCATAGACGTATGTGTGTGCACAGGAGATTGACTCAATTTGAAACACCTGTACAATTTATTATGGTACAAAAATATTTATTTTATTTCTATAAACTGTACAGGTATTGTGTACAAGATATTGTGTCAATCCCCTGTTTTTTAAAGTTTTTTCATATTGGTCATATGTTTGTTAACAGCTAATTCTAAAACATGTAACTCTTTTTTGTTCACAGAAAACCTGCCACATTCAGTGTCTTCACACCTCAAACCACTACATCCACAACCACCACTAGAAAGGTACTTCGCCCTACACCTAGCATGCGTCGGCTTAAATGGCATTTACCCTGGGGAGCCAGAATAGCCACAACATGCAAACTTACCCATCAGAAGATTGCAGCTAAAGGCTCAGTTAAAAGCAGGACTGTCATGAAATCAGTAGCCTGTGTTTCCAAAGTGAGGAACTTCTCAACCAAGCAGGTAGCTAAAACAGCAAAAACAGGAAAGTTACCTGCAAAGGGAGCTGTGAAAAAGACTGTGGTAAAGCAAAAAATCTCAACTGAAGCTGCTGTGGAGGCAGAGCTGCCAGTTGGAGGGATGGAGAGAAAAACAGAGCAAAAAGGTACGTTGGAGACCTTTTTGATAGATGGATGATGAAGTATGTTAAAATGTGGTGTTTGTATCAATGTGTTAGTCTGTGCTTTCTGTTTTTATTTTCTGTTTTTTTGACCTGTCCTGCCCAGGAGCTGGATACCACGTTGTACTTTAACAAGAGAGTATTAATATACTCCTTTGTCTGTTTTATTATTTATTTAAATTGATTTGTCACCGGGCCAGACAGGGGGGCAGACCTGTCCAACCTGTCTGTTGGTGAAAGCCCTACAGTACAGTGGTTACTAAAAAACATGTGGTTCATGTATATATTCTTTTATACTAGTAATATATAATATACACTTTTATATTAAAAAATCAATTAAATGTGAATGTCTTCCTAAAACAGTTTTAGTTTTAAAATTGAATGCAGTGGTATGTTTGCTGGGGACTGTTTTCAGTGGTGATTTAATGGACATTTGGTGCTCTAGTGAGTATTTATGGAAACAGAACTGTGTATGTGGGATTGACTCAAAATGTGTGTGTGTCTGTGTGTGTGTGTTATGGTAATGTAAGAACATGTCATTCAGTGCAACAGTCTGACTCATACATGTGTTTTTAGTAGTTTTGGACAACAATGGAGCCCTGTGGGCCAGAGGAATATCAGGCTTTGATACACACATGATACTTGATCATAAAATACTTTAATTGTTGCATTTCATCTTTTCAAAAATAAGAAAAACATAGAATATTACCAGATATATCCTGTGAAGACCATACATCTCCTATGATCAAAGACAACCTCCTTTTTTAGCTTTGTAGCAATGATTTTTTCCGCTACCCTAATGTTTTTTAAAACATTTATGTAACTTATAAAGTCAAATTTGAAGCTATGATCATACACTCAAAACTTCATTTTCCCAGTGTAGATATATGTATGCCAATGTTTAAAATACTTAAAATTGAAAAACATTTAATTTGTATGATGTGTTTGCATGTTGTTATTTAAGCTCATCCATTGTAACAAATACAAAATACACATTCAATAAAGGTTTCGTTTTTGGCATTGACATTGATGCGACTGTATGTAAAGGGAGGGTGATGACGTTTCAAAATATGGATATTCATGTTAGTAAAATTTGACATTTGAACATCCTATGACTGCAGTGAAGATCCACACAGATACAACTTCAGCTAAAGATGCATCTGTCCACACTGAACCAACAGCTGTGGCAGTGAGAGAGCAGCAATTGGCAGCGTCCACTTCGTTTTCTGAAGTTACCCCTCTGACTTTTGGGGAGATGATAAAAAAGCACCTGGACATAAATGTCATAAGTAAGAAATCCATGAACGACATTCTGTTTGTCTCTCACAAACATCTGCATGGCATCATATTTTACTGTCTCTCTTATTTTCTTTGTCTCTTTGTCTCACAGAATGCTACAGGCACTTCTCATCTCAAGTAGGTTTCCTCAAATCACTTTTAAAAGTTTTAAAGATCAAGGTCTAGCTCCATTTTTGCTTTCAGATATTGTAAATGGTTATGGAGCATAATATTGTACACCTCCTAAATTTAGTTTTCTTAAAAAACGTCTCAAAGTCACTGATAGAGAGAGATTTAATTTTAGCAAACAAAATGTATACATTAATTAATACATTATAACTAGTTAATTCATCCATCCATCGTAGCAGCTTATCAAGTCAAGGTTGCATGAGTTAAAAAAATATTAGAAATTATTGTTATATACTGCTAGAAAGTTGTGGTATTAAAAAGATCTTACAAAATCTTAAATTGAACTCAACTCAAACCCACATTGCAGAAACCCTGTGGTAACTGATACTTTCCTGATTAACAGTTTATTATTATAGTAATTATGTTGATACTAATATACAGTGAAAGAGTTTACAAGGGGCGTGACCCCTGTTGATAAGTGCCCTTATCTTAATCTTGAGTTGCAAACTGGCCTAAATCATTACTGCCTCTCATCATTATCCCCTCTCTCTCCTTAATTTTTCCACTAACTCACCCTTGTACAGAAGCAGTTGCTCATAACTGGACTGCAGAGGTATCGTGATGGTTACTACAGAGACGATGAACTTGCAAAACATCTCGTTCCATTTGGGTTTCAGCATAAAGATGACAGCATCTATGTTCTTCCTCAGATGTGCATGGTAGGCAGCATGTTAAATTTTGCCCTTGTTTGGTTTATTTATCCCATGTTTCTGCTGTTGCTTTATAGTCTTGAGTTGTTTGTGTTACTAACTTGTTGTTATGATCATTCAGATAATAAAGATTCTTATGGTGTGTTGCTGCTCTCTCTGTTGGATGCTTTTGTCTTCAGTGCTGTCTCTCTTTGTCCATAACTGTCGTTCTACCTCAGATCTGCATTGAGATGGCTGACTCCAGTGGTGTAACACAGGCAGTGGAGAAATTCAACACTTTCTCACCCGACTCTTTAAATACGCTCACAGCTTGGTATGCACGCACATTGTTGTGTGTATGAAATGGGGTTCAATTAGTTTTATAATTACTCACATTTGTCTTTCTGAAAGCAGGTAGCCTCTGTATGTGTATGCATTTTTTTAATATTCCCCCATCGTCACACTTAAACTGACCTGCTCCTTCTTATTCTCTCTCCAGGAGTAAAGTTAAATGGTTTGAGACGTGAGTATACCACTATTTAATTGATTGAACATATTTTATTTGCCAAAGCATGACAGTAATCAATGTGAGTACATATGTCTTCAGTTTTGAATCATTGTAAACTGAATATGATTCATTTTCTACTTACAATCCTTTTCTGTTTTTAATTTTAGTCTTAAGGGCCTAAAACAGCATCTACAAGATTCTAGTGAGATCACAATAAACTTTGAACCGGACAGGTTCAGTCTCTACGCCAAGTACCCAGCTGTGAAATACCTAACTCACCCCCATCCTCCTAAACTTGCGGATAGTGGGTCACAAGCTGCCCTTCAAACCAATGGCCCAAGCCCACTGTCTATCACTTTTCCTTCCTCTTTGGGACAGAAAACACAACAGAGGAGGACTAAATCTCCAGACAAAGCATCAAATACTACATCTTCCAGTCTTAAAACCCGCTCACACTTCGCTGCAAGTGAAACAGAAAAAACAACAGCACCAGCAATTGTTGATGTATCAATGGAAACTCATCTGGAGCCTCTTAGAGAAGAAACAAAAGAGAGCACAGTGGCAAAATCTGACCACAAAGTGTCAGCAGAGGGCATTGCTGCAAAAACTGGTGAGTCACAGAGAAAAATGGAACCATCATCAGAGATGTGTCCACCTCCACAGGGACATGAGGTAGAGTTGAGCCAAACCCAGACTCTGGATACTGATTGTAATGTGAACACTCTCAAAGACCAGAAGAAAAGAAAACAGGAAGGGAAAGAAGATGATGTTGACAAACATTCAGAGGTGGAGGAGGACGAAAGAGAAAATTACCAAATCCTCGATTCACTTGATGATCAAACAGATGAACAGATGGATGATGGGGACCAAGTCTGCAGCTCTGAAACCCAGCTAACTGGGCCAGAGGGAAGCCAGACTTTGCGTGAGGAAAACTATCAGGCATTGGACAGTGTGGCAGATGAAGGCAAATTCCTCCTCTCACAGGAGGACAGTGAAATGGAAATGAACAGTTCTTTACAAGTGCTAGAGAGTGTTACTGAAGACCGAGCAGCTACAGGTCAAGAAGACAGTCGCCTTTTCCAAGATGACGGTCCCACAGTAAAACTACTGTCTGAGGAAGATGCAAAACCAGCAGTCCACAAATCTGATGGTGCTGTTAAAGATGCAGTAGATAAAGATAAAGAGACAGATAACAAAGAACCATTCCAAGTGTTAGATACAGGTAGCAAACAAGGTCCAAGGGGTAAAGAAGATGGGAAGAAGAAAGAAAAAAATGAGGAAGAGGTCAAAGTTAAAACAGTTTCAGCAGAATCCTGTAAAACCTCCCAAGATGTGGAAAATCGTGATGGCCGAATCTCAAATGAAGACCAGCCTCTTCAAGAACGCAACAGCAAAGACACTTTGAAAGGCCCTGCCAGTGATGTTACTGAACAAGAAACCTTTGAGATTTTGGATTCAATTAATGATCACACTGCTACAGAAGACAACAAACTTGAAGATCCCAGTGAGCAGATATCTAAAGAAGACACAGGGCCCGAAGAGGAAGACACCTATCAGGTAATTGATTCAGTGGAAGATCAGACGATGACTGGAGAGACCGAGTCAGAGATTGTCAACAAGGAAAAAAGCACCAAGAAAGAGGAGGCGACTGCTAGAAAAGATGATAGACCATCAAAAAGGGGTGGCCCCAAAACCTCTGCATCTAAAAGCAAAGAGAAGGAGAAATCTCCAAAGAAACAGGACAGGACGGTTAAAAAATATGAGACACAAACTAAGATGGACACCTCTGCAGTGATTTCTAAAACAGGCAAAGAGGACACTGAGGAGATGGTTCATGAGAACCATCTAGATTCTGTTGTAGCCAAACAGGTTCAAGATGCTACTGCCTCAGAAAGGTCTGGTATTGAAGAAGGAATGCAAGAGGGAAAAAAGAGGATAAATTTACAGTGAAACACAAAGAATCATCTCCTAAGCCAAAGGTGGTTACATATAGGATTTTAAACTCTGTTGAGGACAGGACTGCTGATGATGAACTGACGATTGTTACAAGATCCACTAGAGGAAAAAGAGAAAGAACAACTAATAAAGATGCTTCAAATGAGAAAACACAAAAAGAGGACACGCCAACGAGAAGGAGGCACACTCCTGCCAGAGAGTCACAGAAACGAAACAGGGAAAAAACACCAAAAGAGAGGAGAAAGTGCCTCCAGAAGAGAGCATACCAACAAAGAAGGACATTGTTGCAAGAGAGGTAAGTGGGGAGGACGCTACCTGTGAATTGTCTTCTATGGAGGACAAGGGTATTAAGGTTGAATGGCCCGCCATGGGAGGAAAGAGAAAGAGGGGAACACCAAAGAAAGCTCCTCCAAAAGAGAGCACACCAACAAAGATTAGGAACATTGCTGCAAGAGAAATAAGTGAACCTACCTATGAAATATCTCCTATGGAGGATAAAGCTGTTAAGATTGATCAGCTCACTAGAGGAGGCAAAAGAAAAAGGGGAAGACCAAAGAAAGAGGAGAAAGTCCCTCCCAGGACAAGAAGTGCAAAGGAAAGAGGGAGGGAAAATACGGAGAAGGTGGAGGTGGATACCCAGGAGCTGGTGACTCTGGATGAGATGGAGGCAGATGGGGCTGGAGAGGAAAGAGTGCCAGAGAGCCAAGAAGGGGATAGGGAGATCACGGCCGAGCAAAGCTTGGCGGAGATCCGCCCACTCAGCCAGGAGGATGAACCAGTGGACTCCTTAAAACCAGAGGTAAAGGTAAGTAAGATCTGAACACATACAAGATTTATTTTCTTATTATGGTAATATTATCATGGTGAAGCACTGGAAAACATACGCTAAACACAGATTCTAAACGTCTCCTGCTTTTGTTTTTAGACTTTGGTGAGTTTAGATGAAGCAGACGGTGATGAGGAAGAGAAAACATCAAGATCTGCCAAACACAAACAAGATGATGACACAGGTGTGTGTTCTTCCGTTAGTATATACTACTGTATGTTTGCATGAGAAGGACAGAGTGGTTGATGGTCTCAAAGGTTGAGGAGGATAAGGATAATGAGGAACCCAAAATATGCCATTGGTGACTTTAAGTAGGGCCATGTCAGTGCCATATTTTTAACAGAAGCCTGATGGAGAGTTTCATAGAGGTTATTGGAGTCGAGGTGGGATTGGAATTGAGCGGCAACAACTTGTTCAAGGATTTTGGACAGAAAAGGAAGGTTGGTGAAAGGACTGGAGTTGTTGTTGTTGTTTCACTTTTTTTAATTAAAATGCGTGATAAAATACATTTTTTTAGATGGAGGGATTTTGTAAGTATATTGTCAGGTGTATGGAAAAATACCAAACAGGTGCTTATGAACACCAATTCAATATGTAGGTTGAAACACAATCATTAACTGGAACAAAAACAGCTGTGTAGGAGGTAAATAACTGGGTGAGGAACAACAAAACTTTACAAACAAGGTGAGGTTGCTGAAGAAAGTTTATTGGCAAATGTCATATACCATGGCTAAGTTTGCTGTAGAAGAAGGCAGTTTGTTTGCTGAAGGGCTGGAGAGTGGTACAAGAATGAGCAATGAAGCATGGAGGATGTTCCTTCCAAGTTTGGGCAAACAGGTGTGGGGCATTTGGTCAGAATTAATGGTCTCCTCTATGCTGAGAAGCACAGGCAGATACTTAATCATCACGCAAAACCATCAGGGAGGAATCTGATTGGATGTTATGGCCCCCACAGAGCCCTGAGCATCAAGTCTGCCATGGCTTATATGAGTTACAGATTGTTCTTTCCTTCTTCAGCTGTGAGTAAGCAGAGGGCAGAGCTGTTTGGACCTGAAGCAAAGCGATCTCGTTCTCAGTCTCCTTGTATCACTGCTGACGTTAAACTGCCAGCATTTAAACCCAACAACCCCCTCGGTGAGACACACACGAACACACACAGCGCTCACACAACAGGAGATGCAAGTGTTTTGTCACACATTTTCCTTCTATTTCTCTTTCACTGTCTCCCTCTTCAGGTCAGGAGTTCATGGTCCCCAAATCAGGTTTTTTCTGTAACGTCTGCTCTGTTTTCTTTGAGAGCACAGCCATGGACCTCCACTGCACCAGCCGGATACATTATGACAACCTTCAGGTACATGCAAACACATACACAAAATGAAACAACCCTAAACGCACACTTGGACTTACATTGTTCCCCCACTTCTACTTTCAGAAACATTACCAGAAGCTTCAAGAGAAACCAGATTGAAGTTCAACACAAAGTTCTTAAGGTTCCATATCTGAATGGTCCTGACTTAACTACTTATTTATATTTGTTAAATGTTAAAAAAAAAGCTGAAGCCAGTTGCAGTTAAGTTGCATCAGCTGGGAAAAAATGGAAACATGAACTGAGTTTCATCATGAAGTCGGCAAGTCACATATTAGAGTTCAGGGGCTGTATTCTGTTATGGCCTTTTCCTAAATCAGTTCCTAACCCTTATTACCATGGTTACCAAGCGATTAGGATAGGCTCTGCCGGTTAGGAAGTTTCTGTAATACGGCCCCAGAGCTTTAAAAGGTGCTTGTTACGAACCTCCAGTGGAAAGTCCAGGGGAGGAGGTGGCTGCTGACAATAAAACCATTCCAGGTTGAAGGAAGCAAGGAGACAGATTTATCAGCCAAGTCTGGTATTTATTTACAATATTAAGTAACCAAGGTACAACAGAAAATGTCCCAAAACGGGGTTGGGGGGGTACGGTTAGGCAACACACCAGCAAAGTTAAAAGGTAGCTCCGCTCACAGAAAAACAAATGTTTTTCTGAAATTAATACAGTGATAATTACCACCCTCCCTCCACGAGGGAGTAAACCCCAGCATAAGGTTCAGACTTGATACACACTACTACAGGTACTCTACGAACGCCACTGTAGTGTGACCCAGCTCTGGTAAGCCGTCTGTCTGTACACGTCTGCTCTCCAAAATCAGTCTGCCTGCCCTCTGCTCCTTGTACCAGCTCCTGCTGATTGCCAACTTGAGGACAGGTGTGCACACTAGCCTCCTGGCTGCAACATGCAGACCAGCAGAGGACAGACATGCAGGGCAGGACCAGCAGAGGACAGACAAGCAGCAGTACACCTGGGCAGACACACCCATACACGGCCCTAAGGGCCGTAACAGTGTTACATGACTTTTACTCATCAATAAATGATTACACCAGTATCATTATTTAATTGATTTGTTTAGTCTGCAGAGTAGACTGTAACACACATTCATTTGCGTGTTTCTTTTATTGATTTTCTCAAAGTTGGTTTAAAATTTGCACTACATGAGCTCAGGTTTGTGAAGAGATCTGCTCAGGAACAGGAAGAGGACATTGTTCCTCCAAACTTTAGAGTTATAAAGTTGTATCACATTTCTAATTTTTGGAGAAAGATGGCAAAAAAGGATTCAGTGGGAGTGAGAGAAAGTATGTTGTTTTAATAACATATAGTATATATATAATATAGTTTGTGTTGCAAATGCCCTTAACTGTCAGATTAGCTGTCTCAGCTTGAAGTGAACTAAGCCATGTCACAGTCAAACACTAGCAAACATTTTGTATCTCAATGACAATATGAAGACATTTTCTTATTGCTTTTAGTTTTTGTAGAGAATCTTTTATGTGAAAAATAATTTACATAACTGTTATAGTCATTATGAGTCAGATTATATTTTGGGATGTTTTTTGTGTTTCTTTTAATAAATAACATACAATGTATGTTTTTTTGTAAAAATATTTGTTTATCGGGGAACATTCTTATGATTTTGACATGTAAAGACTGAGCTGTTATGAAATGAGGATCATGTCATTTTGGCCATGTTGGGGTGCTCATTTTACAATCATTTATCACCATTGATAACCCACACAAAGCACAGTTTATCATTTTTAAACAGTACTTGTAATAGATATGCGAGGAACGTTGGTGGACATGCACAACTCTGACCGGTGAATGGCAGGCGAGCAGAGCACAGCAAAAAGGGTCAACAATAATCCTCAGTTTAGCTGAAAATGTACAGTGTAACTTGCAATGACTAGTGAATAGAGACTGCAGCTCATACAAACAATTTGACGAACAGTTAACTATGGGCGAGATTTGACAACTTTTATTCGACTGTGTCAATCCTTTTGACCCCTACTGAAAAGTAACTAAAGCTGTCAGTCAGATAAAGTGGAGTAAACAATATTTGCCTCTGAGATGTAGTGGAGTAGAAGTATAAAGTTGCATAAAAGGACAGGGGTACAAAGGGGGCTGATTATGCACGGCCTTCATGTGAGGGGGCCCCCAAAGTGAAGAACCAGGAACACAGCAATTCAGAGAATGCCTGTGTAGAGGGTCCAGTCCAGAATTTTGTGCTATGCCCCTGAAATGAAATGACAAAATACTACATGGTAACTTAATAACTTACAAAAAGCATAAAGCTGTGTTCAAACCGCAGGCCAAAGTTACTCAGATCTGATTTTTTTTTTATCTCTAATCTCTGTGTACAGCCCGAAGTCACACAGGAATTTGATCTCTTCCAGTCTGGATTTGGGCCAATTTCATATATGGACCAAATCAGATACAGGTCAGATTTTTGAATGAGTGTGAACTCATTCTGGACAGTCTGAACAAAATTCATGCGACTCTGTTGTCACTCTAGAGCGATCATTGTCAAATCCGTGCTAGCAGAAACTGAGGTGAATGCAAACATGGAGGGCGGCAGCGACAGAGGTAGTCCTTCTCCTCGTTTTCATTTGCTCAAGAATTCCCAGTCTTCCTTAATGAAATCAACTTAAAAATAAAACTGAAGACGCTAACCTGTGTGGCCTCCATGTTTACTTCCTTACGATAGCGTGCTGCGTGTAATGCCTAATTGTTCTTTTGTGCATGCGGGTCACTTTCAGGCTGTGGCTACTTCACACTGAAGTCTTAAATGGGCCACATTTACAGTGGTGTGAAATGTGTTTGCCCCTTCCTGATTTCTTTTTTTTGTCATATTGAATGTTTCAGATCATCAAACAAATTGAAATATCAGACAAAGATAACACAAGTAAACACAAAATGCAGTTTTTTAAATGAAGGTTTTTATTAATAAGGAAAAAAAACCTACATGGCCCTGTGTGAAAAAGTGATTACCTTCCCCCTTGTTAAAACATAAATCAGCTGTTTATCACGTTTGGAAGTCTGACAATTTTTGGGCACTTTATGAACTGTCTGTATTGGGGAGTTCTTGGCTGAGATTTCACCTGTTAAAGTCACCGAGAACAATAACAAGAGAATCGTGGTTTTTCTGCTCCATACACACTTGATGATCCCCAAGACTTTTGGGAAAATGTTCTCTGGACTGACGAGACAGAAAGTTGAACTTTTTGGAAGGTGTGTGTCTCATTACATCTGACGTAAAAGTAACACAGGATTCCAAGAAAAAGAACATCATACCACGAGTAAAATATAAAAGGATGGTGGTAGTGTGATGGCCTGGGGCTGCTTCAGGACCTGGAAGACTTGCTGTGGGAAATGGAACCATGAACTCAAGCTGAAGCGCACTTAGGTTCTGCAGGACAATGATTCAAAACACACCTACAAGTCCACCTCTGAATGGTTTAAGAAAAACAAAATGAAGACTTTGAGTGGCCTAATCAAATTCCTGAAATGAATTCGATTGAGATGTTGTGGTATGACCTTAAAAAAAAGAGGTAAAGGCTTGAAAACCATCCAATGTGGCTGAATTATACAATTCTGCAAAGATGAGTGAGCCAAAATTACTCCACAGCGCTGTGAAAGACTCATTGACGCAAACGCTTGATTGTAGATGTTGCTGCTAAGGGTGGCCCAATCAGTTATTAGGTTTAGGGGGCAATTCATTTTTCACACACGGCCATGTAGGTTTGGATTTTTTTCCCTTAATAAAAACCTTCATTTAAAAACTGCATTTTGTGTTTACTTCTGTTTCTTTGTCTGTAAATTAAGTTTGTTTGTTGATCCAAAACATTTCAGTGTGACAAACATGCAAAAAAAAAAAATCAGGAAGGGGGCAAACACTTTTTCACACCACTGTATAAAATATTCTGAACAGTCAATCAAAAAAATCAGAATCATTATTAAGACCTGCAGTGGTACCTTACCTTAGTTAGTCTATCCCTCCCTCTCTTGCCCTCAAGACTCTCTCTCTTGCTTCCCTCTCCGCTCTCTCTCTCTCTGCCTCTCTCTCCCTCTCCAGCTGCTGGCTCAGAGGGACGGGTGTAGTGCCATGCAGTGTTTCTCCTGATTCGCCTCTCAGTCTCTCGCAGCTCAAATCCCGCTGAGCCATAACGGCTTTAAGCCCCCAGAAATCCGAAACGAGTTCCAGAACACCTGAGTTCTGGGAAGCCTGAAATTCTGGAATACACCGGCGGACTTTACGTTTTGGGGAGCTCGGAAGATTTACTGACTTATGTTTATTTGCTTGTAACTTTTTATCCAGTTTTAATTATTATCCAGATTGGTATGGATTTAATGCAAGCAACAGGTGAAAGCGAATCCTTTGCCTTAATTCTCCAAAACTGCTGGAAGATTTCTTTCACCCTGAGGATTTCTTTGTCCTGGAATGACTTAAACCTGAGGATTTATTGAGAGGAAAATGATACATCTTTCTTTCTAAACATGGAAATCATTCAAATAGCAAGAGAAAAACACTTTAATTTGGGGATTTATCTTTGGATTTGGAAGGGTATGCTTCCTGACCAAAAAATCAGACAGACTAAGAAGTAGACATGTGTAGGCCTATGCGTGTTATTTGATTGAACACATTAAGAGAGTGTGCATTGTATGTCTGTGTGTGTGTGTGTGTGTGTGTTTGCATGCATATATTTGTATGTGTATTTTTGGCCATGCTGGAGGAAAAGAAGTCCCAGGGTTCTTGGCAACAGGGCTCAGCGGACACAGGTCACCCAAAAACTTCTAAGATCAACAGCAGCACCTGTAACTTGGTTGCAGGTAAAGCCAACCACATCTCAAACAGCAGCAGCAACACCATCAACCCTACACAACGGTGAGGACAGAAATGTGTATTTTTTTTCTGTGTGCAAGAGACTAACACAACGATGCATGCAACTATTTAGTTCTTTGCACTCCAGTACAGCAGGAGGTGTGCCCGCAAAAAAACAGAAAGGCAAATTTGTTGTACAGTACACTAACCCCAACCGGTCGAGGCAGATGGCCGCCCACTCTGAGCCATGGTTCTGCTCGAGGTTTCTGCCTCATAAAAGGAAGTTTTTCCTTGCCTCTGTCGCCTAGTGCTTGCTCTTGGTGGGAATTGTTGGGTCTCTGTAAATAATTGCACAAAGAGTATGGTCTAGACCTGCTCAATATGAAAACCACTATACTGTTGTTGTGAATTGGCGGTATATAGCCTAAATAAAATTGAAATTAATTATTAGCAGACACAGGCTTCTCAAGCGAGACAGGTTATGCAGGCTAACTAACATTTGCTAGCTAGTTACCTACGTAAGCTAAATAGGAGAACTTAATTCTATTAAAACTAAAAGGAAAATAAGTTTTATGACTCAGCTGGCTAGCTTGCAAAGGTTTGCTCAAGGTCCTGCTAAATAATTACCACAAAACAAAGTAAGCAATGCGAGAGAACATTTTACTTGCTTAATTTGACAAAATAATTGTATTTCACTTGTGTCACCTGTGACCTGTTTCAGGAAATGGGCATAGACAAAATATGATTTTTTTTCCCTCTGTTGTTGCATCAGTTTTCGAAACACTTCATTTTCTTGTACAGTACAATTAAGTAAAACTTAAAACAGGCTGAATAATTGTCAGCCATGGCAAATGTTGGTAATGTTGTCTTCTATCCACACTCTGTCTGAAGTGACTACATTCTCGTATGGCCATGTGTGCATATGGAGCAATTAGCAAGTGTGAAATAGTCTTCTGGTATTAACCCTGGCGAACTCCCTTTAACTAAAACCAGAAGACAACTGTGTGTGTAAGTGTTATGTAGCCTATGTGTGGGAGTCTCATCTGTCTAAATCCAAGGCTTTAAATGTTTTGTTCAGCTATGCATATCACACATACTGTCCAGGCACAGACCAAACACAGGTTTCCATAGATTTGTTCAAATGATTTAGCTTTCATTCATTCATCCAGAAAAAGCAGTGCCAGTTTTGCTCAAATAAACAATTGTTTTAGCCAACTGATAGCATTGAAAAGCTAAGCGGGACATAATTAAATGAGAGCAGCAGTAACAGTAAAGGTTAAAAGCATAGACAGTTCAGTCATGCTTGGCTTGTATTACAAAACCTGGAATGTGTAATTGGGTACAGTGAAGAGAGACGGACCAAAATTATTCAAATATTTGTCAAACATGTCCATTCTGATTTGGACCAAAGAAACCAAACTGTAGCCATAACTGTATACCTAGGACATTTATTATTGGATGTCACAGTGCTCAACAGCCTTAATCAGTGACGTTAGTTAAAGATGGTTTCAGTAAGACCATTTGGTTAGCTTCTTCAGTGATCTAAATGATGATGTTGGTCATTTATTCATTCATCCATTCATTAATTCATTTACTGTCTCTTGCAGCCTTTTCTGCATATAAGCATTTTTATCTTCTATCTTTCTTTAATAAACAAGAAAACTAACTAAAGTCATTTCTACATACAGCCACATTTACTGACCACTACGACACTAAAACCACTGACATAAAACCATTTACAGGGTACCCCGGGATCTTAAAAGAATTTAATAGACTAAAATTAAGGCCTTAAAAGTATTAAATTTCAGGTTCAGGTTCTTTTTTTCTTTGTTGCTCGGAGTATCGTAGGATTAATTAAATGCTGTATCGTCACAAATAAATATTTTTTGTGTCTGACTTTACAATTTACTCCATTTCATGTGACTTGGTTGTTATACGGCAGTACAGATAACGTTATTTACGTCAGTGTTTAGCTTTAGACTCTGGACTGTGGAGTTTCGCTGTACACGACCTCTGGCATCCAAGCTCTGGCACGAATCAGTCAGTTGTTTGGAAAGAAAACAAAACATCTCTGACATGCTACTAAAAAGCTAACATTAGCTGGTCGACTCAGAAATGGCAAGTGCCTGAAGTTCAGAAGGCCAGATACACGGACAAGCTAGCGGACTAGGCACATTCAGGGGTTTATCAGACAGCAGAGCATTCATGCCTGAAATTTTAATCATCATCTAATTTTCTGTCATGAATTCTTAAATTTATAAAAAACAGCCTTTAAATATGAGGTTATACGTGGTTATAAGTGGTGTAGAGTTTCAGCTTGCCAACTATGGCAACTATAGTACTGGCATTTGTATGACTCTACGGCCCCATTACTTTTAAGGACAAGGGCTCGTGTTTGTTTAACTCTTCTTCTGTTTCATTGTCTGACAAAATATTAAAAGCAGTTATTTGTTTGGTAGTACAAAGACTTGAATGATGGAACTGTTAATTCCAAAAAGCTTTTAATAGTTTTCCTCTTACAGCCGAAACACTCGGGAGGCGTTTATTGCTTTGTGTGTGTGTATGTGTGTGTGTGTGTGTGTGTGTGTGTGTATACGTGTGTGTTGCCATGCCATGCCTTGAGGCCATCATGGTTCTTGGCTGGGTTTTGAAGGGATGTTAGTATAAAGTGAAGCTAAACACAAGAAGACTTTCCACTGTGTGTGTGAGTGTGTGTGAGCGTTATGTGAGCTAAAGTGGAAGAGAGGGAAAAAGCAATAACAATAGAAAGGACTGGGGACAGAATTAAGCAATAAAAAAGTGAGAAAGTAAGGGTGGATAGAAAAAAATAGTAAATGTGTCTGTGTGGGCGTGAGAGAGGGATGTTTTTTATGCAAGGTGTGAAATAGCTCCGGTCTGAAGCAAGGCTTTGCTCTGAGCTCCGTGTTGCTGTGGATTTAGATGGCTGAATTTAGGAGTGTTTATGTGTGTGTCTGTGGGTGTGTGTGCGAGAGAGTAAATCTGATTTACCTTCATGTCCTCCATGTCTCTATTTTCAGGTTTTATCAGAGCTCTGTCATCTGAAGCTTGTATCACATTTTCTATAAAGCCTGATTTACAGCCACACACACGAACAGAGTTTTGGGGTGTTTCAGTTCCTCATTATTGCCTTGTTAAGATTTATATTCATGTGACAGCCTGTTGGCTTTATTTGAGTTTTTCATTTGGATCTCTTGTCATCACCTCTGTCTCTCAGACGCACACATTGGTGGCAAAGGTTGAAGGTTTGAAGTCTGTGTCAAAGTCTAGCAAACAGCTAGTCAGTCAACAAGTCCTTCAAACTGAAGAGCAAAATACAATTGAAACTGCCCCCCAAAACAACATTTAACATTGTCTGATCTGATACCAATGTGGTTAGGGGTTGTTTGGTTAATGCACAAAAATGGCTTGGTTTAGGTGGTGTATGGTTGCCTAATGCACAACACATGAGAGCTCAACGCACTGCAACTTAAGAAAAAGGATGCAAATCAACCAAACACAAGCAAATTAAGAAAACGTCTTCACCAATTTGACAACACAGTATTTATTAAAAAAATATATAGAAAACATAACCAGAAATACCAGACATGCTGCAATTAGCACAGACAACAATAGAAAGTTTCCAGAGGACACAACAAAAAGTGTTAAACATCAACAGCATTTCTATAATTGGTTGTGTTTCCTGTTTTTGCAGTATTTTTATTTAAACGCTTTGGTGAAATTGGTGAAGATGTTTTCCTAATTTGCCTGGGTTATGTTTATCATCGCTACAGTTGCTGCTGTGAAGCTAACATGCAGAGTGAAGAAGATGGTCCCAGAGCCAGCACACCAGCTCCAAAAGCGATACTCACAACTCTCCTGCTACAAAAGCTAACATCATAACAATAGCACACCCTGGCAAACTAGAAAGTAAGCTGGAATAAACACCGCTGGAATAGTGTTGTGTGGCAGGGTGCAGCCCTCTTTGTTTATTTCCTATTTACAGAGCCAGGGCTGTTCAGTGCACACAGAACAGACCGATAGTGGACCGTGAGGAGATATTTGCTTAATTTCACAAAAGACTGGTAGCCTGCTGGATAAGAATTGCTTACTCCATCTTAAAGTCTGATATTGATATGGGTTTGGTCAGAGGTTGCTACGTTTATTAGAAAACTATTTACAGAACAGCCTCAGATAGACCTTTTGACACTTTACTCTGAAGATGCTTGTACTGTACCGGATGCTCTTTTCAGCCAAGTACTCACTCAAGTGACCATGTACACGCTACAAATAGTAATTTGATCCATTGTTATTCTAAAATCACTGAGTAATGTAGCTACGAAATTAGCTAGGTCTTAATTACTATTTGGGATGCCAGTGTTAGGAGAGATTTATGGGCAGAAAAGGATTGAGATTCCCTCGGGTTCAATCATAAAAGTTAAAATTAAATCGAGCAACACATTCAAAACACTCCTTTACTTCAAAAACACACTGACCTTGCTCTGCAGCCTCTGCAATAACGCTGTCTCCATCACGCGCACATTTAGCCTACACATATGACACCTCATAAATTTTTGAGAGGGTTTCGGGTTTTGGAATGTGACTGGTGTGATTGTCACAGTGTGTGAGAGTTAGAAAAAAGAGAACAGAATTTAAAAAGTGCAGCAGCAGCTTTTCATCCATTTTATTTCACCTTTGCTTAAAATTACTTAATTTCTATTTAATGTACAAACACTCCACCGTAACTTTACACTCTTGTTGGTCAGTGTCCTGTTCTCCTCTCACTGTGTTCTCTCCCACCTGTTGACCGTTAAAACATGGCGTTCCATGCAGTCTTCTTCCAGTCTCACTGTTTTTACTGGTTCCACTGATTCATTCATTTAGCATTGCAGGGGATCCAGAAAGAGGTTCATCAACAACTCCAACTCATTTTCTAAAAGCAAACTGCATGGGCTCTTGTAATGGGTGGACTTGCAAATTAATATAATTCTCTTAATGATGTGTTCTGTCAATGCAATGGGTAATCCGTACAAAAACTTTAGAGTAGAGTAAAAATGTAAATTCCTCTTTTTATAGTGTTTTTTTACAGTTACTGGAACAGACAAAAATGAAAAATAGTCCTAATAATGATGGCAATATTATGATATAAAAATAGGACTAATAATAATAATTGCAAAAACAGATATTGAACAGAAACATGAAGGCATTGGGAAACCTGCAACCGCAGATCCAGAGCCAGAATAACCTGCAGAAAGCAATGGAAGGAAAGAGGAGAGTCGCTTACAAGGCAGGTTACTTTTCTTTGACCGTTCTTATCAAAACCATCTGCTCACATCTTAATTTTAAATACAGTCACATTTCTAACTCATACAGTTCAGTTCACATCAATGTTAATCATATAGCACAAATTCATAACACAAAGTGACAGAAGGAGAAGGAAATGGACAAGAAAGCACACAACGGGAAAGGGATGAAGTCGAGTTAGAAACATGAATTAATGGGATAAGAATGCATACAGATGGAGAGGAGGTGAGAGGAGCTCAGTGCATCATGGGACGTTCCCCTGGCAATCTATGCATGTAGCAGCATAACTAAGGGATAGTTCAGAACTCACCTGAGCCAGCAGTCCTATAAGCTTCATCAAAGAGAGATGTCTTAAGCCTGCTCTTAAATGTGGATATGGTCTCTGCCTCCTGAACCTAAGCTGGAGCCTTAGTTTAATTGCACAGTGCCCTCTCAACACTGCAATATTAAAACATATCTGGAAATATAGGAGAAAAGTTATATTAACATGCAGTGTCTCTGGAGTAACATTAGTCCATATTTGTAACCTTGTAAGAAGAATCCAAATGATACAACATTGTTCGTTTCTTGGGTTGCTTTCCCTCCTCTGTATCCAAGTCATGAGAGTGATGGGTCTGATTTGGCAACACAGCTCATTAAAAACATTGTGTAGTGTGCTGTAAGGTCCTTAAATTGGAAACCTTTGATTTTGTTTAAAACAGATGCTGTAATCTCATGACCAGATATTTCTAGCAGTGCCAGAAGGTGTGAAAGCAGGATATAACATCAACAGCAAGCATCATGTTTGGTGTTTTGGAAATAAAGTCACTTCAGTACAAGGTTGTGTTGAATTATACACTGTGTGTTTGAGCCGAGCGATCTCCTGACGATCAGGTCACTTTGTGTTGGACTCCATTAGTTCATCCAGTTGTGAAAAGAGTTTCTGGGTCAACCAGCCAGTCCAGCCTCAGAATCAGGTTAGTAAGTGTGATGACTGTGGACAGGACATCACAGTACAAAGCCACAAGTCTTTGACAGGAATTTTAAATTGAGTGTGTGCCAGAAAAAAGGGAGAGGGTAGAGAGGCTATGGAAAAGACAAGAGAACAGAAAAAACTGCTCTTTTGTTTTTGTTGTCCAGAAGGATTCAGCATAGATTTAGAGTTTATTTGCACAGGTTCAAATCATAAAAAAGACAAAAATATAAAATAAATTCCTGATCATTCTTATCTCTCTATTTCTTTCTTTGACTCGGTTTATTTATATTTTTAATCTCCTAAAATAGTAAAAGTCTTAAAGCTAGCTCACCGTATCAGTTGATACGGTGTCAAGTATATTTTGAGTGTGTCTGAAAAGGAATGACACATACCTCAGCAGTGATGAAAACTCGCCTCAGCTGTAAATGAAGCCGAGGTGTGATGATGTAACTCGAACTACACACAACACACACACATATATTCACACTCTACATGATGCAGTATCGCGATCAGCTGTCCTTCTCATTCGAGCTCCCTGTGAGGTCAGAGAGAAAAATATAAGTTTAAGATTTTACATGAAAGGATTTAGACTAATTGTCCATCTCAATTGTCAGACTCTTAAAAGTTGTCATATTCCTACTTGTGTGTCGTACATTGTTTCTAGTAATGGCTTTTAGTGTAGTAGTGGCTTTTAAAAGAAACACTCCACCACAAATCTGCCTTTTGAGTATTAAATTTTCACCTTCTGGAGGACTGTTGTGAGCCACGGACGGTGGTGGAACTAAGTACATTGACTCAAGCACTGTGCAAATGTGAGGTACTTGAACTTTACTTGAGTCTTTTATTTTCAGGCCACTTTCTGCTTCTACTGCACTACATTTCAGAGGGAAATATTGTACTCACTACAACAGACATTTATCAGGTTTATCAACTTTCTAAATTAATATTATTGCATACAAAACCCATAAAGGGCTAAAATAAAACTTGCTTTAAAGTAAACTACTCAACATTTTATACAGGTACAGCTTTAACAATTAGTTGTTTAATGAGTTAGTCGTTTCACAGAAAATGACTGTTAATTGTTTTATTTCATGTTTCCAGCTTCACAGATGTGAGGGTTGGTTTTTGAGGTTTGGACTGTTAATTGGACAAAACAAGCATAATGACGGTGTCACTTTTGGTTCTGGGCAATTGTGACGGCATTTCTCACTATTTTCTGAATTTTTACATTCCAATCAATCAATGGATTAATGTAAAAAATAATCAGCAGATAAATCCATAATGAAAATAATCATTAGTTGCAGTCAGATACAAAATAGTTAAAATGAGCTCCACATCAACAACTACAGCAGTAAAATCCCATTTTTTCTTCTTCTCCACCAGGGGTATGTATTTACAGCTGCTGACGAGGCTGTCGTCATCAGGCGTTTCAGCAAATTCCCCTAAACATGTACGTTCAAGTGACAAAGCCCTCTAGCAGCAAACCAGGAAGTCAAGTGACATTGTTATAAAAGTGACAAAATCCACATAGGGAGGAGTAGCCTTGTGCAATTTATGAGAGGATTATTCAAAAAATCTTCCCAGTTTAGTATTTTACACAATTGTCAGATCAGATATGTCTGCCATATCCCATATTACCTCTTTTACTCTTCACTCTAAATAGATCTAGACCCATTAGCAACGTTAGCTTTGTCATTTGGTTCAATTACCTACTTAACAGTTACACCTGGCAGTTAGGTGTAGATGTTTAGCAACAACTTATCTCTGTGTAAGCAGTAGCTTGTGCGGTGTGGCTTGTTTTTATTCAGTGATTTATAAATCTCCGGGTAGTAAACACTCGGGTTATAACTTGGCCAAGTTTGAACTTTCTAACAGCTGCCGGAGACCCGGCTGGGATGCGAGCCACAATTGAGTCATAAAAATGAAGACCTGCTGCTCCTGCTTAAGACTTAAAAATAAAAAAAAACAAACATTGAGTATCTGAAGTGTTGTTGAAATCCTGGCAGACAGAATTTTGAGTTTTGACATGCTTTCACAAGTAATGAGACTCGTCTTTGACCTGTCTTTGACTTTAAATTTAACCTGGACTCGCCCATACTTAAAACATGTTCAGTATTTATTACCAACACATCACATGCACATTCTGAAGGGGACTGAAACATAAAATTATGATATGTCGATGCCACCACTAAATATATCTCATTACATCTCTGCACACACACACACAGTCCAAGGACAAATAAACTATTTCCCTCTGTGAAGACTTGCATGTGTGTATACGCACACAAGTTTATTCCTCTATACCCGTGGGGACAAATCATTGACATAATGCATCCCCGAGCCCTTTACCACGCAGACACACACACACACACCTCGTGGTGCTGAGTGACTGCAACTCTCTGTTTGAGCCAATGGTGATTTATTTTCATCAGTGCTTGTTAGATCCTCTGCTAACTGCTCCTCAGAGAATGGCAGCATCTCTCACAGTAACCCACACGCACAAACACTTACAAATACACAAATACACACAGGGAAGCAAATACAGGTTGTAGAATTGACTGGATAAATGAATTGAAACATGAGGAAATCTGTTGATTTAAAGATTTTGCTTAGTCTCACACACTTATATCCTCATCATATTTTAAGGACATAGGTTTTTGAATTTTTTAAATCAAATTAAATCAAGATAACATTTATTTTTATATTTTTATATTATTCTGCAGGGAGAAGCAAAAAGGCCTCCCTATCATATCAAAGAATTATAAATATTATGTGAAAAAGAAAAATGTAAACCCAAATCATAAAACAGAAGTTCAAATTTTCTTAAAGAAGGTGTAATTTTATCCAGATTCACCCTGTTGTCCTCCTCCCTCGGGCTCTTCTTGTCTCCACCTTCAAATCATCTGTCAAAAATATCAACCCGCCAATGCTGCAGAGAGATTTATGACCCTGACATGTGTAGCAGCCGGGTTTGTCTGGTGTGGGTTACCATAGGCACTCCCTGTCCCCCGGTGTAGGATGGTTTTAACCCATCTGTCTGTCGCTGGGCATATTGCACCGGGCGCAGTGACTCCCAGGAGACGCTGAGGTAACACTCATAAACTGGAAGCTGCCTGTCAAAGGAGGCCGGGCGGGCATGTTGGGTGAGGGTGGGTGGCTAAAAGGGGTGATAATTAGGGTTTCAGCTTTCCCACAGCACACATACAATGACTCTAATAAAATCTGCACAGCAAAGATAGACAAATAACTTTGATAATCTCCAAAGGGGAAATAAGTTTAGTCACACAAGCACTGGAAAAACTACTTAGAGAAAGAAAGCCAGATTGAACCACGTATGAAAGTCAAACTAAGACCAAGAGGAAATTTAAGCATGACTAGGCAATATCTTAAAGCAAGACTAAAGACGATCCAACATGTTCTTTCTCTTGCAAATGAAAAGTAGAAATCATAACCAATAAAACACACCTTTGAGGTTTTTCCTGCTACAGCCTTTTTTGGTATTGTGACCATTAGCTCATAGTGGCTAATGTTAGCCACTGCGATGTATTTGATAGCTAATGTTAGCTAATGTTAGCCAACTATAGACAGATATAACAGTGTAATATGTTATAACTGTATAACAGATATTGCTGAGTCACTGCTGAGGCTTTAGCATTTGCCGTTATTCTGTAATTACCATGAGTGGCCATGGTGTTAGTCAAATGTTACATGGTGTCACTTTAAAAAACAACACTAGCATAATCTGAGCCGCCATTGAAAAGGCCAATCACAAGCAAGACACGTAAAACAGGACCAAAAAAATCAGCAATGCATTTAAAAAATAAATATTTAAAATTAAAAACAACACCAAAACAAACAAACAAACACTAGAGGCGGATGGAAACTAACATGGTGGCCTAAAAAAAGCATCTGAGCATCTTTAACCTGATTGGCCAATTAAAACAATGAGTCATCAACTAACTGACCAAGAGCGAGTTTAATCTCATAACGTTTTGCACCGGTTTGCAATGTTTTCTGATTAAACAACATATTTCCTCGAAATGGTGTGCAACGTCGCTCAACAGACTTGTTGGGATAGGAGGGACTTGTTTGGTGGGCGGGTCAGAGGTGCAACCCAATCATCCCTGACAAGTTTGTAAACATAGTGGCGTTAAAAAGGCAGTAGAAATCAGCACGCTTGCGTACACAACAGTGTGTTTAAGGCATTACTGTTTCCTGCTGAAATAAACGTTTTGCTACATTTTGTTGCCGCTTAACTGCTCCCTGATGTTTTTCAGGGACTTTTTCATATTGTACAAACAAGGCAACCTGCTGAAAGTTGCCTTTTCTGAGTTCAGAAAATGTAGAGAAAACGGTAGCTATAGCATAACAGTTAGGCTACTAAGACTATGAAATAAATGTGACCACAACCACTGTGGATTTGATAGGCTGAAGGACGAGTGGCCTGCTCAGCCACATCTTGTCAGTCATCACATTGTGATGGTTAAACATTCTTTGGTAACCTTCCCTGCTCAGATTTTCAGTTTTGCCATGTTGAGGAAATAAGAGCCATGTTTGTTCTGGAAAGATCCAGGGGTTGAAGACAGAAAGTAAATTGAGATTACACATTCCTCGTCAATCATGGCAGCAGTCACTTTTCGTCGTCACTGATCTGGGATCAGGTTACCTCCATGCGGAATTGTTGAGATCATTAGAGGGGATCTGACCGTGAGTTATTGGGAGGGGGAGTTAGATGCTGCACATTCATGTGGAGACACACATGAATGCATTTGAATGTATTGGTGTTTGACATGGAGCATTCATCATTAAGATCACAGCTAAACAGTCTGAGTAGCACTGGTAACATTGTGAGATAAGAAACAAAAATGGTTTCAGCATCCTAATGAAACTAAATGCGGTTTACACTAATAAAAATATTTATATTTATTTTCTATTTTTAATATTGATTGTTAGGATCTCAATAAATTAGCATTTTCTAATGTGTTTTTAAATGGATTAGATTTTAAAATACTTGTTTCAAATGATTAAAGCTGGGGTAGGCAGTTTATTTCAGAAACAATTTTGTTATATTTCTTGAAATTCTCTGTACTTCCAGACAGCAATCAATAAATCACATGAAAATGAAAAGAATCCTTCAGCTGTCCAGCTTTCTCAGGATTGTATTAAGGACAGCTGGAAAACCTGCCGGTCTACCTGCTGTCTGTCTACCAGTTGTTGTGCCTACCTGTGCGTACTCTGCCCATGCACTCACCGTGCATGAAAACGAGGGTGTTGTTTTGGAAGGAGGCCTGAAGGGTAGGGGGTAGGCTACAGTTGCTTACTTTCAAAATCTAACTTTCTCATAGTTTCTCCAACATTGCGTACATCAGCTTTAAGCAGGATACTTGAGGGTGTGTAGATTGATAAGTGTTAATAGAGGCACAACGCATGATAAAGTGCCCCCTGCATTGGCCCGATGCCAAAACACGAATTTAGTTTTGACCACTTATACAGTAAGATTACAATAATAGAGATTAAAATAACAGGGTCAAAATCAAGTCAGATTAATTAAATTAATCAAATTCTATAAGCAATATTTATCTTAAATGAATATTGACATTAATCATACAGTTGTATATGTTGTATTTAGTTTATATTTTAGATAAGGGGTTTTCAAGGTCTTAAACCCCATCCACACTACTCCGTTTCAGTTTCAAAACAGAACTTTAAAATGAATACGATCTCTGTCCACAACAGCGTTTGAGCTGCTGCTCTCTGTCTACATTAAAATGACTGAAAACGTACAGCTAGTGGCCGTTCATGTACACCGGGTGCTGGTGTAAACATGAAGCACACGGTCTATTTCGTTGTTACAGAAGATATGCCGAAAGAATAAAGTAATGCAGATGAAGAATCAGACCAGATTTTTTTTGCTTGGACCAACAAGGAGCTGGGACTCTTACTGAAAGTAACACGGGAGTGTGGCAGCAGAAAACAGACTGGGAGTCGTCGCAAAGTAAACGGCGACATGCACAGTACAAGTGTAGGCAAAAGTGTTATTTGCACGGTACAAAATATTTTAATAAAAATAGCATGTCAAAAACTCTGTCAGTAGCATCGTGTGTCTGCTTTGCATGACTTATAAGACCCAATAAGAGAGCCGAGCGTGAGCATCATCATTTCTAAAATCCTTTGTTTTTGCCCGTCCGAGGTAAAACACTTTCTGGAGTTTCAAAACGAAAAATGGGGTCGGTAGTGTTTTCAGACTTCTCCGTTTAAGGTCTTTGTTTTCACCGTTTTAGTCCGGACAGGAGTAAAAGATATCCTATTTGAAACGAAAACGCAGTAGTGTGGATGGGGCCCTTAACCGTGGGCCTCCCCTCAGACAAAGTCTGGAGGCCTACGGGATCATGATTATGTTATTTGATCCCATAGACACTCAACAATTGAGCCAAGATAGCGTAATGTTCCTGTTTGACATAACTTCAGACTACACCAAATACATTTAAAGAAGGTCTGTCCTAAAGCATTTATTGGTTTCGGAATCTAATAAAGTGGGAGAAACTGTTCCTCAAATCTATTGTATCTCTGCTCACTCTTTAACCAAATCACAAACATGTTGGCTATTGTGTGTGACCTCCATTTGATAAATAATGTAATATGTTTTCACCTCCTTTCACTGACAGTCCCCTAAAACAGTTTAGAACCCACCAGAAATCGACGTCCACATCACACTTTGAAAACCTCTGTTTTAGATTCTACTACAAATAGGGACTTCATTTTGGTTTGAGATGAGTTGAACATGGGGACTTGTTGATTTGACTTGACCTCACAGTCACCAGCAGATCAAGTTATTGAACATGCAGACACATAATGTCACACTGTAGTCTGGAGGTTTGATTCAAGGGAGGGAAGCAAATAGTAATTAAATGGTCATAGAACTTGATATTATACAGAACAGCTTTAGAGAAGTCCATGTATGTGTGAATGTGTGTGAAGAAATAATCTGTGACCAAGTTTTTTTTTCTAAATCTGCCCTAATGTCTCCACACATGCCTACATGTTCTAGTGTGCGTGTGTGCTCCCACATGGTAAGGTCACCGCCATGAGACTAGGCCTCTGTCAGGGTAGCGATGACAGCCGAAAATAAAACTGAACATCTTTTGGCTCAACCTCCCCTTCCAGACACACGTAAACACACACTCCTTCATACACACAGAGACACACACATGGCCGGAGAGCTGCCAGTCAGCTGTTGTGTCGTAGTCAGGTGTTAAGCCCTGTGGTCCGAGGGAGGGGATAAAAGGGGATACATTCATAATTTGCTGCAATACCAAACAGAGAACGATCCTTTAATGAAAATATTCATCATCACCTTTTGATAACTTGTTGATACAACAGTCTGTAAAGTCAATAGCTGTTTATTATTAAAGACTGTAAGCTCATTCGCTGGCTCTGAGCATAGGATGTGTAGTATGCTGGTTGTGTGACCCCAAATCCAATTGAGGAATCCGGAAATGTGTTGGAAAGTGATTGCTTGACATCGTCAGCTTCTAGGCTCAAAGAAATCCTCGCTGATTCAGGTTTTTATTTCCAGGATGAGGGTTTATCACCTTCCTTTTAGGGTTTAACTCTATCGGACATAAACTCAGGTGCAAATAGAACTAAATGTGTCAAACTGAGGAGAAGTTAATCCTTATTTTAATTTGAGGTCATAACCATTTCGGTGATTGTTGTCTGGAGGACATAATTGTCCTGAAATGACTGATAATCACATTATATATTATTTGATGTGTGCAAACATACTCCTAAATTCCACAAGAAACAAGTTGGCTACACATAGGCCTATAGTAAATACTTTTCTAATTTAGCTCTTTAACCCAGTGTACACTAGGCTATCTGCTCAGCAGCAAACAGTAGACATTTTTTGTAAAGTAAGGAAGGCGTGTTTTCAAAAGAACAGTAAACCTTTCCTCATTTCTCAGGTCTTTTACGTCAAAATTTGCTCACTCAAAGCATCCAATCAAATTTGAATCAAACATGAAAAACACTTTGACTGTTATCTGATTTTATCTTATCTGGAAGGGAGGTATTACAACATATTCCTACCTAGTTTTTTCATATCAATATGTGTAGTAAATATTCAGAGAGCTTTATGGGGAAAAGGTGACAGAAACCAAAAAAACAAAACAAATCCCTTAGGGAATTTTAAATAATATTGGTGCCTAAATAAAATATGTTAACTACTCCTGTGAGAATAGCGCCATTCTGTGGCAGAATAATGATAACACACCTATCTCTCCTTTTCCCATTTTTTCAGTTAGTGAGGAAATAAATAAATTACATAGCAACTTAGCCATCACTGTTTATTAGAGTGTTCTGTGGCCTTGGTTTCCAAATATTAGGCAAACTTATTGAAATGTGACTTGTAGCCTGTGGACAAGAAGATAGCAATGCTGTGGTTAAGGGTTAAGAAATGACTTTTAAGACAAATTATACTGAAATACAAACCTACCTGTCTTACCTAAATTTAATCAAAGCTTTTATTCAGGACAAATTGATGCGGCGTCACACAATATCAACAAGTATTCTGGTTTGTTTCTTCAAATAAAAGTGCCTTTGCCTGTGAGCCAAACTACTACGTCATGAACAAGTTGAAAATTCCCTTTATCGATTAATCCCAAATAATTTAATGAAAACATGACTGCCACAATTTCTGAAAACTCAAGGTTAACTTGTTAATTATTGCTGCTGATTTTACTGTTAGATCGACCAAATCATTAATTGAGAACAAACAATTCTTAAATGCAGATAAAATGGATGTTTTAAAATACTATCTTCAATCTTAAATGTAAACAAAAATAACCAAAATCTATCTAAAACAGAAGATTCTGACTCGCGCTTTTACTCTGAAATTTGGGCACCAAAACCGGAAGTATTTACCAATTCGTGGAGGCGTCTGAGAAAGCCTTCCTGCTAACAGCGCGAGGATACGTTTGAGCCTACAGTCTATGGTTTGAGTACATCGACGCTGCAAGATATACACGGAAGGTATGAAACAAAACGATTTTTGTAAAACCCCGGAGTGAATCACGGCGATTGTTTACCAAAAAACTCGTGGTGTGCGTGTGTTTACAACCGGGCCCTCCTGAAGTCAACTGTTAACTGTTAGCTGTTGCTAGCAGAAGCACGCCAGGCTAGTGTAGCCTTTCGCTGGCTCGCACACAGCTCGTGTTTAACTTTGGAAAGTAAACACAGCAAAACATTTGGGTTGCTTTGTAAACACAGACAATATTTTAAATGTTTTGCGTTTGTGTGTTATTGTAAAACGTATTTAGCCAGCCGGTAGGTCAATGATTGTTGGATTCAGGCCTGTGGCTCGGATGAAACAGCTACCTAATGCCACAATTTAGACAAATGTTTATCAAACTATTAGGTCAAGCAGACAGTAACGCACAAAGTGTGCGGGCGCATTTGGAGGCCTGTCTTGCGTTCATGTCATATTGTAGTTACCATATTTCATAAATCCAGTTTCTGACTTTAAAGCAGACATTTTGTCTTGTCGTCGCACTAATAACACAGATGCTGCTCATGACATTACCAAGGGCTTCTTTGTTTTTAACTGTCACGGTGAGCCAGCATGCACAATACCAGGGCCCCGAAACTACAGGGGCTAACTTCACCTGAACCTGTGCTTTTACTTTTACTTTAACTATATGACCTGAGAAGACATAACTTAGTGTTCACGTCAAGATGCAAGTCGTTATTACCACTTAGGAACTGATTTTTTCAGATATTTATATTCAATAATACAGACATGCCTGGAAACCCAACAAACAGGGAAACTTCAAGTAAGTGACAGTCCATCCTTTTGGTTTTGTAAACCAAAGTTCAGTACAGGTACAGGTTGTACAGGTTCAGCAGTGTGTAATACTTAGGACAATCTATTGACAGAAATGCAATTTAATATAAAATATATAAACTATTTTGATTGGTGTATAAAGACCTTATATAATGAACCATTTTGTTTTTATTACCTTAGAAAGAGCCATTGCTATCTGCATACATAGAGTCCCCTTACGTGGAAGTTGACAGGTTCGCCGCCATGTTTCTACAGTAGCCCAAACAGACAAACCACTCTCCTATGTTTCGTCAATGTTTTATTGCACGCATTTAGCTACGTTCAGACTGCAGGCCAATGTGACCCAAATCTGATTTTTTTTTTTGCCCATCTGATCTTTTTATGACAGTGTGAACAGGCCAGGCCACATGGAATCTGATCTTTTCCAGTTTGGAATTGGGCCACTTCCATATGTGGTCCAAATCCAATACAGATCGGATCTTTTTAAATGCGACTTCAGTCTGGACAGTCAGGTCTCATTTGATGCGACTTTGACGTCACTGTAGAGCAGCTGTTCTGCTGCAGACGGAGCCGCTGTGAACGAAAAAGCCACAAAAAGCCATTATTAAACATTTGGCTCTCTTACCTCGCTATAATCTGCTCTCAAATTTCCTTTCTTATGCCTAAAATCCAACGAACCTGGCCTCTCTTCTGAGTTACGTGCATGCTACTTGTCTGAGCGGACACAGTGGGGGGAGAGAGAGAGTGAGTGATGGAGTGGTAGGGCAGATGTGTTGTACAGCGCCAGAAGCCGTAATGAAAAGAACAGAAAGTTGTGAACACTTGTCATAATTCAGGAAAATATGACCTGTGAGAGGACAATGAAAAACAGGAGTCTCCCGTGAGCTAACCGGAGCTAACCTCTGTTGCTCCTTGTTTACTTCTGCAGGCTGTAACAGCGTGCTGCGTGTGACATCGCGTTATTCTTCTGCACATGCGGGTCACTTTCAGGCCGCGGACAGTTCACACTGGAGTCTGATATGGGCCACATTTAAACCATAATGTGAACTGTCAAACAAAAAAAAATCAGATCTGAGGGAACAAATCGGAATTGAGCATTAAGGCCTGCAGTCTGAACGTAGCCTTAGAGTATCTCTTGGAGTTATGTTTACCTGACTGTCTCACCGCGACCTCTCTGCACTGTTTTTCTCTTTGTGTGTGTGTGTGTGGAGGAGCTCAGCCTTGACACATAGAGGAGAGCTTGTTAATAAATTATTCCAAAACTACAGATAAAAGAACAATTAACATTGGAGGTTATCAATACTAATAATTTAGATCCAGGTCCTGACTAATACCAGGTTTCAGTACTCATCCATCAGTAATCAGAGGTGGAAGGGCAGGAAAAGTAGTCCCTGGAAAGGCCCTTCCTGTGAGTGAATTCTAAGCTATTCCAGTTGAATGATGATATTACAAAAGATTTTTTTTCAAAAATGGCCATCGCATTGTAAATCATTTGAAACTGTATGGTGATTAAGGGCACAGTCACACATGCAATATTCACATCCCGTTCACTTCTATCCCTGCGAGCAAAGGGGTGATAAAACATTCACTTCTGGTTGCAAACTTAATTTGCATCTTTCATTTGTGTGGAATTCATCTTGGGCGAACTTTTCCTGGCAAAGGCACAGCCTCAACTAATAGCAAAGAAGTGTGTGTGATTGACCCCCCTTGGGTTTTATTAGCCGTCATTTTGATGGAGGAGACCAACAACCGCTGTGATCACAACTGCTCATGTCCCAACAACCGCAACTGCTCAAATGGACTGCAAACCATCAAACTGATTTCTGCGTGTCTCACATTGTGCACTGCCCACATTCAGCAGGAGAAGATACGAATTGCGCCTCAGGTGAAGATCGCTTCCCTGCATCCATGCATGTGTGACCATGCCCTCATTCTGTTTATTTCCATTTTGTTAAACTACCTAACCTCTAACCCAATCAATTGTGAGAGTTACACTGGAAGTTCAATCTTATGTAGACTGTCTTCCCTCAAAAGCATTCCACACAGGTTTTTCAGGCTCATCCAAATCTTCCACTATGATCCATTGTGATGTTCTGAAATGGAAATTGCACTTGTAAGATGTTAAATTCTGCAATGTGCTGTCTGTCTGTCTGTTGGTGCCACTCAAGCGGGAACCTCTGGGTCTGAAAAGTGAAGCCAACGTATCTGATGGCCAGCAGGGTGCAACTCTACTGGTTGAAAAAATAAGTCAGATTTCATTGTGGTCTATGACATAATGACCATACTTCTCACGTGATTTATTACCTCATTAAACACTTTCCTAATGAGTTTACGGTCTCAATCACTAGTCTCTTTCGATACAGCATGGTGTTCATTTAGTTAATTATTGGCCGATTAGACTAAAATAGACGATAATCAGTGTGTGCTGCAGTGTGTGCTTTAATGTGTGGCTACCTTGTCCTTGACAAGTTTATACCACAGTGACCACAGTAAGGCATAGCAATGCGTTTCCTTCCCAGCACCACCCTTTTGTCCAAATATGGCAACAGCCAGTATGCCAAGCTCAAGGTTTCAAAAGGATGGGTAGGTAGGTATACTTATTTTGTCACAATACAACAGGTTATATAATGAAATTGAGTTTGTATCGCCCTTCTGCTACATAGCAGACAGTATACATTGATATAAAAGCAATTGGTACGGTAGTAAAAACTTGTGTCTCTTCCGAAAAGGCAGCAGGGTGAACAGGCTGTGGCTGGGGTCGGTATTGTCCTTTAGTATCCTTTGGGCTCTGTGTAGGCACCTCACTGATATCACTGATGCTCAGTAGATATGTTCCAATGATTTTCTGAGCGGTTTTAATCATCCGCTGCAAAGCCCTCCAGTCCTGGGCCGTGCACATCCCATGCCAGTTTGTGATGTTTTCCGTCAGGATGCTTTCAATTGCTGCTCTGTAAAAGCTGACAAGATCTTGGCACAGGACTTTGGCCTTCTTAAGCTTCCTTAAGAAGTACAGCCAATTCTGAGCTTTTTTCTCAAGTGTGGAGATGCGGGATGACCATGTCAGGTTCTCTGTGATGCTGATTCCCAGGAATTTGAAACTGTTTACCTGCTTCACTACTGTAGATAGGAGTGTGTGTCTTTATCTCCTTTTTCCTGAAATCAATGATCAGGGTAGTCCACAAACCAATGGGTGACATCCACTTTGTATACTGTCTGTTTCCACCAGTAGATGCGCATGAATAGGAAATTAAGGAGTTTGTTTCTGTTCTGGATGTTTCCTGTTAACAGCAATGACCTTTTTCTTTCTATCTGTGCTTTGTTGTTTTGCCTCCTCTGTTCTTTCTTGCTAGTGAAGACCAGGAAGTGAAATAGACGGAATGAATGTGTATTCAACAGGAAGCGCCACAGTGGACAACACGACAACACCTTCCAGATGATGGATTTTACCCATCCTTGGAGCTGAAGTCCAGTCCGATTCAATAACCCCCTTTTTTTTACTTTTCAGCTTTGCATTGTTATCGGAGCGTTGTGCTCCTTCTCCTGCTCCAGGGCCCCTAACGAGCCCCCTACTTGGAGGGCTCCCAGGGAGCTCACTTCTGATTGGCCAGCAGGCTGTTTCCTTGCAGCTGGCCCAACTGAAAGCCCAGCTAGCATTGACGCAGATAAACACCGCTCTTGCTGTTGGCAGCCGAGCCGCAACCTTTACAGCAAACGCCAACACACCTTCATACATTGCTACAGCGCCCCCCTCTCCGACTGCTGCAGCCATCAATCTCCTTAACCTTCTGAAGATTGCGAACAATATGTCTCATCACCTGTATAACCCCTATGCCTCTGGGAATCAAAGTTCCACCCAGAGGCAGTACGGACAAACGAGTTTACCATCAGAGAGGGACCCTCGGAGGGCATCTTCTCGCCTTGCACCTGGGTCCAGTTTCAGCTCTTCCGGAGGTTCTTCTGTGACTCCTGCCAACTCTGGGGGAATGCTCCCATCACTTATGTCTCAATCAGTAAACTACAGGCCTGAACAGAATAGGGCCATAATGAACAAGGACTTAGACGAGTCTATAGACATCCATATTAGCCGAGCCAGAGAAGAAGTGAGGCTTCTCGGCAAACCGATGCATCAGGCAATGGACCAGGGCACTCTCTTTACCAGCACTCAGAGGGATGAGCTTCGCTCCTCAGGCACAGGGATGGCCTCCTACCCAATGTCCTCAACCTCTGCCTCTTTAGGACATAGACACTCGGACATTGAAAGCAGCAGTAGCTCCTTGGACTGGTCGTCGAACTACAAAAGGCCTACTGTGGATGACTCTAAATTTTATTCTCCTTCTGCTTCGTCTAATTTTGCAAGCGGTGGTGACAGGTTTAATACCTCTAATAAAAGAGAACACGATATGCAGTCCATTCCAGGGTTAGGTGATTATGACTATGCAGGGCCAGACAAACCTGCCCCTACAGAGTCTAGTCGACCCAAGTACACTTCTGAATCAGCTGCGAATATCCTTGTGCACTTTGGACTTGAAAAAGAGGACTTGGAACATCTCATCTCCTTTCCTGAAGACCAGATTACTCCTGATAACCTGCCGTTCATCTTGCGCCAAATCCGCATTCAGAAGGCCAAGAGTGCAACAACAGCTGTTCAGTCAGTACCCTACCCCGAACCCCAACCCACCAGAAGTGTGAGTGGAATGGACAGTCACAGTTTAAGTAGTTCTAGAGGGCCAGGGATGCGCCAGGAGGAAAGGTCTACAGCTGTTCTCCAGCCAAGCAAAGTGATTGACTATGGACATACTGGCAAATATACTGGAGGGGTTGGGGATGAGATTGGAATGACCAGTGGCAGTAGAGCCAACAGTGGTGGGAGGGGAAGTACCTTTCTAATGGACACTTACAACAGCAGCAGCCACATTCGAGAACCACTGCAAAAAAATACAACAGAGGTGAAAAGCAGTGCCTTGGGTTCTTCACGTGACGAGGCGAGTTCTGTTACCAGTCTCAGCTCTTCATACAGTTCAGTACTGAGCTCTGTGGCTCCCTCAAGCAATGATCCGAACAAACGATTGCAGACCTCCCACACAATCCCCAGCCCCTTCTCTCTGCCAAAGAAGGACACAGACATCAGAGTTCTCAAACCTGACGCCTCCAAACCCAGTCCTTTGAAAGAACCGCAGGCAGATCGCCAGTCAACCTTCAAATCTCAACCATCCTGCACTCTGGTCCGTGGCGTGCATCCCAGCCGACCTGGTCTCGTGGTCATTGACAGTAATGACACAAAGAATCAGAGAAAAGCTCGTCAAGAGTCAACAGTTGCTGAGCAGATGAAGAAGCAGCAGCCAGCGCAGCAGACGCCGAGGCAGCCAGCGCAGCAGACACACAAGCAGCCAGTGCAGCAGACGCCGAAGCAGCCAGTGCAGCAGACGCCGAAGCAGCCGAGCCAGCAACAGTCAAAGCAACACGTGCAGCAGCAGCAGCAGAAGCAGTTGATATCGCAGACGGGGCAAGCTACGTGGCCTCCAGTTTTTTCTGCTGCAAAAACAGTTTCCGCAGCTCCTCTCATCCCCAGCATCATTGATGTCACACGGGGGTTAATCCCTCGCCCGATGGGTATTCCTCCAGCTCTGCCTCAAGGGATCCCAGGCCTGATGAACTTAATTAATATGACACTGCCGCCTTCCAACAGGCAGCTCCCAGCAAAGGTGGGAGTCTCCAAGGCCCTGCCAACTCCGGCCATGATGCATGACTATGCAGCAGCCTCGCCGAGAATCTTTCCACATACCTGTTCTCTGTGTAACAAAGAATGTACTCATATGAAGGTGAGTGGAAGGCTGCACTTTGTTTTCTCTGCCTTTTGTGGTGAAGCACTGAAGATTTTTTATTTTTTATTTATTTATTTTTTTAGGTTTTAAGGGTAATACTTGTAAGCTTATTGAAAATGAATTATGTAAAATATCCTTTTGAATTTAATGGTGCCTGCCATCACAAATAAGCTGTGTACTACTTTGCAATAACAAGCTTGGATTGCAAGCTTTGGGAGATGTTTAAAACTGTTAACTGATTTTGATGTACAACAAACTAAATATTTTCTACCAAAATAGTCATAGTTTACATTGGTTGTTGAAAACGGAACCAAGGACTTAGAAGACGTGTCAAGGAAGAATCCGCAAATCTGAAGAACTAGTGTATCAGAGGACTATGGAAGATGGCTATTACACTTTTTGTTTCTGTTATTTGGCTTTTGTCCCACAGTGTACACTCAGTTTGAATGTTTTTCCAAAACAATGTTGTCAGTGGATAAAACTATTAGTAATGGATTTTGTTACTTTATTATTTTTCATATACAGTAGGTATCACTTTTGTAATATTGGCTATTATGGAGCCAACCTCCCCTTTCTTTATTATCTATTAATTACAATAACAACTACAAATACTATGAACCCGAAGCCAGCAGACTTGATGAACCACACATTCAGCAGTGATAACCCCCCCCCTCTCTCTCTTTTTGGGGCACTGCCTTTAACATTTTTGCTACTCAAATAAGAGACAGACTTTCTCCTCGCCAGTTTCCACATCTTCCTGCCTCTGCTCCGGATGTCCCAGCTTCTGTTGTTATCTTGATCCACATGTGCAGTGACTTCTGCCGACATGACCATGACCAAACCTGAGGAAGCCGTATGGTACCACACAAATCTGAAGAAGCAGACATCGAACTATCAAGAATCCGAGAAGAACTTTTTTTTTTTGCTGTTTATTTGTTATATTTCATGATAAAGACTTGTTGCCCTCAAGTTGACTATAAAGTCAGCTGTAATTATAAATGAAATAATTGTCAAAGTTCCAAAGGATGTATGTCCTTAATAATTTTGTCCATATGAACTTGTTTTCATGTTTATTTTTTCACTACTCTTTGGTTTATACGAAAGACATCATGTAACATTTTATTTACTGTTTGTTAATGTTTAAGCTCTACATTGAGGCTCAAGGTTGTTACTGGGTTTTTTTTTTGGTTGATTTTGCCTTTGTAGATTTGTTCTTTTAATATCCACACAAACTGTGACTTGTACATGCAAGAGCAGAGAAACTCAAATTGGACATTTGGAATTGAGAGACTCAAAGAACCACCAACGACACATAAACTGGAGATTTGGGGTTGGGAAGTTGTCTGTTCAGACATTTACAATAATACATTTTAAAGATAAAGCGCTTTTCAGAAGTTAAATGGCAATTGAGCTTGAAATTAGTTGCATTGTTGCTGATAATGAAGCCTTCCTAAATGCTGTGTATCTGTTCTGACTAGGATTGGATCTCCCACCAGAACACCAGCCTTCACCTTGAGAACTGCAAATTCCTCCGAACACAGTCAGTCGTTTTTCTTTTAACATTTCCATTTAAAGATCAGGATTGTTTCTCTGATGTCACCTGCAGCATGGTGACACCGCTCGCATTGGTAATTGCTAAAGGCTCCTATAGCACCTCAGTGCCCTACAGTAGCTGAAGTGTGTAGCTTGAAGGGATACTGGAACTTGTGTCAGGTAGGGATGTTCTGGGTCAGTTTTTTTGCCACTGATCTTAGTGATTTAATATTTAGAATTTGCCTGTATAATACTATTTACCTAGATAATAATGGTGTACAGTGCACACTTGTAATACATTAAAGTTGTTAAAATCAATCCAATGTAAATTCTCAACAATTGGAGCAATTCAATTGCATTGCTTTAAAAAAGAAAGTCCTGCATCCAAGCTATTCCTTAATGGGATTTTTAAAATTTAATGAATAACCGTATAGAATATCAAACCCATCTGTTTGTACTCGTCTCTGTCTCGAGGGTATCTGTCTCCTTTTGTAAGTGTCCTCCAGTGTGTGCTGCTTTTGTGCAGCATTTACCAAAGTTTTCAAAAATTCAATTAAATTGTTTTAAGTTTTGCGATTAAAAACATCGGTAACATTGACATAGGGGCCTGTATAGCAGATACCAGTGAGTTAATAACCGATGCATAACTTTTACATTGGATCTAGACATCCCTAGTGTTAGGGTTCTTGCATTCTTTAAGAAGGGTTTCTTCAAGGTACTCCCTTTGGTTATTCTTTAGTCTGCAGAATCTGCACAATTATCCTTTCACTTAAGAAACATCACTTGAATACAAACTGTTTGCCTCTATGTTGAAATCTTTTGGCTTTTGTTGTGAAAATGTGACCCCTTAACTGTGTTTAATGGGTCTGTTTAAATTGTTGTTTTCCCACAGATACCCGGAGTGGGATGGTGAAATAACACCCGGACCCAGGTAAATTTTCTAAACTGAGCAAAACAGTTAACACAACGTACAAGATTAATGAGATTGCTATTGATCTTCTACATTGTGTTTGCTTTTATGCTCGCTCTGTATGAATCGATTGACTGTCTAATAAGTGGAGCCCTTAGTGAATGTAAGCAAGGAGCCCCTAGTTCGTTATGTCCAGCATCAATTACAATATTCATGCAGGTTCTGTACTCAAAGTACTTACTGTCATATGTCTTAAGAAAAAGTGTTTCAAATTGCTGAAAAATCTATTCCAAATCATACTAGTACTTTATATGTAAAAGTCATCAATTGAATGTAAAAGGACAAAAACTAAATTGCCTATCATGGAAAGCACTCATGCACCACATGATATTTTGTAATTTACTCAAATTTTTCAAGCACAGAAAAGTCCACCTAAACAAAACAAACAGGCTTCCTACAAAAGCACATAAAACTTATAATTAAAACAAATACTGGTAGAAATAATTTTGTATAAATAGTTTTTCTTAGGTCATACCACACGATATCCAAAAGTGGAAACTACATACCAGCTGTTTTAATTTTAAATTTTTCCAGATTTGAGAGAGTTACAAACCTACTTGCTGTTTCAGTGGGTCCTTGGTAGATTGGTATGTTATTCAACTTTCTGTCTTCTAATGGATTTCAACGTAAAATTCCCAAAATGATCATTTGTTGATGGTCGCACCACATGATATTTCATAAAATGGTCATCGGACAAAGTTTACTTGTGTATTATTATGGAAATATAAATACAGATGCTTTGCGATTTTGTAGAGGACTACAAAACACAATTTTGAATAGATTTAAAATAATTTCAAAGAAGTTTTCAAAACAGCAGTCATGGCCGGACGGTTGCACCGGTTGCATCAGAAAAATGAAAAAACCTTTTTTTAAAGTTTTTTTTTTTTTTAAATGAAAAAAATCAAGTTGGACAGAAAATATAGGCGTCACGTCATTGACACTGATACAGATTTCTGCACTTTATGATTGGGAAAAATAAATAATATGTATCTCTAAGATGTCTGGAAGATGCAGACAATATGGTTTCCGTTCTGTGAAAGAACTATAATTGACAGTGTATATACAAATATTTTGCATATACAAGCTGAAAACCATCTGATTCTAGTCACTGGCCGATCGATCGATGCATCTCAATAATAATTCTCAATAATTATTATTGGAAAAATATAGAAACAGCTCACCATAGTCTAACAGATCTTTTGACCGCAGCCATGAGGAATATCGCTCACAATTGTCCAAAATTTGTGGCATATCAGAATTCTAATAGTCTGAAAGCTGATCATTAAGTGATTAATCGGGCGAATTGACAAACTGCCCATCACATGACATCCAATCTGGCTGAAATTTAGCGTGATTCTAAATTCTACTACTATGCAGCTCAGCCTGCGTTATTTATGCCCAGCTTTAGTGTTCAGATACAAAATAACCACACCAGTTATGAACTAATACTCTGCTGTTCATTTTTTTTGCCCATCAATCACCTATGCGTTTCTTGTCCATTGCTCTCTTCAGGACTGAGGGTAAAGATCCCACGCCCTCAGCATCACCCTCTGCACAGACTTCCCGGCGTCGTCTCCAGAAAACAAGGCATGGAAGCAGCTCATGTTCACGTTCGCCCAGCCCGCGTCGCCGCCATGGCTCAGAGGGTAGAAGGGAGAAACGCAGCAGCCGATCACGTTCGCCGCACAGCTCCAGATACAATCGCAGGTCTGTTGCACATAAATTCTGATATGAACACTAACATGGGGAAAGGGAAGAGATTTCTCTCACTACCAGATTTTAATATTCCAAAAATGATCATTAGGGATGGGAAGCACCAGAGGGCCCACAATTAGATATTATCATGATTCTTAAGTCACAATACAATGTTATTCCAATATCAATTGACAATATGCTGAGTATTGCGATAACATTGTAGTTGTGTTTTACCTTTTTTCAATTGCAAATTAAAATAAACTTTATTGACCAGCTTCCTATCTTTCCCGCTGACTGACCTCTAGTACCAAAAGCTAATTTTGGTTGCAATATTACTATTGCCATGTTCAATTGACCCCAGCCCCCAAAAAATGTTTCTGCAGAACATTAAAACGTCTTTGGATTTGTCACTCTCCTCTTGAGAAATGTTTTATTTATATATTTATTTATTTTAATTATCAGGTCCCGGTCCCGGTCTCGTTCTCACTCCCCATGGTATGACCGCCCGACCTCCTCCCGTTATCGGTCACATTCAAGGAGCCCTGAGAGACGGTCGTCACCAAGGAGGAGAGATGAGAGACGGTCCTCACCAAGGAGGAATGATGAGAGACGGTTATCTCCAAGGAGAAGCCGTGAGAGACGGTCCTCTTCAAGGAGGAGTGACGAGAGACGTTCAACGCCAAGGAGGAGCCGTGAGAGACGGTCCTCTTCAAGGAGGAGTGACGAGAGACGATCGCCGCATAGGAGGAGCCGTGAGAGACGATCGTCACCAAGGAGGAGTGATGACAGACGATCGCCGCCAAGGAGGAGACGTGAGAGGCGATCGTCCACAGAAGAGTCATCACCTAAGCGAAAGAAGTCGAGCAGTGCAGAGAGACTGGCTAAGAAACTACTGGAAACATCAGGTTTGAGAAATTGCAAACATTTTAAAGGCCTCTGAGAGTTCAGTAAAGACCATGTTTGAAAGAAACTGTTCTCTCTTGTAGTTTTGTTTCTGATGAAATAATACTTGAATAGTAACTCTACATTTCTCCATCTTACAGTAGCGACCAAAACTGCAATTGTCTGACACTCATTGTCTTTGTCCCTCTAGCTGTCCAGTCTCTGTCAAAACAGTCTGACCTGGAGGCCGTGGTTAAAACTCTGGCTCCTGCTTTACTGGCTGAGCTAGCCAAGATGAAGTCCTCTTCATCCTCCTCGGCTAAAGGAGGAAAACCCTCCTCGTCTACACACTCTGCAGGAAGAAAGAGATCGCCTTCTACTGGCTCCTCCTCATCCTCCCTCTCTACAGCAAAGACGAAGGACTTAACTTCAAAGCCCTCTAAAGCAAAGCCCAGCCTCCAGAAGAGCGAGGCAAGTTCTGCCACTAAGACAAAGGTTGGTGTGTGTGTGTGTGTGTGTGTGTGTGTGTGCCGCGCATGTACGTGCGCGCCAGGGAAATTTGGCCACAGTCTATTACCTAGTAAACAGTTTCTTTTTCCCCTCTTACGTCTGTCTCATTTGTTACATTGAGACCATTGCCATTAACACTTTGATCAAAGAGATAAATAGAAAGTTATTCTTTCTTCAAAGCAAACATTCATAGATCTCAAAAGGCAGATGACCTTAAGGTTTGATTGGCCAGTTAAACCACTGATGCATTTTTCTCCTTGAAGTAGTTAAGTGCGAAGAACAAGTTAAAAGGACTCAGCAATATGTTTCGTCTTAGGTTTGTGTTTTTCTCTCTCTCTTCTGTTCAGTCTGGTAAACCTTCACCTCCAACCATGGTGAGACTCGAAGGGATTCGTAGTTCTCTCTCCCACAATGATGTTATTGTTGCTGTGGAGCACTTTGGAAAAACCAAATCAGTTGTACTGTTTCGGTCCAGACTGCAGGTATGTATGGAGAAAGTGTCAATATCTGTTTTTGCTATCTAGGCCTGTATGTTTTGCCTTTTCATAATATACAATATAAAGTTGTGTTACATTAACAAAGGAATCAAATACCTAAACCATCAGGTCCAGAAGTCTTTATCCAGGCCTAGACACAGAGAACACTGTGTGTGTAAATTCTTTCCCCCACCTACTGAGCACACTTAAGGCACTATGTATTATGGGTTAAAAACAAATGTAATTAACCGAACCTTGCCAAGTTTCTCAAGTCCAGTCTTTGAACTGATGATTTCAATTAAATTAAAGGAGATTCCCCCAGACAGTAACTGTGTTTACAAGTAACAGTTGTATATTTCGTTGATTAATCTTCTGATTGAATTATTTTTGTAATTGTACGGTGTGAAAAATATCAGAAATGATTGAAAAAAGGCCCCCAAAACTTTAATTGATGATTGTAGCAGACTGAAGAAAAGCAAGTATTCACATGTGAGAAGCTGGAACCACTGAAACAGAACTGGAAGGGATGATCCTGATCCTGTGTGATTTTTCATGGTTTATTATAAACGTTTGGCTTTAGAAATAGAGCTTAACATGTGCATAAATGCAGTATATGCTCTCAGAAACACCTTTTAAATTAAAGATTTGACCATTTAGACATGTACTGGTGAGCTGTCAATGTTTTGTGTGTGAATTTGTTGAATAGATCCTGACAGTTGTAGTAATGCAAAGGGGTGTGTGTGTGTGTGTGTAGGCAATCGTGTGTTTTGAGAAAGAGGAAGATGCTAACAAACTGAAGAGCGCAAAGAGCCTCGATGTGAAAGGAATAACCGTAACTGTAATCAGAGAAAAGGTAAATACACCTTTTTTGTTTTTCTTTCTCTGTCCCTGGTAAATGTACATATTAACACCACATGTCAGATATCAGATTAATCTGACTTAACAAATCTCAATTTGTTTGTTTACAGGTGACTGATTCTAAGGAGCAAAAGAGTCCTCCTCAAAAGTAAGTAACTTTGTGAAGGCAAGGCTAGCAGACCCAAGTGCAGGACAAGAAAGGGAGGAGTTAGATAAAAGAAGAATATTTATTGAAGGTTAAATGGATCGTATTTTGAGCAGGTGAAGAGCGAGGTAGAGTGAAAATAGATGCGTGCCAAACCGGGTTGGTGGCTGCTGTGCAGAGCAGAAGGAAACGTAGCTTAGAGTCCAGAGTGAGAAAGTCTGGTCCGAGACTAAAGACAGAATCCGAGAATAAAGCCTGGTGGGGGTCCAGGCAGAGAGCACAACGGATGAGAGGTGTTTGTAGTAGCCAAATGAAATCTAACACGTTATTGTGCAAAATTCACTTTTACTTTTATTATAGCTTACTAAATGCTCTTCTTCTGCAATCGGCCTAATATAATTATTTAAATGTGTTCATTGTGGTGTTGTTTGTTTGTTTCCAGCCTACAGTTTACTGATTAATTTTAAAATGTAGGAAATTTGACTGTTTTGATCTGTAATGAAATTAAGCAAGTAAAATGAATAAAGGCCATAACTGCCACACTACTGCTGTCATCACTCAGTTGAAAGTGCTCCCACACAGCTGAGGGTGTCATTTCGTTTTCGCTTGTGAACTGGAGCGTTACTTTGACTGCTGTTGGCGGAGGTCAGGCACGCGGAAAAAAAACCTCCATAATCGAGTGACATAATTGAAAATCGAATGTGAATCCAAAAGTCGAATATTCGGGTCCAGCCCTAGTTAATATATTACTATAAATATTCTGTTGTATTCTGTTAAATTTGCGTGCTTTGCGCCTTTTTAGATATTGAACATATTTACTGTACACGCAGTAGTCACTTTGTTCCCAAAATTGTTACATACAGGGAGATTTCGGTAAACTGTACATGTATTATGTACTAGATACTGTGTCCATTCCCCTGTATATTAAACGTTAAAAACAACTAATGCTAAAACATAGAAGTCATCCCAGGTAATTCAACCTGAAGGACAAATAAACACATTCAGACCTTCATTTCTCCATTTTTCTCCTGCTTAATCCATGTAACTATTTTGTTCACAGAAAACCTGCCACGTCCAGTGACGCCACACCTCAAACCACTACATCCACAACCACCACTAAAAAGGTTGTTGTCAAAAAAGCTGCAACAGGCAAACTTACCACTCAGAAGATTGCAGCTAAAGGCTCAGTTAAAGGCACAACTGTCACTAAATCAAAAGTCTTGGTTTCCAAAGCGAAAAACCTCTCTACCAAGCAGGTAGCCAAAACGACAAAAACAGGAAAGTTGCCTGCGAAGGGAGCTGTGAAAAAGACTGTGGTAAAGCAAAAAAGTTCAAAGCCCACTGATCAAGGGCCAGAGACAAAGACAGAGGCTTCAGAAAATCAGTCTGACGCTGGTCACGCCAAACGAAAACCTATACCTGAAAAACTCAAAACTGTTAAAGAAGAGGTGGTGGAGCCCAAAGACACAGCCGAGGTAGTTGAGACAGCAGACGTGACAGGTCTTGAACCTAAGAAAAATCTTGACAAAGCCGATGTTGAGGTGAAAGGCGCTGAACCAATGCAGCTTGGGTTAACAGCAGTTAAAATAGAGCCCATGGAAAGTGGATGTACTGCTGAGGGGGAAAAGGAAAAACAGCCAACTACAGAGGATGTACCAGAAGATTCAGCAGACAAATCCAGTGAGAGTCAACCACCAAACGGTACAGTTGTGACCCAGCCAACAGAAACCCCTGTCGAAGCTTTACCACTCATCCAGCAAAGCACCCCATCGGAACCAGAGTCCACTGCTCACGGACCAAAGACCAGGACAGAGGCTTCGCAAATGCACCAGCAGGCTGCAGAACGCCCAACTGAAGCTTCTGTGGAGGCAAAGCTGCCAAGTGGAGATGTGGAGACAAAAACAGTGCGGAAAGGTATGTTGGAGAGCTTTTTTTTTTTTTAGGATGGATGGATAGATGGAAGGTTGAAGTATTTTAAAGGATAAGGTTGGTAATATATTATATTATCAGGCTTGGGTTACCCAAATAATACTTGTTGGTAGGATTAGTTCATTGTTGGTTTAAGTCTTTTCATGGGATTTATTAAAAATGATAGCTTACTTTTAAAGGAGGATACAGAGATGCTGCTGAGCTTTGAAAATGTTTATATTTTTTTGATATATTTATAATTTGATCTTTTGAAGATCCTGTGTCTACATCTAAGACACAAACCGATGCACCAGCCAAGGAAGCCTCCGAAGCTGTCTGCAATGTTTCAGCTGACTTGACCGAGATGGCCCCATCTGTCCCAACTGAGCCCACTGCTGCAGCAGTGAGCGAGGACCAACCGACAGCGTCTTCCACTGCAGTTACCCCTCTGACTGTTGGGGAGATGGTAGAAAAGCACCTGGGTCGAAATAAAATACGTAAGAAATCCGAGAAAGATTCTGGGTCTGTCACAAATGTCTGCACGTGATCAGAATTTCACCATCTATTAGTTTTTAAAAGCCACATTTTCTTTACTTTCTCTTTCACAGCGTGCGTCAGGCTGAAGACCTACTTCTCGCCAAATGTAAGTTAGCATCTCGATTTCCATTTTTGCCCTCAGATGATGCACACAAACTCATTAAAATCACGAAAATGTACCAATGAAAGGTTTTTGGCAGAATTTGAAAAGTCTTAAAATGCTTTTTATTCGGTTGCACAGCTGTGAACTAAGAGTGGGATTGTTGCGACAGCCAAATGTGCTGGAGAGACCCCTTTGTTGTTGTGTTTCAGGCAAACACTGTCACTTCAACACTCTACAGTAGCTTGGAAGCTCTTTGTAACTTAAATTTATTAATCATTTGTATCATTTGGTTTATTCATCTGTTCATTTTATTCTGCATATCCATATCCAGGTCCAATAAACTTCTTAAATTATAATCTTAAAAGTTATTATTATACTGCTGGAAAGTTCTAAACAATTGTGATATAATAAATAATTCCAGGCAATATCAAACCTGCCATCGTTTGCCATCCCACTCTCAAACTTGGGCCTGTGTGAAACAGATTAAACAAACAGAATTGTCAAGTCTTACCTCTTCGACTATTTGGGGTCAGCCCTATAAAAAGGTATTACAAAGTCTTAAATTTAGCGAATCCAACCCACTGTGCAGAAACCCTGTTGTAGCCAGGATTGTCCTGATCAACAGTTGTTAAAGCATAATTGTGTAGATAATATGTACTGAGCAAAGAGTGTCTTACTCTATAATTGTAAACTAACTTAAACCATTACTACCCCTCCTTATTCTCCCCTCTCTTTCTTTCCCTTCATTTTCCCAGTATATTCCAGATAAGAAGCTGTTGTACATATATGGACTGCCGAGGTATCAAGATGGCTGCTATACAGAGGACGACGTTGCGGAACTGTTCATTCCATTTGGGTTTCAATATAAAGATGACACCATCTATGTTGTTCCTCAGACGCGCATGGTAGGCACCATGTTATAAATCTCCCATGTTTATCCTATTGCTTTTTAGTCTTTGATCTGAGAGACTAATTCTGAGACAAATAGTTTTTTTGTTGCTCAACTGTAATATCTTATTTTTATAAATTCAAGATGAATTATGCATGTTAAATAGTAAAAATCACACCTTACTGCAATTCTTTTAATTGGATGATTTACCATGACATTTTTGTATGCTTATTGTATAGATAGGTACACTATTTGGTGCCTATAAGACACTGATTTTCACCACATTGAAAGATGTAAAATGTTATTTAAAAAGTACTTAAAGGTAGTTACACATTTTTGTTTGTGGTTTTCCCCTCAGGCCTTCGTCCAGATGCCAACAGTGGAGAATGTGCAGAACACAATTACCTCTGTCACAAAAAATCACATTATTTTTCAAAAGTGTAAACTCTCTGTACAGCCAGTAGCAGGCGGCATTGCAATGACGTATGTAAGTACATACATGACACTGTTTTTTTTTTTTTGGTGACAGATTTTTATAGATGTTAAGTATATTCAGCCTCAGAGAACTGAACATTTCCACAACAAAAGCATTCATATTTATTGAGAGGAGCAGATTGATTAAACATTTTCTCCCTGATTGTAGCAAGATTGTGATGAATTGTGGAAAAGTATCTTCGCATTTTAACACAGCCTACTCCAATGTTTCTGTTTTAGCTCGGATTTTATAAATCACTGATGAGGCTGATGCAGTCTGTAAGTAACACGCACACACACACACATACACACAAATCTACTTATGTAGCTTTAACTATAACCACTGCCTAACCTTTCCTTAACCCTAACCTTAATGACTAAGCCAAAATTTTTTCCTACTGTCAAGTCTGGTCTTCAGTCTAAAATGTGTCCCTGAAGGCAGCCTAAGTTAAACCACACAGACACACACTCGTGCACACACTTTGTGCTTTCAGATATATTGCAAAGTAAAATAACACCCTCTTGTCTTAGATCAAATTTGTTGGGGCATTTTAAGTCCTGATTTTGCCTCAAATATATATTTTAACTTTATTCATTTGTTGCAACTTGGAGTGCGGTTGTCTTTTTATTAATGTTTTGGTTTGGATCATGACTTTCTGTTCTTGATGCAGCCTGTGCAAGATGATGGACAGAGAACAGTCTTCATCAAGAACATATCACAGAGTGAGACCAGGGACTTGAGGGAGGCTTTGAAAAAAGTCAGTTCTGTCAAGAACTACCTGCCTCTCCTCAACAAGGTATAAACACAAACACATACAAATATATAAGGTCTTTATGTGGCTTTAAAAAAGACTTCCTGTTACTCACTTACTTTGTGTGTGTTCTAGCTATTCATAGAGTTTGAGACTGTTTGCGATGCTGATCATTTTGGAGTTTGGCACAGTCTCCACAAACAAGCACCTCGCCACGAAGTCCACAGGCTGAAAATACCAAACACTGGCTGTAAATCACCACGTAAGTCTCTTGTCTTTGGGAAAAACACAGAATGTACATAGCAAATTTCATATATAAATCTGTATGTTATGGCATTATGCTGTCAGCTTTATGCACTGTATATATTTTACACTATAGTTATATGTTACATGTTGTTAAGCTAGTTAATGCAAGGGGTTAACAGAGTCCTGCAGCCATGGTGCAGGTTTAGGTTTATAGGTCAGTCAGGTACATGGTTTGAATTAACCAGTCAAACTGGTTGCTTTACTCCTCTATGACAGTAAACTGAATGTCTTTGGGTTTTGGTCGAAACAAGACATGGGAATAAGATGTCATCATGGGCTTCCTTTTGTTACATTTTATAGGCCAACAAACCGATTAATGATCACAAGATCAACTGACAATGAAAATGACTGTTAGTTGCAGCCCTAATTTATCAAATTTAGACAAATGAATACCTTGAGGGGAAACAAAGTCAGGGCCTCTGGACAGCCCATCCTCTTCAATACAGTTTAAATAAGTGAGTGATGCTTCCAAAATAAGTTTGGAGAGGAAGGGTAGAAATTGGATTACTGAAGTGTAAGTTAAATGACCAAAAATCAGTGAACACCCTACTAATTATTGAGTTCAGGTGTGTCCATCACACCCATTGCTATCAGACGCATAAAAAATAAGCACATAGCCATGAAATCTCCATAAGCAAACATTAAGAATTCTCTACCTCAAAGTGGTCACCACACATACTCACACAGCAGTGCCAAAGAGGGGAAAAAAGGGCTCTGGAAGCAACGTCAGCACACGAACTGTCCGTCAGGAGCTTCATGAAAGCTTTCCGTGGCTGGATTGATCAATCGCACTTAGCTATCTGGCAGTGTGATGGAGAAATCTGGATTTGGCGAATGCCTGAAGAACGCTGCCTACCAGAATGCTTAGTACCTACTGTAAAGATTGGTGGAGAAGGGATCATAGTCTGGTGCTGTTTTTTAGGATTTGGGTTAGGTCACTTAGTTCCAGTGAAGTGTATTGATGCAGCAGGATCCAAAGACATTATAGTTAGTTTGGTGCTTCCGATTTTGTGGCATCAGTTTGGGGAAGGCCCTTTCCTCTTCCAGCATGACTACGCCAATTTACACAACGACATGGTTAGACGAGTTTGGTGTGGATGAACTTAATCGGCCTGCACAGAGCCCTGAACTCAACCCCACTGAATACCTTTGGTAGGAATTTCAACATTAATTGCAAGCAGGCATTGTCATCCAACGTCAATGCCTGACTTCACAAGTGCTCCTTTGACTTACAAGACACATTCCCACAGACACAATCCAAAGTCTATTGGAAAGCCTTCTAAGAAGAGTGGTGGCTGTTCTAGCCGCAAAGGGCGATCTCAGTATTGATGCGCATGCTTTTATAATGGGATGTCCAACAAGTATAGGTGTGATGGGCAGGTGTCTACTGACTTTTGGCAGTATAGTGTATCTTATTTTACCCTGTCTCATTACTGAATGTCTTGCCTAATGTCTTTGTTTTGGGCAGTCTTAGCCAGAATCAGAATCTTCTTGGAGAAAAACCCTGGGCAGCTAGTAATTGCTTCTGATGACATTTTATAATAAAGACCATAAAATAACAAAACTACAATTAGTATAGAATAAAACACACAGCTGCTGTGTGCAACTGTGCCACTCATCAAATCTATTCAAACATGACACATTGCTCGCCTTTTGTTTGTGCAGCACCAAAACTTCCTGCGGACACTCTGCCAGACAGTAAGGATGTTGTTCCCGACGTAACTGTCCCGCCAATAAAAAACATTCCACAAGACAGCATTTCACCATTTTGGGTCACGATGAGAAGTAGGCCCTTTCTGTTCCCTACCATGTTTCCTTGGTTCATCATCCCAGGTAAGAGTTGCTCCTTCGTTTGAAACCAAATGTACCATATTAATTTATTCAGTAAGGTGACTGTGTGTGCCTCTTTTCATCTTTGACTTCAAGATTACCTGACAGTCAGAGGACAGGACGACATTGAGGTAAGCCCGTTTCTGTCCATAACAACACTTAATTATATTTTATTCTACATTATATTCTGAAATATAATCTTTTGTTTTTTTTTCTCAAATTCCAATCTACTCTGACATCAGAATGTACCATAAAGTTGAATCAGTGTTGACACATGGATTAAACTTTGCACACTGTCTTTTCTAGAAGGCCAGTGGTTCCAAGTTCCCCACAATCATGTTGACTGGTTTGCCAGAGGGAAACTACCAGCATGAGGACGTGGCCAAGCTGGTCTGGCGATTTTTCCCTAAACAGAACCTTCACTCCCTGTACTACAACGTTACAGTCTTATCACTGCAGAAGAGGGTAAGGAGTAGAAACAGCACACTTTTACAGCCACAAACAGTGTGATTAAAGTTTTATTAGTTAAATGGAGCTATGTGGTGTTGTTTGAATTGAATTGTTTTCTTTCCTTTCTTTCCCCTGTTCACCTCCAGGCTTTTGTGTTTTTCCCTGCTTGGACTACGTGCTGTGATTTTGTCCAAGATCACCTCACAAGTCCAGTTTCTGTCAAAGGCTCCAAGCTCAGTGTACACTTCGTCTTGCAACAGATAAATCCTGAATCCACTGAGGTATGGACACTAATGGGTGCACTGTGTGCTGTGTCAGGATCAGGATGGGATAGAAAATCAACTTTCAGCAGTAGACAGGAATTAAGAAGTTGCAGTTTATACTGGAAATACTGTAATTCCTTCTGTAGAATTTTTATAAGGACGAAATGCAAATATGCAGACACAGTTTGGCCATTTAGAGAAAAAATGTTGAAACAAAAAATATAAAAAATGCAAGCAAAATTTGTTTTGGTGACATGTAGGCCAAGTGTGACTTTTAATATTTTTTTTACAGGAGATGATGTACAGAAGTCTGATGAACTGGAGCAATGCTGTAAGTCATTAATCACGTATTTAAATCTTTTGTCAAGTGGAAGCAGCTATCTTTGGATCTCTGGTCCTTAACACCAACTATTTCCTTCTCCTCAGGGAGTTCCAGAGTCAAAGTCTCTGGAGGAGCGGTTGCTCTGTGTGGAGATTTCTGAGACATCTGTGGCCATCATCAAGATAGTGATGGAAGTGGTGGCTTCCATCGCACCCTTTGTCAGGTTTCTGCCGCTCGCTAACAGGGTACAAAAACACACAAACCTACACTTCTCACATTTAAGTTTTGAACAAACCACCATGTCACTGTATCTGCAGGTCTTGAAAAATCTTGATTATTTTTTCAAAAAAGGCCTTAGAAGGTATAAATTTGTCTTATTTTATAGATCTAAACTGAAAGTGGAATTGTGCTGCAGAAGGTTGTTCAGTCTGAAGGTTATTCACTGAGGAGTTTCAGTCAAAATGGGTGGTCTAAACAGATGAGGTTTCAGTCTGTGACAGAAGATGTTTATAGCTTCGGATGTTAAAGGGGGAAGCTTGTTTCATCACTGGGGAGCATGTACAGCAAACAGTCCTGATTTTGGCCTGATGTTGTGAAGTGTTCATCTGCATGGGCGAGTTGTCCCAGTGATGTTGATGCACCAAAGGACATCTGGTCATCTAGGGCCACACCCGGGCACGGGGACACAACAGAGTTCTCAGTGGTAACGAAGAAGTTGGGGACAGGAGACGCTTTCCCTTGAAGGAAGAGAAGCTTGGTCTTGTCGAGGTTGATCTCCAGTTGGTCAGCTTCCAGACATCCACTGAGAGATATCAGCTTGACATCAGTAGAGATTTGTGTTGCCACCTGGGTTTCAAAACGAGGAAAAGAAATAATAAGTTGACTGTTACCTGTATAACTGGCAGCGAACGCTATATGAGTGAATAACAGAGCCAAGGGACTTGGTGTGGAGGAAAAAAAGGTGGGGACCCAGGACAGAGCCCTGAGGGACCCCAGTAGTACGGCTACAAGGTTCAGACGGGTTCAGTTTGAGTGCAATGCCTGAGAGTTTTAGTTCTTGGAGGGTGGAGGAAAGAAAGGCTACCCTAGCAGGGTTAAATTCCTCTGTGACAGAAAGACTCAGTCGAGTTTTTAAAAGAAATGTAAAAAGAGAGACAGGTGTGTAAGTCTTTACATTAGAAGGGTTTCTTTAAAAGAGGATCCACTCTGAATTGTAGTACTTAGCATCAATGAACAATATTGGCCTGCAACAAATGATTATTTTTGGTTAATTGCTTAATTGTTTTATCTGAACAATATCAGAACATATGGGAAAATGTCCATTATAATAATTTCTTTGCATCTCTCCCTCCCCTCTGTCTTTTCTCTCTCTTTGTCCATTCTTGTCGTTCTACCTCAGATCTGCATTGAGATGGCTGACTCCAGCGGTGTAACGCAGGTGGTGGAGAAATACAACAATTTCTCACCGGACTCTTTTAATAGGCGCACAGCTTGGTATGCATGCATGTGTCCTTTTAAAAAGTGAGGGGTATGAAATGGGGTTGAATTAGTTTTATAATTTCTCACATATGACATGATTAAAACAGATAGCCTCTGTAAATTTTGATGAGTTTTTTGTATCCCCTACAACTAAACTGACAAAATCCTTCTTTATTCTCTCCCCAGGAGTAAAGTTAAACGTTTTGAGACGTGAGTATACCACTTTGTAATTAATTATTGTCTTGTTAAGAGAGCGCCAACCAGCCCCGTCTAAAGCTGGCGCAAAGCACATATTACGTGTCAATGCTATTTTCTGACTGACGCAGTCATTTTTGCATTTGCGCCAACATTAAACATAACATAACATAACATAAAGACAATGGCGCAGAATTTACTAGCTATTTAAAGGGGTTATAATTCAAATATTAAGATGTGCCTACATTGGTGGGTTCTAGTGATGAGCAGGTCACATTTATGTATATCCAACGAGGGGCCTGGTAATAAAAATGAACACTAATTAATAGCGGATTGGTTGTGGATGGGTGAAATAGGGTGAACCGTATCCCATTTAGAGAGACGCTGTGCGCATTTAAGCACAAAGCACAGCAGTGTAACCTTATTTAAATCTCCCAACATGCCAACAGGATCGGTCAGGCTCTTATGTTAATTGATTTTCTGTGTTCCTTAACAGATTTAATGGTCTCACACACAGTCCAGGTTCATTAAGTTAAATTGTTTGGAGTAAAGCAGGCTTCTTTTGGTCAATCCCAATCTCCAAAATTGAAGTTGGACATGCTCTAAATGCAATTGCTCCACACGCTATATATTATTTAAATAGGGCCCATTAGTTACAGAAGTGTGATGATAATCATGGTGATGAGTGCAATTTTATATGAAGGCCGGGGTTAGCTGTTGGCCCCAAGTCGCATTTCATTGGATAGATTTATGTATCTACGAGTTCAAGATGAGTCATGTAAAATATTGATTTGATATTTAAAGCAATTAATCAACTACCTTAGTCGATCTAAGGAAAGTTTCTTGGCAACTATATTTTTAATTGGAAAATCTGATGGTTGAACAAAAAAAACAGAAATGGCATAATTAATTTATAATGAGAATAATTGTTAGTTGTTGCCCTGAAGGATTTTGATATAAAAAACTTGTTTTGTCATAAACCAAGAGGTAACTAACCAATTAACTCAGGACAACTGAAGAGGCTCTATTTTGTATTTCTTTAACCAAGTGCTATTTTTTAATAGTAGTCCTTTTCTGTTTTTAATTTTAGTTTGAAGACCCTAAAACAGCATCTACAGGATTCTGGTGAGATCACAATTAACTTTGAACCAGACACCATCAGTGACGAAGCAAAGCCCCCAGCTGTGAAATGCCAAATTCAGAGTGGCCCTAATGGATCCACCTCAAGTGCTACGGCTGCAAGTGATGCCGCAATGAAGGAGGACAGTGAGAAACCAGAAACTGATATCGCCATGGACTCCACTGAGTGTCCAGAGGCAAATGTAGATGTAAAGGAGGAAGAGGGGTCACTAACAACTTCAGTCTCCACTACTGATGTGACCTCTACCTCTGCAGTCAGCAGTGGAAACACAGCCCCTGCCGCTGAGAGCCCTGGCCACTCAGCAACATTGCTCATGCCAGAACAAGCTACTCTTCAAACCAGTGGTCCGGATAAATCCACTGGTTCTAAGGCCCTCACAGCACGGCCAAGTGCTACGGCCGCAGGTGACGCACCAATGGAGGAGGACGGTGAGAAGCGGGTTACTGCTACCTCTGTAGTCAGCAGTGGAAACACAGATCCGGCTGCTTCTAGCCCTGCACCCTCAGCCACAGCACTCATGCCTGAAGGAAACATTGCAGAACTTCCTGAGATTAACGCAGACATTTTAAAGGCCCTCACAGCAGCAGTTCGCCAGCACAGACTGACCCGAGAGAGCAGATCCCAGAGTGAGAAGGAGGAGGTGAGGCCTGAACCGTATTTTTTCATGTTTCAACAAAATAATAAGATTAACATTAACATTGTACAGAACACCACCAGCCGTATGTTTTAATTAGTATCTGAGACACTGGTAAAACTGTTGATTATTGCTGTGTGTGGGGAAAAGTGCAATGCAGAACAACATTTTTATGAATGGTACTGATGTCACTATAGTTTACTAACAAGATTTCAAGGTACAGCATCATTTATATGTTCTTTAAAAACCAAGGTAAGGCATTGGTATTGAATTTGATGTTTTTTATGGAGTAAAGTCGTGATGGATTGCAGTTGTCCAAATGTTTGAAAATCCCTGGTTTCAATGGTCATAAAAACACTGCAAAAGTTAAGGTATCTGAAATGTTTTGAGGAAATAGAATTAGTTAGAAAAGTGTAACCAAAATGTTTTAAATGCAGCTGGGTGGGATATGGAAAGGCTGCACATTTACAGTCAGGAAATGTGCCATAAATTTTTGAAATAATGGTTATTATAATTGGTCATGTCCATGTTGTTACTCCTCAACCCTGCCTAATGAATGTCTCCCTATTTATGTCATATTTCACGTTTTCTTTAGAGCCCCAGCAAAAGCAACACAAGCTCCATAACAGCTGAAGACGCCCCACAAAGAATGGTAAACTGTTTTTATTCATACAAACGTCCTACTCCTTTTTGCCTTACTTTAACCTTTCATCTACACAGGAAATGAGACCCTCAACCCTAATGATATGATTTTCTCAGAATTTGCCTGTGACAATTTTAGAGGTCAGATAAAAGCAAACTAATTACTTCTTACAATTATTGATTCCATCTTATGTCTCCAAACAGGGTCAGGATGATTATACAGATGACAAAGTTTCTTCAGATGCCTTTCTTTTTGACGAGCAAAATTTCAACATGGATGACTTTGTCACTGTTGATGAAATTGGTGACGATGTAGAAGACAAACCCCCTGAGCCTAATGAACCCTCCTCATCCAAGCAATCCTCCAAAGCGAGAGAAAAGCAAAGCTCAGGTGTGTCGTCCACTGGCAAAGGGACCTCAACAAGATCTTCAAAAGACTCTAAGAGCTCAGCCTCTTCCTCATCCAAGTCAACTAAAGGCTCAAGCTCTTCTAAATCAAGTTCTGTGTCCAAGTCCAAGGACTCATCCACCAAATCCCCTACCAAACCCTCGTCCTCTGCCAGTGTCAGTAAGGCCTCCTCCTCTTCTTCAATGTCTACTGAAACCTCTTCCTCCCCTGGCCAGAAAACACAACAGAGCAGGACAAAATCTCCAGCCAAAGCATCAAATACTGCATCCTCTGGTCGTAGTACCCGCTCCTCTTCTGCTGCACGTGAAAGGGAAAAAACAACAGCAGCAGCAGCAACTGTCAATGTTTCAATAGAAACTCATCTGGAGCCTCTTGGAGAAGAAGCAAAAGACACAGAGAGCGCAGTGGCAAAGTCCGACCACAAAGTGTCAGCAGAGGGCATTGCTGCAAAAGTGGTGAGTCACAGACAAAAATAGAAACATCATCAGAGATGCGTCCACCTCCACAGGGACATGAGGTAGAGTTGAGCCAAGCCCAGAGTCTGGATACTGATTGTAATGTGAACACTCTCAAAGACCAGAAGAAAAGAAAACAGGAAGGGAAAGAAGATGATGTTGACAAACATTCAGAGGTGGAGGAGGACGAAAGAGAAAATTACCAAATCCTCGATTCACTTGATGATCAAACAGATGAACAGATGGATGATGGGGACCAAGTCTGCAGCTCTGAAACCCAGCTAACTGGGCCAGAGGGAAGCCAGACTTTGCGTGAGGAAAACTATCAGGCATTGGACAGTGTGGCAGATGAAGGCAAATTCCTCCTCTCACAGGAGGACAGTGAAATGAAAATGAACAGTTCTTTACAAGTGCTAGAGAGTGTTACTGAAGACCGAGCAGCTACAGGTCAAGAGGACAGTCGCCTTTTCCAAGATGACGGTCCCACAGTAAAACAACTGCCTGAGGAAGATGCAAAACCAGCAGTCCACAAATCTGATGGTGCCGTTAAAGATGCAGTAGATAAAGATAAAGAGACAGATAACAAAGAACAATTCCAAGTGTTAGATACAGGTAGCAAACAAGGTCCAAGGGGTAAAGGAGATGGGAAGAAGAAAGAACAAAAAGAGGAAGAGGTCAAAGTTAAAACAGTTTCAGCAGAATCCTGTAAAACCTCCCAAGATGTGGAAAATCGTGATGGCCGAATCTCAAATGAAGACCTGCCTCTTCAAGAACGCAACAGCAAAGACACTTTGAAAGGCCCTGCCAGTGATGTTACTGAACAAGAAACCTTTGAGATTTTGGATTCAATTAATGATCACACTGCTACAGAAGACGACAAACTTGAAGATCCCAGTGAGCAGATATCTAAAGAAGACACAGGGCCCGAAGAGGAAGACACCTATCAGGTAATTGATTCAGTGGAAGATCAGCCGATGACTGGAGAGACCGAGTCAGAGATTGACAACAAGGAAAAAAGCACCAAGAAAGAGGAGGTGACTGCTAGAAAAGATGATAGACCATCAAAGAGGAGTGGCCCCAAAACCTCTGCATCCAAAAGCGAAGAGAAGGAGAAATCTCCAAAGAAACAGGACAGGACGGTTAAAAAATACGAGACACGAACCAAGATGGACACCTCTGCAGCGATTTCTAAAACAGGCAAAGAGGACACTGAGGAGGTTTATCAGGTTGTAGATTCTGTTGAAGATGAACCGGTTCAAGATGCTACTGCTACAGAAAGGTCTGGCAGAAGAAGAAGTACAAGAGGAAAAAAAGAGGATAAAAGTACATCAAAGCCCGAGGAGGATACATACAAGATTTTAGACTCTGTGGAGGGCGAGGCTGCCGATGAGGAACCGACCATCACGACAAGATCTACCAGAGGAAAAAGGGAAAGAACAACTAAGAAAGATGCTTCAATTGAGAAAACACAAAAAGAGGACACGCCAACGAGAAGGAGGCACACTCCTGCCAGAGAGTCACAGGAACGAAACAGGGAAAAAACACCAAAGAGAGAGGAGAAAGCCCCTCCAGAAGAGAGCACACCAGCAAAGAAGAAGGACATTGTTGCAAGAGAGGTAAGTGGGGAGGACGCTACCTGCAAAATATCCTCAATGGAGGAAGAGGTTGTTAAGCATGATCGGCCCGCCACAGGAGGAAAAGGAAAGAGGGGAAGACCAAAGAAACAGGTTAGAACAACAAAAAGAGACAAAGTAACATTGAAGGGTGATGAAGACGCGTCTGAAAAAATGGCTGAAGAAGAAGAGGCAGTATATCAGATTGTTGATTCTGTGGAGGACGAGACAGTTGATGATCAGTCTGCAACAGGACAGTCTGAGAGTGCGAGAAAAGAGAACACTTCTAAAAACAGTGACAAGCAAAATATGAAAAACGCATCTCTTGCTGGATCCCCCAAAAATGAGGAGGAAGACGAGGAAGAGGAAGAGCCAATGTACCAGATCATAGATTCCCTGGAAGACGAAGTTCAAGAAGAGCTGACAGCAACAGGTGGATCTGATAGAGGTAAGGAAAATAGTTCGATAAAAGGTGACATTCCTACAAAAGAAGAGACATCAGCTGAAAAAGAAGGTACACCAACATGTGGTACCACAGTTGTGGATGCGCCCGAAAAATTTCTGTACAAGATAGTTGACGATTTAGAGGAGCTAAATGATGATCCATCTCCTGCAGAAGGGTCTGCTACAAGAAATGAAAGTATTCCCAAAACAGACATTAAGAAAAAGGGCAAATCAACAACCAAGGCCCAAAGTGATACTGCGACACCAGAAAAGGAACAAAAATCATCAGAGAAAAACGACACAACAGCAGAAACAAGCACTCTAGGGAACCTAGATGAAGTGAGCGAGGAGGAGGAGGATTACCCTGACGACACGGCTGAGGAGGAAGAACTGAGGAAGAGGCAAGCCTCCACACAAGAAAAGCAGTTCGCTAAAGAGCGAGAAGCCAGGAGGAGGGAGGAGAGGAGGACCAGAGAGAGAGAGGAAAGAGGACGAAGGAGCCGGAGCAACAGCAGCAGCAGAGGAGGAGGGACGAGAAGGACGAAGCAGAGGGGAAGGGGAAATGAGGACAGTGTGGAGGTGGATGCCCGGGAGCTGGTTACTCTGGATGAGGTGGGAGCAGATGAGGCTGGAGAGGAGAGAGTGCCAGAGAGCCGAGAGTGGGATAGGGCGGTCACGGAGGGAGACATGCAAGCACTTGTCACTCTGGATGAGTTCGTAGAAGAGGAGGAGGAGGAGGTGCAGGAGAAGGGGAAGGTCTTGCAAAGCACACTAGAGACCCGCCCACTCAGCCATGAGGACGAATCAGTGGATTCCTTAAACCCAGAGGTAAAGGTTAAGATAAGATTTCAACACATGCAAGATTTGTCTTCCACAGTAAAACACCAGCTTAGAAAACACACAGAAACACTGATGCTAAATGTCTGTTGCATCTGTTTTTAGATTTTGGTGACTTTAGATGAAGCAGGCGGTGATGAGGAAGAGAAGCCAGATGAAGAGCAAGCTGAGAAAACATCAAGATCTGTTAAACGCAAACACGATGATGACACAGGTGTGTGTTCTTCTCTTTATATAGTTCGGTACACTTAAACTGGTATATGTGCATTATACACACAAGAAAACTAATAATCCTCTCTATTTAACTAACTGTGATTTTACTTTGCTTTCCATCTCTAAAATATTTTTACAGGAAATTGCTTGTAAACAAGTGTTGTGTTAATGTTTGTTTTTTGTCCTGTTTAAGAGGAAAGCATGAATTTTGTGACTGTAGACGAGGTGGGAGAGGAGGAGGAGGAGGTGGAGGAGGAAAAGAAAGCGGTAACACCCAGGACAAGAGGCCGAACCAAGAAGAGAAGCAGACAGACCCCTGGTAACACACACACACACACACACATCTATATCGATACTACTGGCTCCCAAACTTTTTAGCTCAAGACCTGAAAGAGAAATCTCCCTGGGACCCAAATTTACAAAAGTACATCTACATTTGCAAACGACACATAAAGGGCAAAACAAACCATGTATATAAAATGCATTTATGAATTGGGTTTTCAGGTATGCTACAGTCGGATAGTATGTTGTGCCAAATGGAATTAACACAACTTAAAGGATTCCTCCAGTGTATTTTGACAATTCTATATTACGTATTTTTCTGAGTCATTTCCTGACAATGTTGATTAACCACATAGTTCGCCAAATATCTTTTGAGAAATAGCTTAATTGTGTGCTCAAAGTTGCAAAAGTTGCTTAGTAGTTAAAACGGGGTGGTGACATATGACTGGACTATAGTAATTACATTCTCCAAGCTGCGCTGTCACGCCGTCACGCCTCGTAAAGTCAGAGCATCAAAAACATCGTTGTGAGCTAGCTAACCAATTTATCATGTAATTTACTTAGAGTAGGTAATGTTTCTTTGTGTCTGATTGTTGGTTTGTCGTTAGCCGGGTGTAGTTGTCTAGCATAGTTATTGCAGAAAGTTAGCTAACGTAACAGAGGGTCTTCAGTTTATTTTTCATTTTGCTCCTCTTGATTTAGTGTGCTGTTCATTTTCATTATGGCATCTGTGCGTGTGGTGTTGGAGAACAGATGACAGAAAACGTGTCGCACTTTCACCTGCCACCGTCTTATACACAGTCTGCAACATGCATTTTGCTCACGGCCGTTTTACCAATGCATCTCCGGTAAAGTAAGCGCACTATAAAACGTAGTGGGGGTTATCGTGTGCAGTGCGTGACAGGACCATCGACTGTGTGATTGATAACAGCTAATACAGTTTCTGTCATGAGTAAGTAATAGCTACTCCGGCCAGACAGTAAAGTGTACTAAACTTTACAGTGTAGTGATGCTAACACAGCATATCGTTAGTGAACACTCCAGCTTGGTTGTCATGGTAATTGATTATGTCAGACTATAAGCCACACCCCAATTCTCTGTTTGAGAAAGAACGTTCACCAAAAACGGCAGTTAAAAATGGCTGGAGGGGCTTTAAAGGAGTCTTCTTTGCAAAGAAAATAAATGGGACTTTCCACAGATCGAGCAAATGTTTCATTTGGAGATACGCGTCCAATTTAGTCATTTTAAAACCAAACCCTCATTACTGAGCACTTCTCCTCATGTTACACATTAAAGCAGCTATAAACTAGAGAGACTTAAAGAGAAACCCTGACAAAGCATCTGAGCTGTACCATGGCTGAACAAACAAGTGTAGCAAAAAAGAACGCTCATTCACATATTTACATATTATAACATTGTTAAGAATTTTATTTAAATTTTAATTTTTAATTTAAATTTTACGGCCCATTTTGGGTCCCGACCCTAAGTTTGGGAAACATTGCTTTATACAATCATGTCATTACCCGAAATCTATAATATAATTTTGACAGTCATTTTTTGTTTCACTGATTTCCAATGATGGACCTCTAAAACATGAATCTTAATTAAGAGTGATGAAGAAAAAAAATCACTCAACCACTTCATTATTTACCGCAGTGAGAAAATCTACCAGAGGGAAAAAAGTGGGCACAAAAGACGAGAGAGAAGAAGAAAAGGAACCAGCTGAAGCTGATGTACCGCATCCCACGTCACTCGACGCCTCGTCGTCATTGGACAAAAATCTGTCTATGTTGTCGAGTGACCGTCAGCCGGAGATCCAGAAGACTGAGGCAGAGGTGGAAGCAGCGGGCCAAGCAGACGTCGATGCTCCCTCTGCTGGGCAGGAGCCGCAGCCGGAGAATCCTAAGAACCTGGAAGGATGTGTGGAGGAAGGAGAGGAGGAGAAGGAAGGACGGAGCAGGGTGGACATTAAAGGTACAGAGAGCTGAAAGGATGGCAAAAAAAGTGTGTTTTCATTACATTTAGTGTATAAAATGGTTATGAATCCAACTTGAAGTCTAAAAATTGCTTGTTTTGTCAAAAAAAAATTATTTTATTTATTTGCTTATCATAACAGAAGTTATCTCGGGGTTATATAAAACACGTTTAGGCTGTACTCTTTATAATAGTATTTACAAAAGACCAAACTTTTTCTTACCATAGAAAATTTGAAAAGCTGGAAATGGTTGACTTTTCTTGAAATGATTCCAAAATTGTTGCAGATTACACAATTAATTGTTTCTTCTATACTTACATTGCAGTGCCGATGGAAAAAAAACACTTAAATGACTTACAGATTTTTTTTTTCCTTCTTTAGCTTTGAATAAGCGTAGGAGGGAGCTCATTGGACATGAAGCAAAGCGATCTCGTTCTCAGTCTCCTTGTGTCTCTGCCGACTTCAAACTTCCGGCATTTAAACCCAACAACCCCCTCGGTGAGAGAGACACAACACTCACACAACAGGCAGCGTAAAAGTTTTGTTAGGCGTTTTCCTCCTGTTTAACTTCACCATCTCCCTCTTCAGGTCAGGACTTCGTGGTCCCCAAATCGGGTTTTTTCTGTAATCTCTGCTCTGTTTTCTACCTGAACGAGAGTACGGCCAAGGACCTCCACTGCAGCAGCAGGAGACACTACGACAACCTGCAGGTACACACAAACACATACACGAAATGAAGTACACTAAAACACACACTTGAACTCACATTGTTCACCCACTTCTTTCAGAAACATTACCAGGAGCTTCAACAGAAACCATCAAGAAGTTCAACACAAAGTTCTCAAGGCTCTGTTTCTGAATGATTCCGACTTCAACTACGGATTTACTTTTGTTTGTTTACTTTTGTATTATTTGTTAAAAATGTAAAAACGCTGAAGCTGGACAAGAGAAAGAGCTTCATGAATCATTGGAGAGAGCAATTAGCCACTATGACTACACAATTACTGTATGTCACCTTGTTCCATGTAAATAAAAATGAATTAATTAAAATTACTTATAAATCTGCCATGGTACCTTATAAACATTTCAGCATGAATCACCCATTGGGATTCAAACTCCCTCCAACTCTGCAGTTTTGGTGCCTTGCTCTGCCCACTGTTGCACAGTTACAGCATCGGTTGTGTTCTGGGAAAACGGAAACATCAACTGAATTTCATCATGAAGTCGGTAATAGTTACATATTAACGTAAAACTTTGGAGCTAGTGTAGGCAATTTACGGCAGAAGCATTTTTGCTATATTTGTTATATTGTTGACGAAATTGAAACAAATTCTGTATCTCGGGCTGCTGCAGGACTGTAATAAGCAACATCTAGCATCTTGCTTAAGATTGAACTGTTACAGTGGGAGCTCATTAACACTGTTTCAAAATTTATAAATGAAGCTAAGAATTTCATGTTGCACATGATGTAAAAAGAAAAGTGTCAACAACTACTTTAGCTTTAATTAGCCATGCAAGTGCAAATTTTCCTGAACTGTCAGATCAGATGTCTCTGAACTAAACCATGTGAGGGTGTTTTCTTAATTGCTAGACCAATACTAGCAAACATTTAGTCTCTCTATGACTATATAAAGACATTTTCTTATTGTTTCTAGTTTTGAAGAGAATTTTTATGTGAAATAATTTACTTGTGACAGTTATTGTGAACATACGTCAGAAGATGTCTTTTTTGAATATGTATCTGACATGCACCTGCTCATAGTGTCTGCACAGGCAGAGGTAAGTTTTTATGTAAAAACATTTGTGTTAGCAGATAATCATAATTTTTTTTTTTTTTTTACATGTAATCACACATTAGAGGTGGGTAAGTGATTATAATCCAATACATGTTGTTAGTTTCACTGTCTGGAGCTGGAGTGCTGGCTCTGGGACGGTCTTGTCCTCTCTGCACAACTTAGCTAATGTTAGTTACATCACTTGCTGTGTCGTCGTTTGCTTGATATCATGGTATTTCTCATGGAACTGGATTTCTCAAGAATCGCTTATCCCACCTTTAATCCAGTCACTTAAACCTGTAGTTTTATGGTAAATTCATAAAAGGTACGGTTTCAGTACAGTTTCTTCATGTCTCTGTGTTGATTGACTTGGTTTATTTTAAGGTCACTGGTCCAATATGCTGACTTCTGTTGTACAGTTTATTTTGTTCAGTTTCTATAAAACATCAATTAAAGCCTGACTGTCTCACACGTCATCTGATTGTGCTTATTTAAAAATGGATAAATACATTTAAATGTAACTTGTCCTTGTGTTGTACAGCTTAATTTTTGCATTAGGGATCGATGGATAAATGGTTTGTCAACAGGAGCCTAATTAATTCCTCCATCCATTTTGTTCCACATATCTTGGGCCAGGTTTCGTTGGCAGCATGCATAGTAAGGTCGTCTATAGATTCCTCTCCCCGTTTTCCAGAGCCTTCAGCATCTCTGGTGAAATCTCATCGGACGCTTTGCCGCTGAGGAGCTTCTTGACTATCTCAGAGACCTCTTGTGAGGTATATGGCCAAGGCGTCCCCTGAGTCATAAAACTACTTCCTCCAGAGAAGATGCGTTGGTCCTGTTTACAAGTTCTTCAAAATGCGCTTTTCACTCAATATCACCAGTGAGGGTCAGTGGTTCCTGCTGAATACAGCCTAAGCCCAAACCCTGCTTTCCTTTCCTGAGTCCCCGGATGATACACAGAGCAACTTTTAGAGCAACTGTGCAGGGCAACATTGTTCAATGGTAATGAGTAAAGATTACTACTGTAATCCCCTTCCCCCGCCAATCTGCCACCCGCCCCACACCGCCGCTGTCCATTTAAAACATAGTCGGACTTGCCTCTAACAAGATTGCCCAGCAGCATTGTTCAAAAAGTTGACCAGTGTATCATCAGCCAAACTGTTTTCCAGAATTTCCTTAAGGGCAACCGAAAGTCCTCCACAGCTTCCCCGAACTGCTTCCACACCTGGGTTTTTGCTTCAGTCGTTACCGATTGTCATTGTCAACAGCAAATTTACACTATTATACAAGCTGTACACTCACTTTACATTTTAGCAAAGTGTCATTTCTTCAGTGTCATATGAAAAGATATAATCAAATATTTACAAAAATGTGAGGGGTGCACTTTTGTGAGATACTGTAAATATAGTTTTAGAAATGTTTTAATTTTTGTCTGAGCAGGGTTTAGTGAAGTAATTCCCAAATGCAAACATCAATACATCAGTTTAATCCGCAACAATGTGACATTGTTACGGATTAAACTTCCCAGCAGTATGTTAAATTAGTTGAATAAATCCACCTTTACTAGCTGCAACATTAGTGATGCTTATCAATGAATCAATAAGATGATGTTGGAGGTGTTGGTTAGAGCTGCCCTGCCCTATAAAAACACGCCAATTTAAATTTTGCTATTGTCACAAAAGCATATGATCTTATAGAATATGATGCATTGCTGTAGATAAAACTACCCAACAGTATATAAAGTAGTTATAACACAACCATATACATCTACAGCAGCAGGAATTGTACAGTAATATTATAGTACTTTTGGTAACTTTTGTTGTTAATACTTACATACTTTTACATTTCAGAATTCAGGACTTGTAGTAGAGTATTTTTAATGTGGCATTAATACTTTTATCAAAGTAAGGATCTGAATCCTACCATAGTTGTTACCATGGTTTTATAGCCAATACTGGTATACATTAGTCTTGTGCAGTGGTGTGAGCAATTGAACAAAGCCTCTAATCTTTTCTTCAAAACTCCATTTTGAGTACTTAACAAAAAATTTTAAATGAACTTAGTCATGCATTCAGTCATTTATTTAGCCCACTGTTAATGAACCACCATCAGAAGCCATGTTTTTAATTCATGTTTTATAGAAACAGAACAAAGCAAATAGTAAAGTTGAGACACCAAGTCAAACCTAACAGTGACCTTTCCCTCCACAGGAGTTGTTGAGTTCAGTACAGGATACTGTTTCAGGTACATGTTTAAATAATAACTGTCTTAAAAATGATTTTCTCTTAATAACACATACCCACTTTTACATAAAAAAATTAATTTGTCATGATTTACTAGAAATATACAGTTTAATAGATGTATCCATTTAAAG
>JALXJV020000002.1:19072576-19332871 GCA_024633595.2 Lepomis macrochirus | reverse complement strand
CAGTGGTTCTCAACCGGTGGGGCCCGCCCTCGAGCAGCAGTAGGCATGATGGGAGAGAGTAAAAAAAAAATCTGAGGAATAAAAATCTGTAAAAAAAAAAAAAATCACGAAAATTCCCCCCATGTTGAAAAGCAAGTGGTTGGACTATTATAACACACAAAGAAATCATCCTTCTGGCGACTTTTTTTTCCAAAAGAGGTTGTTGTAACCGGCTGCCCCGAGTACGTACTGCACGGTTCTGACTCGAACCGGCGACTTCGGGTGCGGGAGGCGGGCACGCTGACGAGGAGGCTAAAACACATGGGCACCAGCGTCGGTCCGCAGTGCGTATCTTAACGTATCGGGGGAGTGAAGGTTACTTACTGCACAGCCTCGCTGGCTTCCGTCACACTGGCATCAAGTCTAGCGACTTTTACTGGTGTTTTTGGAGACTTTTGTGGTGTTTGGAGACTCGAAAGCACGTATCACTCTGCAGTTACTGTGCTCAACGAGCAGCGGGTGCTGCCGTGAGCCCCTCCCCCGTCCAAAAGCCCTCACAGGCGGTCAGTCTCTCACATCCACTCAATCCACTGACTCCGTCTACGGCGCGTTACAACTGCGCAACGGTTTTGATGCGTCCATAGCCCAGTCCACTGCGTCTCAGAAGCGTTTCAGCAGCGGAGCGTGCAGCCTGCCCCACGTTATTGACTTATTAATTTGTCATTTTCATGCATCTACTACCTTCCTCACAGCTGTATGTGACCCCGTTTCGTTCGTTAACTTCAGGCTGCATTTCCCACAGGGAGCATTTCAGAATCAGAGCGTTTTGCCTGCCTGACTTTGATGATATGTTTAGATTTTGTTCATTTGGTAATCAGTGTTTGCTTTCTGTGATTTTACTAGGATTAAATAGGCTACGTAGTCTCACAATAACCTGCCTGGCATATCGCCTGCATGGTTCTGTAAAAAATGCAAATGATGCCTATTAGGCTTAGTAATAACAAATAACCAACGCATAAATTCATATCAGAGGTCTGGTGCCAATTCGCAATTATAGCAATAGTCTAGTAATGATAATAGGCCTACTAAGAAGAAGAAGAATGCCTAGCCCCTAGTAATGATAACCCTACCTACCTCTACTACTACTACTACTAATAAAACTAATAGCCTAGCCTAGATCGATCTATCTATCTAAGGTGGTGTAATGGGGGTGGCGCCGGGAAGGGGGGGCCCAACTGCAATGAACCAGCTTTGGGGGGGCCCAGCTTGCAAAAGGTTGAGAACCCCTGATTTAAAGGAATGAAACACAAAAACATCCCATAATATAGTCTTTATGACTCTTTTCACAGTTAAAGCTGCAGTGGGTTGCAACTGAACAAAAAATGCAAAACCTTCCATGTCTCTCTCTGTTGCTCGTATCACTCTGCTAAACCCTGGCCACCAAACCCACAATTCTGGCAGCAGAAGAATCATCTCACATAGTCTCCATAGCAGGAGCCTCGCCAGGACCTCTGCCCCTCTTGGTTCGACTTGTCTCAAAGATGCTCCTCCAATGCTTTGCGGCCAAACGCAGAGCGCCCCAGACTTCAGAGGCAGCTACAAAAACATCTAACAGCAAGATCTCCAACCTTAAATGTTATTCCCCACTTTTTTGTCATCATTCCTCTGTGTGCGTTGCAAGCGCCATAGTATAGAACATAATGAGTCCGAACTCCAGGATGTGTTTTATACTATAGGCTGTTGGCAAAGGAGGGAGGGGCAGTTCTTTCATTGCTGGTAGTTGTTTCTCAGACAACTTGTAAAGGCCTCACTGATATTGAGCAGGACTGACTGAGAGCACGCACGAGGAGGGGGGCTGTTCAGTGTGTGCACAAGCAGTGCACAACGCTATAAAGGTTGGTAGGTTGTTGGTAGGTATATTACGGAGTTGAACAAACATGAAATCTCTACAGTGATTCATGTAACTTTACTTGTTTTCACTTTTTTTTACAAACAATACAGAAATAAATCAGTATTGAAGTTGGAATCAATCAAAAACAGAGCCTTGAGAACTTTGTGTTGAACTTCGTGTTGAACTTCTTGACTGTTGAAGCTCCTGGTAATGTTTCTGAAAGTGTGAGAGCACAAACAATGTGAGTCCAAGTGTGTGTTTTAGTGTACTTCATTTTGCGTATGTGTCTGTGTGTACCTGCAGGTTGTCATAGTGTCTCTGGCTGCTGCAGTGGAGGTCCTTGGCCGTGCTCTCGTTCAGGTAGAAAACAGAGCAGAGATTACAGAAAAAAACTGATTTGGGGACCACGAAGTCCTGACCTGAAGAGGAAGGCAGTTAAAAGTGAAACAAAAATGTGACAAAACATTTGCTTCTCCTTTTCTTTGCAAATAAAATGGGAGTGTGTTTGTGTGCGTGTCTTACCGAGGGGGCTGTTGGGTTTAAATGCTGGTAGTCTGAATTCATGAGAGACATAGGGAGGCCTCCTCTTCTTTAGCTTGCTCACAGCTAAAGAAGAAGGAAACAATCTGTAAGTCATTTAAGTGTTTTTTTCCATCTGCACTGCAATGTCAGAAAAGAAGAAATAACTAATTACATAATCTGCAACAATTTTGATAATGAACACATAATTTCGAGCTTCTCAAGTTTCTATGGTAGGAAATAGTTTGGTCTGTAAATACTATTACAAAGAGTACAGCATAAACCTGCTCTATATTACCCTGAGATTACTTACAACACTAACTGATGTAGCTCTACATAAATAAATAAAATTGATTGATATTTTTCTGACAAAAAAGCTATTTTTAGACTTCAAGTTTGTATTCAGACATTTTACATACTAAATAAATCTCAAATGAAATATAATCGTTATTTGCACGATGTAAATTAAAATTCCTCCACTTTGGAGATAATTTTGAGAAAGATCCACTTTCGTTGGTCCACAATACCAGCTCTGTGTGGTTGGTATGCTAAAGGTAAATAGTACAGTCTCAGTGTTAGTGTGAAAATGACCTCAGTCCTCAGGTCTCTGTACCTTTAATGTCCACCCTGCTCCGTCCTTCCTTCTCCTCCTCTCCTTCCTCCACACATCCTTCCAGGTTCTTAGGATTCTCCGGCTGCGGCTCCTGACCAGCAGAGGGAGCATCGACGTCGGCTTGGCCCGCTGCTTCCACCTCTGCCTTCGCCTTCTGAAACTCTGGCTGATGGTCACTCGACAACGTAGACAGATCTTTGTCCAATGACGACGAGGCATCGAGGGACGCAAGAGACAGTACATCAGCTTCAGCTGGTTCCTTTCCTTCTTCTCTTTTGCACACTTTTTTCCCTCTGGTAGATTTTCTCACTGTGGTAAAAAACAATGAATTGGTTGAGTGAACAGATGAAAGGAAAACTGCAACATAATTCTCTTAATTAACTATGTTGCATGTTTTAGAGCTCCGTCATTGGAAAAGAATGAAACCAAAGATGCATGTTTATGTTATGTAAAATTATGTTTCATCTTTGAGATCAGATTTCAAGTAATGATATAATTGTATAAAAGATATAGATGTGTGTGTGTGTGTGTGTGTTACCAGGGGTCTGTCTGCTTCTCTTCTTGGTTCGGCCTCTTGTCCTGGGTGTTAATGCTTTCTTTTCCTCCCCCTCATCCACATCACCAACCTCTTCTACTGTGACAAAGTTCACACTTTCTTCTAAAACCGGACAAGTTTCAGACAAACATTAACACAACACTAGTTTACAATTTCCTGCAGCAATATTTTAGAGAGGAAAAGCAAAATGTAATTTTAGCACCAAGGTTTATTACTTAGTTTAGAGAGGAGGCTCCTGTTTTCTCCTGAAGACAGTGTGGTGGTAAGTCACATGCCTTTGGTGTGAGAGACCTGGGTTCAGATCCCCACTGTGGCACATCATTGTGTCCCTGAGCAAGACAGTTAACCCCTAGTTGCGACCTCTGACATATATAGTAAGTTGCTTTGGATAAAAGTGTCAGCTAAATGAATGAAAATGGCAGAAAGTGGACATTTTACTTTAACTTTCCCTACATTCACAGGACACACCTAAATCATCACTGGTGCGGCCAACAGTTCCTTTTCACAGTAGACGTGACTTGTAAAAGCAGGAGAAGCTTGAGTGTAACTAATATAATAATGATGGCTAGAGATGCACCCATTGATCAGCTGGTGACCGGAATCGGCTTGTTTTTAGCTTGATCGACGACCGGTGACTGGGACCAATCAATGTCACATCTCCAATTTCAAATTTACACACATGCTGCGCAATGTGTCACATCATGATGTGCACGTCATTCTGTACAAAACACCGTTTTATACTGTAATCCAGTTAGGTGAACCTGGTCTAGGGCTCTGGCGTCACTCATGGACAAGGCTTACTGTGACACTGGAACCAAGAGCCATAATGTTTGCCGTCAAAAGGGACAACTGGTTTGAAATCACACAGTTAGTTAAATGGAGATTATTATTAGTTTTCTTGTAGATATAATGCACTTCTACCAGTGAAAGTGTCCAGTACTGTGTATAAACAGAAGAAGACACACCTGTGTCATCATCGTGTTTGCGTTTAACAGATCTTGATGTTTTCTCAGCTTGCTCTTCGTCCAGCTTCTCTTCCTCATCACCGCCTGCTTCATCTAAATTTGCTAAAGTCTAAAACAGATGCAAGAGACATTTAGCATCAGTGTTTCTGTATCTGTGTTTTCTAAATCTTTGTTTGACAGTGCTTTACCGTAATTTCCACTGGAAGAAAAAAGGAGACCACCGATTTGTCCTCCTGGTTTAGTGGGCGGGTCTCCAGCATGCTTTGCTCGGCCTTCCCCTCCTCCTCCTCTTCTTCTTCTTCTACAAACTCATCCAGAGTGACGAGTGCTTGCATGTCTCCCTCCGTGACCGCCCTATCCCACTCTCGGCTCTCTGGAACTCTTTCCTCTCCAGCCTCATCTGCTCCCACCTCATCCAGAGTAACCAGCTCCTGGGCATCCACCTCCACACTCTTCTCATTTCCCCTCCCCTTCTGCTTCGTCCTTCTCGTCCCTCCCCGACCGCTGCCTCCTCCTCCTCCTCCTCCTCTGCTGCTGCTGTTACTCTGGCTCCTTCGCTCCCTCTCCCGTGGTTTATTTTCCTCTTGCCGTGTCACAGTATCACTTTGGGCCTTAGTTGTTGATTTGCCCTCTTTCCTAATGTCTGTTTTTGGAATACTTTCCTTATTTTTTGAAGCAGACCCTTCTGCAGCAGATGGATCATCATTTAGCTCCTTTAAATCGACTATCTCGTACAGAAGTTTTTTGGATGTTTCCACAACTGTGGCACCACATGTTGGTGTACCTTCTTTTTCAGCTTCTTTTGTAGGAGTTTCATCTTTTATTGTACAGTATTCCTTTCTCCCTCTATCAGATCCACCAGTGGCTGTCAGTTCTTCTTGAACTTCCTTGTCTTCCAGAGAAAATATGATCTGGTACATGGTCTTTTCCTCCCCTTCCTCATTTTTGTCCTTGTCTTGTTTTTTTAAAATATTCTCTTTTCTCGCACTCTCAGACTGTCCTGTGGGCAGCTGATCATCAACCATCTCTTCCTCCACAGAATCAAGAACCAGATACGTTACCTCTTCTTCTTCAGCCACTTTTTCTAATGTGTCTTCGTCAGCTTTTAATGTTACTTCTTTTTTTGTTGTTCTAACCTGTTTCTTTGGTCTTCCCCTCTTTCCTTTTCCTCCTGTGGCGGGCCGATCATGCTTAACAACCTCTTCCTCCATTGAGGATATTTTGCAGGTAGCGTCCTCCCCACTTACCTCCCTTGCAACAATGTCCTTCTTCTTTATTGGTGTGCTCTCTTCTGGAGGGGCTTTCTCCTCTCTCTTTGGTGTTTTTTCCCTGTTTCGTTCCTGTGACTCTCTGGCAGGAGTGTGCCTCCTTCTCGTTGGCGTGTCCCCTTTTTTCATTTTCACCTTCGAAGCATCTTTCTTAATTGTTCTTTCTGTCCTACTTTCCTTCCTGGTGGATCTTGTCGTGATAGTCAGTTCGTCATTGGCAGCCTCGTCCTCCACAGAGTCTAGAATCCTATACATAGCCTTCTCAGGCTTTTCAGACACTCCTGTGAAATTCAATATAATTTTGTCATCTTTTTTTCCTCTTGCACTTCTTCTTCTGCCAGACCTTTCTGTAGCAGTAGCATCTTGAACTAGTTCATCTTCAACAGAATCTACTACCTCATAAACCACCTCCTCAGTGACCTCTTTGTCTTTTTTAGAAACCCCAGCAATGGTGTCCATCTTGGTTCGTGTCTCATACTTTCTTGCCGTCCTGTCATGTTTCTTTGGATATTTCTTCTTCTCTTCACTTTTGAATGCAGAAGTTGCGGGGCCACTCCTCTTTGGTGATCTATTAATTTTCTGAAGTTGCCTCCTTTCTTGGTGCTTGTTTCCTTGTTGTCAGTCTTTGACTTGGTCTCTCTAGTCATTGGCTGATCTTCAACAGAATCAATTACCCTGCTCTGTTGTGTTTTAAGGCCAGTGGATGAAGGGGTTTTTGTAGACAGTGGAGAAGAAGGGGCCTTACTGATACTGTCAGAAGACAAGGGTTTGATAGGGGATTTGGTGGATTCAGATGAGTCCTTGCAATTTTTTGATACCTCAAAGCTGGATTTAGAAGAGTTTGAGCCTTTAGTTGACTTGAATGAGGAGGAAGAGGAAGAGCCTGAGCTCTTAGAGTCTTTTGAAGACCTTGTTGTGGTCTGTTTGCCAGTGGACGACACACCTGAACTTTGCTTTTCTCTTGCTCTACAGAACTGCTGGGATGAGGAGGAAGTATAAGGCTCAGGGCTTTTGTCTTCCACCTCATCACCAACCTCATCAACAGTGACAAAGTCCTCCATGTTGAAATTTTGCTCATTAAAAAGAAAGGCATCTGAAGAAACTATGTCATTTGTAAAATCCTGACCCTGGATGGAGACAAAAGAAGAAATCAATCACTGAAACAGCTTATTTATCAAGATAACATACATAATTGCTAAGAGGGCTAAACCGCTGAGCCGTTAGCTGATGTAGGCTGACTTGACATGTGCTGCTATCAGCTGATGTGCTGGAATTGTGAGCTGAGCTTGACTTTGTTGCTTGCCTGAACTAATGCTATGCTCAGTATATGTATATATATGGACTTTACTTTAAATTTGTGAGAGTAAAACGCAGGTGCTTACCATTTTTTGTGGTGTGTCTTCAGCCATTGCAGTTCTATAGCCTGAGTCATAGTAGCAGGGGCTCTAAAGAAAACAAAGAAAAGAAAAGTTTTGATTATTGGCACGTGACATAAAATGGAAGACATTTATTAGGTATCAGTAGCATTAATCTAAATGTAGCTGTACTCTGCGATTCACCGGTGTCTCACATTCAGATGCTGATTAAATGATCAAGGCTGGTGTTATTCTGTACTTGTTATTATTTCTTATTGTTTTGTTTATATTAAGAAAAATCTTCCAAAAAGAATGTAATTATACAGCTATATTTGCACTTTCCTAATATAATTTGAAATTGATTGACGGCTTGTCTCTACATTTTGGCACTGACAAAATACACTATTGCCAAAAGTAATATTGCCACTATTGCCAAGCCTCACCTCCTCCTTCTCACTCTGGGACATGCTCCCTCGGTTGAGTCTGTGCTGCTGAACTGCCGCTTTGATTGCCTTAAAAATGACCATATTAATCTGAGGGAGGTCTGCAAATGTTTCTTCACCCACAAGTACATTGGCTGAGAGTGCAGGGTTGGAAGCAGCAGGGACTGTGTTTCCACCACTGACTGCAGAGGTAGATGTCATATCAGCAGAGGTAACTGAAGTTCTTAATAACCCCTCTTGCCCCTTTACATCTACATTTGCTTTGGGACAAACAGTGGCATCCATGGCGATCTCAGTTCCTAGTTTGTCACCACCCTCCTCCATTGCTGTGTCACTTCTGGCCATAGCACTTAGTCCTGTTGCAATGGGCTCAGAAATGGTGGATCCATCAGGGCCACTGTTTTGAAGAATAGCTTCTTCTGGAGTGTACAATGCGACAGAGGGGACAGGGCAGGAAGCAGAAGGGAGTGTGTTTTCGCTGCTGACTGCAGAGGTAGAGGTCCCATCAGGAGAGGAGACTGAAGTTGTTAGTGACCCCTTATTCCCCTTTCCATCTTCATTCTCATCGGGACAAACAGTGGTGTCCATGGTGATCTCAGTTCCGAGTTTCTCACCTTCCTTCTCCATTGCTAGGTCCCCTGTGGCTGTAGCACTTGGTCCTGCTGCGATGGGTTTAGAAATTGTGGATCTATCTGGGCCACTGCTTTGAAGAGCAGCTTCTTCTGGCATGAGCAATGTGGAGTGGTGGGAAGGGCTGGAAGTAGCAAGGACTGTGTTTCCAGTGCTGACTGCAAAGGAAGAGGTTGCATCAGTAGAGGAGACTGAAGTTGTAAGTGACCCCTTTTCCCACTTTATGTCTTCATTTTCCTCGGGACAAACAGTGGCATCCAAGACAATGTCATTTCCTAGTTTCTCAACTTCCTTCTCCATTGGTGGGTCCTCTGTGACCGTACCACTTGGTCCTGCTGCAATGGACTCAGAAATAGCGGATACATCAGGGCCACTGGTTTGATGAACAGCTCTTTCTGGCATGAGAAATGTGGAGGGGCAGGGAGGGCTGTAAGCAGCAGGGACTGTGTTTCCACTGCTGACCACAGAGGTAGAGGTTGCATCAGCAGAGGAGACTGAAGTTGTTAGTGACCCCTCTTGCCCCTTTACATCTGTATTTGCCACAGGACAAACAGTGGAGTCAAAGGAGATTTCAGTTCCTGGTTTCTCACAGTCTTCCTCCATTGCTGTGTCACCTGTGGGAAAAACACTCAATCCTGCTGCGACGGGCTCAGATATGAAGGATCCATCAGGACCACTGTTTTGAAGAGCAGCATGTTCTAGTTTGAGTGATGTAGCTGAGAGCGCATGGCTGGAAGCAGCAGGAACTGTGTTTCCATCACTGACTGCAGAGGTAGAGGTCACATCAGCAAAGGGGACTGAAGGTATTAATAACCCCACTTCCCCCTTTACATCTTCATTTTCCTCGAGACAAACAGTGGCATCCATGACGATCTCAGTTCCTGGTTTCTCACTGTCTTCATGCATTACTGCGTCACCTGCAGCCGTAGCTCTTGGTCCTGCTGTGATAGGCTGAGAAATGGTGGATTCATCAGGGCCATTGATTTGAAGACCATCTTCTTCTGGCATGAGCAATGTTGAGGGGGGGGCAGGACTGGCAACAGCAGGGACTAACCCCTCTTCCCCCTTTACATGTTCATTTTCCTCAGGACAAACAGTGGCATCCATAGCAATCTCAGTTCCGAGTTTCTTATTGTCCTTCTCCATTGCTGGGTCCTCTGTGGCTGTAGCTCTTGGTTCTGCTGTGATCGGCTCAGAAATATTGGATCTACCAGGGCAACTGGTTTGAAGACCACCTTCTTCTGGCATGAACAATGTGGAGTGGTGGGCAGGACTGGAAGTAGCAGGGACTGTGGTTCCACTGCTGGCTATAAAGGAAGAGGTTGCATCAGTAGAGGAGACTGAAGTTGTAAGTGACCCTTCTTCCCCCTTTATGTCTTCATTTGCTTTGGGACAAACAGTGGCATCCATGGCGATCTCAGGTCCTAGTTTCTCACCATCCTTCTCCATTGCTAGGTCCCCTGTGGCTGTACCACTTGGCCCTGCTGCAGTGGGCTCAGAAATGGTAGACACATCACTGCCACTGGTTCGAAGAACAGCTCTTTCTGGCATAAGAAATGTGGAGTGGTGGGCAGGACTGGAAGCAGCAGGGACTGTGTTTCCACTGCTAACCAGAGAGGACGAGGTTGCATCGGCATTGAAAACTGAAGTTGTTAGTGACCCCTCTTGCCCCTTTACATCTTGATTTGCCACAGGAGAAACAGTGGAGTCCTTGGGGATTTCAGTTCCTGTTTTCTCAATGTCAATTTCCATTGCTGCCTCTCTTGCCGCCATACCACTTGGTCCTGCTATGATGGGCTCAGAAATTGTGAATCCACCAGGGCCACTGATTTGAAGACCAGCTTCTTCTGGCATGTGCAATGTTGAGGGGTGGGCAGGACTGGCAACAGCAGGGACTGTGTTTCTGCTGCTGACTGCAGAGGTAGAGGTCACATCAGCAGAGGAGAGTGAAGATGTTAGTGACCCCTCTTGCCTCTTTACATCTTCATTTGCCAATTGTTTGGGACAAACAGTGGAGTCCTTGGAGATTTCAGTTCCTGGTTTCTCACAGTCTTCCTCCATTGCTGCATCACCTGTGGGAAAAGCACTCGGTCCTGTTGCAATGGGATCAGATATGGAGGATCCATCCAGACCACTGATTTGAAGAGCAGCATGTTCTACCTTGAGTGATGCAGCTGAGAGTGCATGGCTGGAAGCAGCAGGAACTGTGTTTCCATCACTGACTGCAGAGGTAGAGGTCACATCAGCAAAGGGGACTGAAGGTGTTAATAACCCCTCTTCCCCGTTTACATCTTCATTTTCCTCGAGACAAACAGTGGCATCCATGACGATCTCAGTTCCTGGTTTCTCACTGTCTTCATGCATTACTGCGTCACCAGCAGCCGTAGCACTTGGTCCTGCTGTGATGGGCTCAGAAATGGTGGATTCATCAGGGCCACTGATTTGAAGACCACCTTCTTCTGACATGAACAATGTGGAATGGTGGGCAGGACTGTAAGTAGCAGGGACTGTGGTTCCACTGCTGACTGTAAAGGAAGAGGTTGCATCAGTAGAGGAGACTGAAGTTGTAAGTGACCCTTCTTCCCCCTTTATGTCTTCATTTGCTTTGGGACAAACAGTGGCATCCATGGCGATCTCAGTTCCTAGTCTCTCACGATCCTTCTCCATTACTAGGTCACCTGTGGCTGTACCACTTGGCCCTGCTGCAGTGGGCTCAGAAATGGTAGATACATCACTGCCACTGGTTCGAAGAACAGCTCTTTCTGGCATAAGAAATGTGGAGTGGTGGGCAGGACTGGAAGCAGCAGGGACTGTGTTTCCACTGCTAACCAGAGAGGAAGAGGTTGCATCGGCATTGAAGACTGAAGTTGTTATTGACCCCTCTTGCCCCTTTACATCTTGATTTGCCACAGGAGAAACAGTGGAGTCCTTGGGGATTTCAGTTCCTGGTTTCTCTATGTCAATTTCCATTGCTGCCTCTCTTGCCGCCATACCACTTGGTCCTGCTATGATGGGCTCAGAAATTGTGAATCCACCAGGGCCACTGATTTGAAGACCAGCTTCTTCTGGTGTGTGCAATGTTGAGGGATGGGCAGGACTGGCAACAGCAGGGACTGTGATTCTACTGGTGACTGCAGATGAAGGGGTCACCTCAGCAAAGGGATCTGAAGTTGTTAATAACCCCTCTTCCCCCTTAATATCTTCATTTGCCTTGTGACAAACACTGGAGTCCATAACAATCTCAATTCCTGGTTTCTCACCGTCCCCATTCATTGCTGCATCACCTGCGGCCGTAGCACTTGGTCCTGCTGTGATGGGCTCACAAATATTGGATCCATCAGGGCCACTGGTTTGAAGAGCAGCTTCTTCTGGCATGTGCAATGTTGAGGGGTGGGCAGGACTGGCAACAGCAGGGACTGTGTTTCTGCTGCTGACTGCAGAGGAAGAGGTCACATCAGCAGAGGAGAGTGAAGATGTTAGTGACCCCTCTTGCCTCTTTACATCTTCATTTGCCAATTGTTTGGGACAAACAGTGGAGTCCTTGGAGATTTCAGTTCCTGGTTTCTCACAGTCTTCCTCCATTGCTGCATCACCTGTGGGAAAAGCACTCGGTCCTGTTGCAATGGGATCAGATATGGAGGATCCATCCAGACCACTGATTTGAAGAGCAGCATGTTCTACCTTGAGTGATGCAGCTGAGAGTGCATGGCTGGAAGCAGCAGGAACTGTGTTTCCATCACTGACTGCAGAGGTAGAGGTCACATCAGCAAAGGGGACTGAAGGTGTTAATAGCCCCTCTTCCCCCTTTACATCTTCATTTTCCTCGAGACAAACAGTGGCATCCATGACGATCTCAGTTCCTGGTTTCTCACTGTCTTCATGCATTACTGCGTCACCAGCAGCCGTGCACTTGGTCCTGCTGTGATGGGCTCAGAAATGGTGGATTCATCAGGGCCACTGATTTGAAGACCACCTTCTTCTGACATGAGCAATGTTGAGGGGTGGGCAGGACTGGCAACAGCAGGGACTGTGATTCCAATGGTGACTGCAGACGAAGAGGTCACCTCAGCAAAAGGGCCTGAAGTTGTTAATAACCCCTCTTCCCCCTTAATATCTTCATTTGCCTTGTGACAAACACTGGAGTCCATAACAATCTCAAGTCCTGGTTTCTCACCGTCCCCATTCATTGCTGCGTCACCTGCGGCCGTAGCACTTGGTCCTGCTGTGATGGGCTCACAAATATTGGATCCATCAGGGCCACTGGTTTGAAGAGCAGCTTCTTCTGGCATGTGCAATGTTGAGGGGTGGGCAGGACTGGCAACAGCAGGGACTGTGTTTCTGCTGCTGACTGCAGAGGTAGAGGTCACATCAGCAGAGGAGAGTGAAGATGTTAGTGACCCCTCTTGCCTCTTTACATCTTCATTTGCCAATTGTTTGGGACAAACAGTGGAGTCCTTGGAGATTTCAGTTCCTGGTTTCTCACAGTCTTCCTCCATTGCTGCATCACCTGTGGGAAAAGCACTCGGTCCTGCTGCAATGGGATCAGATATGGAGGATCCATCCAGACCACTGATTTGAAGAGCAGCATGTTCTACCTTGAGTGATGCAGCTGAGAGCGCATGGCTGGAAGGAGCAGGAACTGTGTTTCCATCACTGACTGCAGAGGTAGAGGTCACATCAGCAAAGGGGACTGAAGGTGTTAATAGCCCCTCTTCCCCCTTTACATCTTCATTTTCCTCGAGACAAACAGTGGCATCCATGACGATCTCAGTTCCTGGTTTCTCACTGTCTTCATGCATTACTGCGTCACCTGCAGCCGTAGCACTTGGTCCTGCTGTGATGGGCTCAGAAATGGTGGATTCATCAGGGCCACTGATTTGAAGACCACCTTCTTCTGACATGAGCAATGTTGAGGGGTGGGCAGGACTGGCAACAGCAGGGACTGTGATTCCAATGGTGACTGCAGACGAAGAGGTCACCTCAGCAAAAGGGCCTGAAGTTGTTAATAACCCCTCTTCCCCCTTTACATGTTTATTTTCCTCAGGACAAACAGTGGCATCCATAGCAATCTCAGTTCCTGGGTTCTCACCGTCCCCATCCATTGCTGCGTCACCTGCAGCCGTAGTACTTGGTCCTGCTGTGATTGGCTCAGAAATATTGGATCTACCAGGGCAACTGGTTTGAAGAGCACCTTCTTCTGGCATGAGCAATGTGGAGTGGTGGGCAGGACTGGAAGTAGCAGGGACTGTGGTTCCACTGCTGACTGCAAAGGAAGAGGTTGCATCAGTAGAGGAGACTGAAGTTGTTAATGGCCATGTGTCCCCCTTTATATCTTCATTTGCCTCAGGACAAACACTAGAGTCCATAACAATCTCAGTTCCTGGTTTCTCACCGTCCCCATCCATTGCTGCGTCACCAGCAGCCGTAGCACTTGGTCCTGCTGTGATGGGGTCAGATATTGTGGATTCATCAGGGCCACTGGTTTGAAGAGCAGCTTTTTCTGGTATGAGCAATGTTAAGGGGTGGGCAGGACTGGAAGCAGCAGGAACTGTGTTTCCATCACTGACTGCAGAGGGAGAGGTCCCATCAGCAAAGGGGCCTGAAGGTGTTAATAACCCCTCTTCCCCCATTACATCTTCATTTTCTTTGGGACAAACAGGGGCATCCATGGCGATCTCAGTTCCTAATTTCTCACCGTCCTTCTCCATTGCTAGGTCCCCTGTGGCCGAATCACTTGGTCCTGCTGCAATGGGCTCAGAAACGGCGAATCCATCAGGGCTACTGGTTTGAAGAACAGCTCTTTCTGGCATTAGAAATGTGGAGGTGTGGGCAGGACTGGATGCAGCAGGGACTGTGACTGCAGAGGAAGAGGTTGAATCAGCATTGAAGCCTGAAGTTGTCATTGAGCCCTCTTGCCTCTTTACATCTTCATTTGCCAATTGTTTGGGACAAACAGTGGAGTCCTTGGGGATTTCAGTTCCTGGTTTCTCACAGTCTTTCTCCATTGCTACTTCACCTGTTTGAAAAGCACTCGGTCCTGTTGCAATGGGATCAGATATGGAGGATACATCCAGACCACTGATTTGAAGAGCAGCATGTTCTACCATGAGTGCAGCTGAGAGCGCATGGCTGGAAGCAGCAGGGACTGTGTTTCCATCACTGACTGCAGAGGTAGAGGTCACATCAGCAAAGGGGACTGAAGGTGTTAATAACCCCACTTCCCCTGTTCCCTGTTCATTTTCCTCTGGACAAAAAGTGGCATCCATGACAATCTCAGTTCCTGGTTTCTCACCATCCTCATGCATTGCTGCGTCACCTGCAGCTGTAGCACTTGGTCCTGCTGTGATGGCCTCAAAAAAAGTTGATCCATCAGGGCCACTGGTTTGAAGAGTAGCTTCTTCGGGCATGTGCAAAGTTGAGGGGTAGGCAGGACTGGCAACAGCAGGGACTGTTTTTCCACTGCTGACTGCAGAGGACAAGGTTCCATCAGCAGAGGAGACTGAAGTTGTAAGGGACCCTTCTTCCTGCTTTACATCTTTATTTTCCATTTGCTTAGGACAAAAAGCTCGAGTCCATGTCAATCTCCGTTCCTGGTTCCCCCTTTTCTCCTTTGTCTTCCTTTGCTTCATTATTTGTGGGGGTATCACTTGATCCTGTTGTGACGGGCTCAGAAATGGTTGATCCATCAGGGCCACTGGTTTGAAGAGCAGCTTGTGACCCAGTGCCCGAAAGTTCAAAAGAGGAAAGAGGCTGATTTTGGCATTTCACAGCTGGGGACTTGGCTTCGACCATGAAGGTTTCCGGTTCAAAGTTTACAGCAATCTCACTAGAATCTTGAAGAGGATGTTTTATGCTCCTCACACTAAAATAAAAGCAGAAAAGGATTGTCAGTAACAAATGACAGCAGGGGTTTTCTCACAAACTGGCTGAATATAGCTATACTTTGTTAGTTCTCAACCAGTGTCCCAGTTAAATGTTCAGTTAGGTCATGGTTAATAAAAAAATGGTATATGCCAGTGAGTTCAGTGTTTGAATTTCAAAACAACCCACTTTCCTCTTCCTGTAAAACCTTTAATACTAAGTTAGAACATGTGGACATGATGGAGATGTTACAAGCACAGACCATGTAAAGCAACAGGGAACACACCTGTTGTTGCCAATGTCGTTCAATTTTAATAGGTATCAACAACAACAACAACAACAAGTCACACACGGCTTACCTGCTGCTGAATGGAAGAAGAAAATAGAATTACAGGTGACAAAACTCCAATGCTCTAGTTGTTGACAGTTTTTGGTGACATTACAAAACCTACTGCTGACGAAGAAAGTCAACAGAGCAGATACAGGGAGGGAAAAAGAGAGAGAGACAGGTGTAGGAGCCTAAGAAACCCGAAGAATTGATGCTTCTGAATTTTCCATTAAAGAAAAGTTACAAAAATGTTTGTATAAGCTGTCAGTTATACCTCTTAAAAGAAAGAAAATCAGAATCGACAGGTCAGACAGAAATTGATCCAAAACATTACAAAAACTAACTCTATTCAGTTTATAATAGTCCCTCCAGGATTTTGGAATTTTGCGATTGCAACTATTAACACAAATTCCACAGGTTCCCTGTGAATTCAGCACGACTTGCAACTTTTCCACAGATGTGACCTATCATCGCCCTTTTCCCGGAAAACATTTTCATAAGTGAGCTTGTCATTTCCTTGTTTACAAGTCGCATTAGACATGTGTGATACCAACGTCTCACATTTGCTGACAAAAGAAGAAGGACCATGAAAAACAGTATCAATCTTCTTTACCAAAGCAGGGGTAAACTGTTTTGCAAAATGTGCAGTATTGTAGTCAAACATAAAGGAAATCATGATCAACACAAAGAGTCGCAGAAACGCATGGAGGAAGTCAGACAAAACAAATCTATGTCACACGGGATGTTGCATCCCTGTCAATAGCAAGTGCTGAAAAAAATCAATGGTGGTTTATATGTGCAGGGTTACAGTTAGATCCACAAAATCCTACAGGGATTGTTTAATGAATCATCTATAATCCTAAAGTTAAATAAAATCCAATCTGCTATGATGTTTTCACTTAATCCCACAATATCATCTCATTTTTTTAGAAAAGCTGTCGCAAAATAAGGCATTTTAAACCACAACAATCACTAAAAAGGCCCACAAAATCCTGTAGGGACATTCAAAACTGAATGAAATGTGTCCTCACATTTGAAAAGCTGCAACCTGAGAATTTCTTTGGCATTTGTTAACTGATTAAAACATAGTTTTAGATACATTTTCTGCTTATTTAATTGACTGGAAATGGAATTCTAAAAATCATAGTGTTTTTCATGAGTCATCTCTGAAATCTATCCAATGAAATGTGACCAAGGGCCACAAGCTATCCGCAGGCATCATATAAAAATTGCACTTATCACAATGATTATTGTCATGCCTAAACATTTTATGTCTCTCTTGAAGGAAGAAAAATCAATTACAGAGTGGTATACTCACGTCTCAAAACTATGAACTTTCCTCCTGGAGAGAGAAAAAGAAGGAGTAGATCAGTTTAGGTGTGAGGATGGGGACTTAAATAAATATCTAAAAATAAATAAATATAAATAAAAATATACAATAAAATAAAATAAAAAAATGAATCAATACTTAAACAGGCTACCTGCTTTCATAAAGACCAAGTCATTATAAAACTAATTCAACCCTATTTCATACCCCTCACTTTTTAAAAACACATGCATACCAAACCGTACGCCTTTGAGGAGAGTCTGGGGAGAAAGTGTTGTATTTCACCATCGCCTGCGTTACACTGCTGGAGTCAGCCATTTCAATGCAGATCTAAGGTAAAACAACAGTCATGGACATTGAGTGAAAAGACAGTAAGGAGGAATAGATGCAAGTACTTTTCATATGTCCTGATATTTTTAGACAAAACAATTACACAATTAACCAAAAATAATCAATTAGTTGCAGGGCAATGTCTTTCATTGATGCTAAATACAGAGTGGACACTCTTTTAAAGAAACCCCTCTGATGTAAAGGCTTACAGACTTACTAACGTAAAGACTGTCTTTTTTCACTTCCTTTTAAAACACCTTGGCTTGCTGTTTTCACTTAACTCTCGCGGAGAGCTGCTAAACTTGGGGGAGAGGAGCAGGGAGCAGCGCTACAGCTTTTGGACAAATAAACGCCCGTAGTCGGACTGGCTCTAACAACTACACTGTTTGCTCATTGCAGGAGCTCAGAGTAAACTGCTTTTATTAACTTAGCTATTTACTTTAGTTTTTGAGATTACGTTGATTTATCTTCACTCGAGCTTCTCAGCTAGATTCTGTGGACATCCTGTTCCAGTGTCGTTAGCGTCGTTTGGCACGCAGATCTCTGTTGGACTACTACTTCATATCTATACATATAAAAAAAGACAAAACTGGACATTGCTGGAAGAAAAGAAAGAGAGGAGGTTGAACTACCTGGTCAGTTCAGAAAACACGTGTAAGTAACTTTATTGCACTTACACCACAGCAAAATGTTTACTTTGGGTTCATACAACTGTAGTAATGGCAAGTTGTCTTTATTTGCATTATTGCGTTGTATGTGAACACTCAGCAGTGATAAAATCCCCGCAAGGAAAGCGTCGCGTAGATTAAATCCGCATTTGGTCTCAACGCTGCATGGGATTGCCCTCCTTACCGTCACAAAGGAACTTCACCCTGCTAGATTAGCCTCTCTCTCCTCCACTCTCCAAGGACTGAGGGTCTCAGGCATTAAACTCTCCCTGTTCACATCTTACCTCAAGGGCCGCAATTACCAACAAACTTGATGAGAATTTGTGTCTAAACCTTGCAAGCTGCACTACTGTCGTTCTGTTCTGCGTCCCCTCCCCTTTTCACTTTACACCATGTCACTTGACTATTCATTCACATGACTTTCGCTACCACGGCTATGCAGATGACACTCGACTTATTCTGTTTACATTCAGGGACTCCTGAACTAACACAAATTAGACCATGGACCTCCATTTAATAAGATAATGTCCCAGAGTCCCCCATCTGATAGGATTTTTGCTTTTTAGATGTTTTACAGGGAGTGTATGAAACCCATGACTAAAATAGTCAGACATTATGTCACTGTGCTCTTATGGATAGAATTATAACGAAAATAAAGTTCCCCTGTTTGCTGGGGAAAACACATTCATTCTCTCTGTGAGTATGGACCCTCGCCAAAACTGTCCGCCAACAATAATATCTGGCCCACTGCCAAATTGCTTTGATAGCGGAAAAAACATTTAAATAAATAAATGCTTTGAAAGCGTTTTGATTACTTTGAAAAATTCTGAATGACATTAAAAGACTGCTTGACACAGCTCTCAAAGAGCTGTCACAGAACCTGATTCCCCTAGAAGTCCTCTAAAGGTGGGATCAAACCCTCAACCGTTGAATTGTGAGTTCTGTGCCTTACCAACTGAGCTAACCAAACAACATGTCAATGCAAGTCAATATTATGACTTATATTCTCATCCATCTATTGGTTGAAAATATTGCTCTGATGCAAAACTTATTTGCCGACCCCTACAGTATATTATTACTACTTCTTTTCTTCTAACGTACGAATTCAACATAGTGATGAGTGTCTGCACTGCCTGAATTCTACCAGAAGTAGAACAAGAAGAACATAGGGACGAAACACATGGATCTTATATTGCATTTCTGTCGAAAGATCCTCATAAATATTACACACTGAACTTTTATTGTCATCTGTCCTTTCTGGAAACGCAATAGTAAAGTATAACTTTGGGTTTGTCTTTGATCGTGTAATAATTTTTCAGGTACACACACACACCAACCTCAGACTTTGTGGTAAAACTCGGTATGCTCTTCTGCAGGCTGGGCTTTGCTTTAGAGGGCTCTGCTGTAGGTGAACAGGACAATGATGAGGATGACTTTCTCTTGGTTAGCTCATCGCATGAGGGAGGAACCAGGGCATAAACTACGGCCTCCAAGTCAGACTGCTTTGACAGAGACTGGACCACTAGAGGGACGAAGATGAACATAGTGTCAGAAAATTGCAGCATTTTTGGTGTTTGCAAAGTTTTATTCAGAGTGTAGTGAACAACCATTGAGCACACATATTCCACATAAAGAGAAGGTGAGATCAGTTATTTTACAAGGGGACCTCAGCCCTTTGTGACATGCAAAGGAAGGATACAGCCTTTGGTGTGTGGATCTAACTGCCCAGGCTCAGCAATAGCACGTCTATGTATGTAAGCAAGCATGTGTGCATTGGGAGCAGAGTGAGGAAGCACAGTGAGACAGCAAGGAAGCATCAAAATTGTGTTACAAAACATACATCAATATAGTCCATCACAGTAAGAATGTCCTGTCTCTAGCACACAGCACAAAAGACATCAGCTTATTCCACAACGTCAGGTTAGGGTTAAAATAGCATGATCAGCAGAGGGCATGTCATTTGTGATTATTCTAAATTATTTTAATGTTTTTACATTACCTAGATGTGCCTTATTTTCTACTTAGAAGTGCCGTACTGTAGTAACAGGCACGTGGTTAGATCCTTGAGTGGGAGCATGGACTGCAGACACTGAGACTATGCACGCCAACTGTTATCTACTGCAAATTTATGACTGCAGGAGAGGCTGCAGCTGTTCTGACAAGTGCATGCTTTGGTCTACTGTTATATACTCTTGTTATGACTACATGAGGGACTGTTGTGTTAGTCTCCTACGTGTTTAATTACTGATTAAGAGTTTGATTGTCAACTTCCAACCTCTGATGCTTATAGCCTACGTGAACTCTGAGTGAACTTGCTGAAGGAATTGTTGCTTAACTTTTTCAGTAAAAAAAGAGGATGAACAGAAAGGCAGCAGATACAGTCAGCACTATATCAAGATTACTGTAAGAGACCAGGCATTAATGAAAGATACAGCGTTACCCATGTTATTCTTGTATTAACTTTTTAAGAAATGTAATTGTCTGTCAAATTATGCATGTATAACTTTTAAAAAAAATATGGTGAAACTGAATTTGAAATATAATGCAGAACTTCTTCTCCAGTAAGACAGCTGTAAAAGTGTTAATTGGTAAATAACATGTGTAAGCAGCATGACAGCAAAGGATAAGAAGTTCACCATAAGGAGAGGAAGGGGCAAACCAGCCCAGAGGGGGATATATAAGGCTGTCTGTAGATCACCAGGTTGACTCCTTCCTCCAACCTGCTCAGATGTTGTACGGGTTTATCTGTCCTGTTTTGGAATAAACTCTTTTGCACCATCCAGAGAAGTTTTTGACTGCAAACTTATTGGCTTTAGTAGCAAGTTAATAGAGTATTCTTTGACAAAGTTTAAAAGCTGGTGAGGGTGGAGACCAGGCTCAACTGGCCCAAGCCTGGCCATACATCTGATCCAACAATTTACACTGTGGACCACTTTTTGAGATGGCTGATTTTGTCCCCACCACTTTTTTTAAAGCATCATTTGTTAAAAAATGTAAATAATATAGCTTGAAATATAGCTTGCAGTTAATAAATGAAAATGCTTTAGAAAGGTTTATTTGAACATTAAGAGAACATGCAATGCAATTAATATAGTAGAAACAAAAGTAACTTAAGCTAAAAAATAACAAGCTACTGATTATAAAATGAACCAAAAACATGCATGCCCCATTCAGTGACTTTAACAACTTCTTCACACAGTTTCTTTTTGACCAAGTTTTCTGTTCTCTCCCTTTGAACATGACAAAAGAGGAGGGAAGACTAAATCATGTCTAGATATGTGTTGCCTCAGCAGGGATTGAAAAGTTGATCTACAGGACAACCAGATCTGAAAGCAACACAGAATGCCTGAGAGGTGCACTGACTTATGATCTATTATATTCTGAAATATGCCAATTTTGTGTTTCCTTTTACATAAATAAAAACATTTCTATCATAAATTTGTGCAGAAACATTAACCAGAATGCAGGAAATTAAGTGGTTAAAGATAAACATTTCCTGGAGAGGTCACCCTAGACCCCCCCGCTCATATATCTCAGCACTGAATTTATCTTTAAAACTCTGTTTAAGGATCTTTTCGTCTTATTCTCGTGAACCTTATATCGCATATTGTGATGTCTCGCGAGCTAAGTGTCTCTTCACACCCCTAATCTGAGCCCCTAAGTCCCCACCACTTTTCAACACAAACGATGATTAACAATAGGTTTTCCTTTCCCTTTATTAAATGCTTGAAAGTAAGAACTGTATAACTGTTTATGGTATTTAAGAAAAGAATTGATAATGTGGAAATATAATGTGATTAAAATGGAAATTTGACTTTTAAGATATCACCTCTAGTTAAAATTAAATAGCAAGACCCACAGTTTAAGGGGAGTGAGACGACACCCCAAGTGACCTCACATGTCCAAAACAGAAGACAGGTAAAATACCTCACGCCCCTTTGTTCTCTCTCTCCTCTCTTGCTCTTCGCTCCTTTCTCCAGACGTCTCCCCTAACAGCATCCAGTATCCAAGAGGTCCAGCCAGGAGAACTCCACGACTTTTAAGTTTTCTTTGTCTTATAGCAACTTACTTAGCCAGGTCCCGCTAACCTTAGGTGCATTTAGTTTTGTTTTTTAAAGTTATCAGACCGTTTAATTCACGCAACTTTTAATTCAGAAAACAAACAAGTTTCTTTTAAAGCCTTTATTTCAGTTGAAATTAACTTCCACTAGCTTACTACCAACCACAGAGTTTGGAGGCAAGTCAACTGAGTTGAGAACGACACTAGTAGCCTACCTAACTCACAGAGCCAAGCCAGGGCTAACGAACATTTACTGCAAGAGTTTCCCACAACAACCAACCAGATGAAGGACTCCAGGAAATCCCCTTTGGCAAAAGACCAGCTCGAGAGGCCGCGTGTACTGTTTAGCGTCCAGGTCACTGGACGGAAGATTCCCCCTTAGATTTGATCATACTGATAATAATTGAACAATTAAAAACTAACTGATCACTGGTGATAATTGTGTAATTATTAGCTATACCCAAGGACTCCTGAAGGCCTTGGGCGGACGGCGATTCAGGTGGTGTCCCAAACGGAATTATCAGGAAATTAATTGGCGACAATTTCCATAATTGATTAATATTTTTGTTATGAGAAAATGTCTAAGTTCTCTGGTTGCGTCTTCTCAGATATTAATATTTTCCTGTTTCGTTCATCTTTTACAATGGTAAACTTAATATGTTTGGGCTTTGCGAGCTAAATGATTAATCATTAATAATACATAAATGCAAATACTGAAATGATCTTCTGCTTATCTGCTTTCGACATCTCACTACTTTAGAGGTGGTAGGAAGGTTTGAGAGTCGCATTGTTTATCTAGATGACAAAATGTAATAAAGCGAATAATTGCATGTCACAAAATAGCAAAGTAAAACTACAAAAAAAAACTGTGTGGTATGCCTGTGTATATAGCTTTTTAATAGGTGCAGTATGTTCAGTAACAAAGTAAACCTTTTAACATGAATTTTACCGTATTCTTAGAGGTATTCAAGTTTTTGCAATTTCTCAAACCTGATGTTTCCAGTAGTTTCTTAGCCAGCCTCTCTTCACTGCCTGACTTTTTTCGTTGAAGGGATGATGACTCTTCTGTGGACGATGAGCTCTCACGGCTCCTCTTTAGTGGCAAATGTCTCTCACGGCTCATTCTTGGTGGCAATTGTCTCTCCCGGCTCCTCCTTGGTGAGGGTTGTGTCTCACGGCTCCTCCCTGCTGGCGATGGTCTCTCACAGCTCGTCCTTGGTGGCGATGTTCTCTCACGGCTCCTCCGTGCTGGCAATTGTCTCTCCCGGCTCCTCCTTGGTGAGGGTTGTGTCTCACGGCTCCTCCCTGCTGGCGATGGTCTCTGACAGCACGTCCTTGGTGGCGATGTTCTCTCACGGCTCCTCCGTGCTGGCAATTGTCTCTCCCGGCTCCTCCTTGGTGAGGGTTGTGTCTCACGGCTCCTCCCTGCTGGCGATGGTCTCTGACAGCACGTCCTTGGTGGCGATGTTCTCTCACGGCTCCTCCTTGGTGGAGATTGTCTTTCACGGCTCCTCCTTGCTGGCATTCGTCTCTCGCGGCTCCTCCTTGTAGATTTCCGTCTCTCGTTAATCCTTCTAGGTGAGGACCGTTTCTCGTCCCTACTCCTTGGCGACAATTGTTGCTCAGGGCTACTTGAACGTGACCTATAGCGGGAAGGGTTGGGCACACATACCATGGGGAGTGAGAATGAGTGTGAGACCTGATGAAAGTACAGATTAAATAATTTTAAAATGAATTAATCTAATTAAGTTGGATGCCTCCGTGAACTGCAACTTGACTACTTGTCAAGTTGCAGTTCACGTTCATGTCTTTCTAGACCAATAGAATAAAAAGCATCAAGCAATTTTTTTTGGTTAAATGGAAGTTATCACTACATTGATGATACGTATGTATGATTCCAGTGAATATACATTGTTGAACTGATCAATCAATATTCAACAGGCCAATTTTAAAATAAATTACTCACATTGCAAGAAGATATATTCCAAATAATACACTGCCCAAAAAAGATTAAGGGAAAATCTTTTCTGTACATTGTATTATTCTGTGACAATAAAATTACTCAACAACTGTCAGTTGTGGATTCAAAATCAAACTGAAATCTTGATTCAAAATCACACTGAAAATCAAGGTAAAAAAAATTAAATTACAGGCTCATTTGATTTGCTTGACTTTCATCACAGCAACCCATACTGTCACTCAGTAGTGTGTATGCCCCCCATGTGCCTGTATACACTCTCAAAAACGTCTGCACGTGCTCCTAATGAGAGTCCAAAGTATCACCTGTTCAGTGTCAGAACAACAGTAAAATATGGTCATCAATTTTTAAATGTGTTTCCCCTGGGTTATTCATTTCAAAATTTATGTCTGACATACTTGCGATTGTATCTGGAGCTGTGCAGCAATCGTGATCGGCTGCTGCGTTTTTCCCTTTGAACTTCTGAGCCATGTTGGCGATGGGGGCTGGGCGAGCTTGAAGAGCTGGAAGAGCTGGAAGAGCTTGAACAGCTGGAACTGGAGCTGCTTCCATGCCTGGTTTTCTTGAGACGACGCTGGGAACTCTTTGCAGGAGTTGATGCCGAGGGTTTGGCATCTTTACCTGCAGTTCTGAAGAGAGCAAAGGATGAGAAAAGCATAGGTAAATGACAGAAAAGACTTTTTTAAAACCAAATTAGAATTATGGTTCACTACAGGTGTATTCGCTACAACTACAGCGAGGAAGACACTGCACAGATTTTGCTGTGAAAAGACCCAACTGAAGTGAGCTTGTATTGATATTATTGGAGTAATATTTTACATGTTGTGGCTTAAATTGTGTTTTTTCAGACTGTAAAACTGAACTTTTGCTTACATATCTTCTGTATTTTCCAGACATCTGTGGCTTTTTTCTTTCATAAGAGAACTGAACAAAGTAACAGTAATAAAAGCTATCTTGTTTTAATATTGGAATTTCCCTGGACATAACCAGCTAAGGGTTCTGTACTTCTGCTCAGTGCGGCCTTCACATTGTGGGCAGTCATTTGATCTCTGCAGTGTGCATAAAAGTAGCAGGTTCTGTCTGAACAGAAAGGCAGATTAAAATGTGTACTGTGTGTTAACATGACATGTAGGAATGTAAGAAATTCACCTGGGCCCGGGCGCTATGCCACCATCCCAATCTGGGTATCTGTGGAAAACAATAATTCAAACAAACCTGAAACACCTTGAAAACAGCAAAAAAGGCCTCATTTTGACAACACAGACCAAGGTTTCTGCGTTGATGTGGGTGGTCATAAAGCAGTTGTATTCTGTTGATGCTTTTTAAGGTCAAAGGATAACAAGAAATTGTACAGGTTCTGCAAACTATAAAACAACCACACCTTCTTAATGTGTGTATTAACCCTAAGCAAAGAACAAACCGGCCTCTTTTTTGTCTAGTGTTTCCTTTACAGTATGTTGGTGTATCCCTGGTGGGCATCACATAAAGGTATTCAGAAAAAGGGGCAACAAGTATAAAAAATAATTCAAATTAACAATAAATTTATTTGAAATGAAAAAGACTGACTGTTTTCGCAGGAGTTTGCAGCTCTCAAGATGAAGGAGGGAGCTCTGGTGGGTGAGCCAATCCTAGTCAGAACAACAGACACAGCATTTAGATATGATTATCATCACAACCACTATCAGCTTCAATATCTCAACAGCCATTTTGTGTCTAACAACACATATTTTATTCAACATACAGCAGGCTGAAAATAAGTTTCTTAAATCTCTATAGATTGTGTCTTCTTGTTGGTGTGTGAAGTCCAAGTGTCAAATTCCACATATCTGCTCTTGTACAAGTCTTGATAGTGCTGGTTCTTAGGTTTTATGTGGCATCATACAGTTGCATGAGGTTTAGTAAAGATCATCTCAGCAGAGGTTGCTATAAAGTATGGATCAGGACAAAACGCATACGCTGAGGAGTAGAGGCAGAAAGATGTGCAAACTAGGAGAGGAGGAAGCTGGTCTTTTCTTAATCACTTTCACTCACCTTCATATGAGTACATTCTTTATTACAGAGAGAACAGGTATGTGGAAAGATTTTCGGCAATCCCACGTCATAGTCATGTATCATCGCAGGAGTTGGCACAGCCTTGGAGACTGCCACCTTTGCTTGAGGCTGCCTGTTGGAAGTCAGCAGCGTCATGTGATCTGTAATTGGCTGAGGCCGGTCTGGAGGAATACCAATGGGGCGAGGATCACCAGGGATAAACACTGGACGTCGCATGGTCTGTGAGCCATCAGTGATGCTGGGGATGAGAGGGTCAGGCGGAACTGATTTTGCAGCAGGTAAAACTGGAGGCCTGATCTCCTGCCCCGTGTGCAATAAAGGCTGCTTCTGTGTCTGCTTGGTCTGTTGTATTTTCATCTGCTCAACAACTGTTGAACCTTGACCTTGAGTTTTACTCTGATTCTTAGCGCCATTTGCGTCATTACTGCTAACGAGCACAAGGTCGGATTGGCTGGAATGCACACCACGGAGCAGAGTGCAGGGTGGTTGAGTTTTTAACGCTGACTGGCGATCTGTCTGTGGTTCTTGTAAGGGATCTGGTTCGGAGGCTTCAGGCTTGAGAACTCTGAAGTCTGTGTCCTTCTTTGGCAGATTGGGGATTGTTTGGGAGGTCTGCATTTTTTTGTTCAGATCATTGCTTGGGGGAGCCATAGTCCTCAGTACTGAAGTGTACGAAGAGCTGAGACTGGTAACAGAACTCCCCTGGTCACGTGAAGAACCCAAGGCACCGATTTTCACCTCAGTCAAATTATTTTGCAGTGGTTCTTGATTGTCACTGATAGTATTGTAAGTGTCCATCACAAACATACTTCCACTGTTTGCTTTACTGCCACTGGTCATTCCAATGTCTTTCCCAAACCCTCCGGTATATTTTCCAGTATGTCCATAGTCAATCCCTTTGCTCGGCTGGAGAACAGCAGTAGACCTTTCTTCCTGGCTCATCCCTGCCCCTTCAGAACTACTCAACCTGTGACTGTCCATTCCACTCAAGCTTCTGGTGGGTTGGGGTTCGGAGCAGGGTGTTGACTGAACTGCTGTTTTAGCATTCTTGGCCTTCTGAATGCTAATTTGGCGCAAGATGTTGGTCAGCTTAGCCGGATTGAGCTGGTCTTCAGGGTAAAAGAGGAGATGGTCTAAGTCCTCTTTTTCAAGTCCAAAGTTTGCAAGGATGTTAGCAGCTGATTTAGTGTGCCTGGGTTGACTGGATTCAGTAGAGGCTGCTGGTTTGTCTACCACTCGAAAGTCAGAGTCACAGAAACCTTGAATGGGCTGCATATCGTGTTCTCTTTCGCTGGGTGCATGAAATCTACCATCACAACCATTTGCATAGTTAGATGGGACAGATGATGAATAAAATGTAGGGTCATTAGCAGTAGACCTTTTGTCTATAGACTTGTCTGTTTCATCATCCATTATGGTCTTACTCTGTTCAGACCTGTAGCTCACTGACTCAGACATTTGAGATGGGAGCAAACATACTTGTTGGGAACAAGTCCCAGGTTCAAGGCGAGCTGCCCTCCTAGGGTCCCTCTCTGTCCTTATACTGGAGAGTTCATACTGCCCCTGGGTGGAACTTTGGTTCTCGGAGGAATAGGGGTTATACATGGGATGTGACATGGTGATGCAATCTTCAGAAGGTTAAGGAGATTGATGGCAGGGAGGGGGCTGCCATCAATATGTAGGAGGCAAGTGTGTTGGAGATGGCAGTAGAGGTTGCGGCTCGACTGCTAACAGGGAAAGTGTTTATTTGTGTCAGTGCTAGAATGGGCTTCTGGCCAATCAGGAGAGAGCTCCCTGGGGGACCTCCAAGTAAGGGTCTTGTTAGGGGCCCTGGAGATGAAGAACGAACACAGCGCTCCAATAAAACTGCAAAGCTGAAAACTAAGAATGAGACTGGATTTCAGATTTCTAAATTGGTCAAATCCATCATCTGGAAGGTCTTGGCATGGGATGTCCACTCTTGAATGTTGGATACACATTCATTCCGTCTATTTCACTTCCTGGTGTTCACTAGCAAAAAAGAACAGAGGAGACAAAAGCAATAATGTTATTATTCTCTAGTTCTCCTCCTTACCCCTTGTGTCTATGTTCTCCTCCCTCTCAGTGTCTCCTGTTTAGTGCAATTTACACTACGTCAAATCGATGGTGTAGCTTCTGCATAGCCCCGTACCCTACGCCGTCGCCTACACCGTAGCCTGAATTGCCCCTCTTCAAAGATGTAACTACATGTCGGACCGTAAGAACTGTGATTGGTCGGCTGGGTAACCTAACAATGCCTCCAAGCCAACAGGAAGTGCTCTGTGCTTTGAAGTAAATTTTACTAGCAGCCAAACCAGCGGCTGTAACATGGTGGATCAATATATTTGACCGTCACAACCTGAGCGAAATGACTCAGTTTCACTATCAGAATGTGATCCATTCTGTCGATAACATTTGAAAAGTTTAACAGCCGCACCTATACAATTTTACCCCCATTCACGTTAGCGGAGGGCTAAACCGGACGTTAGCCTGCTCGGCCGGCAAACAACACAGTGGACACTGTAGTGCTCCCGCCAAGCGTTTGGGGGTGTAATTGCAGAACAACGGAGACACTGACAATGCATGGCAACGCACATAGCCTTGACGCAGGAGTATAAATCAAGCTTTAGGCTGCTGTTCAAAAGTCAAAAAAATCTCCTTTCCTAACCTCCTTTCCTTGACCTCGATGGAAAAGGTCATGAGGTCAAGGAAAGATGTGAAGAAGAATCCGTAATGACTTAGGAAAAGAAGACAGCGGGTCTAAGAGAATCTGACTGCTCTTTTCTGAGCGACGTAATTATGCAACGGCGGATTTTACTGACGTGACCTGCCGTGATGAAACTACAATCTTATAACCAAGACAGCAAAAGGCAGATAAGGTAGCCTACCAGTCAGTAAATAATGGACAGGGTTGTCACATTGAGAATGCTTGCTCACACTCACCCTCCTGCCCACCCATAGGCGTATTTATCAACATGAATCCCAATTGTTTCCCACAGAATGATAGCGTAACTGTGCCGAGAGAGACAGAGAGTGGGAGCGACGGGGCGAGAGGAGATGCTGAGAATATATGCACTGCGCAGAGCTCTGTCATCACGATTATACCCATTTTAAATCAATCGAAAATCAGCGTTGACAAATAAATCAGTGTGTGGGAAACATCTACTGTAGAGGTTATCCAGCTTGATCTTTGCCTTTATTAAGGTGAGAGTGTCAGCATCTGTGACTTAAGTAAAATTAATTTGCTGAAGGCTGCAGTAGGCTACATAATGTGAGGCTACACGCTGCAACATTATCCTCACTTTGATCACGTTACAAGACATCTTGCATGGGTCTCAGTTATTGTTGACAGTTTAGGAAATATGCATATAGCAAGTCATGGCATAAGAGAGAAAAGGCTTAATAGCTAATGGTAAATTACATGGTGATTTTATCCATCACGGTTGGTTTATTTATTTATTTTTGTAGAAAACACTTCTATTTCAACAATCTGAAACATAAAACGGTGTTGAAAACTATTAATTACAAAAAAGCCAAAAGAAAACAAACCAAAAGAAAGAAGGTAATTGTGAGTCTTATTAAGTCTTATTTTATCATAATGTGCCTATGAATTGGAAGGATTTTGCTAGATGTGGTCAAGGGATTTTATCGTTTGAGTTTGAGAATGTGCGTTGCTTTAAATGTTGCCGCCGCAAAGAATTGTGGGACGGCATTCTCTCCTTTCCTTTCGTAAAGGATGGTCCGGTGTACCCTATGTGAAAGGAAGCATTGAGGCTCCTTTCCTTAGCTTTTAGAGAACCCGAACAGCTCTTATCATGGCTGCCACTGAAATACTTCTGGTTCACTTCACTCAGTGAGGAACCTTCCTAAGCAAAAAAGACTTTTCGACCGCAGCCTTAGCCTCCCTGTCTGTCTCTTGTCTGTGTGCCTGTCTGGGTGTGGCATCAGCCCGGTTCTTCACCTCACTCTTCTGCCAGATTGTCACTTTACCATAGTGGTATTTGTGCTGTGGCCAATTCTCTTTATTTGTTGTGAAATGTCTTGTGTTCTCTGTGAGATTATAACTTTGTCCTCCCTGTGCTCAGGTTCACAGCCTGCCTGGAGATACTGCCGACTGTCAAGCTCAGCTCACTTCCTGTCTGGAAATTCACCCGTTGATACCCTCTGGTCTGCTCCGACTAGCTCACCAGGTAAATCTTATTGTAATCGCATTATACCTGAGTTTTTAAATCTGGTGTCTATGTCAGCGCTGGCGAAGCGGTAGTGATTTGTTTCATGCTAACCAGCAATGATTGGTTTGACAGAGCTGAAGGCCACTGTAATTGCAGCCTCCCGTCCAGACAAAAACAAAGACCTAAATTGGAGAAGTTTGTAAACCCTGCTGACCCCGTTTTTGCGTGTTTTTTTGGACTTTGAAAACAATGACACAGATGCTCACAGTTAGCTCTCTGATTGGGTCTTCAGTCATGCAATGCAGAAACACAATGCTACTGACAGTGTTTTTGACTTGGTATTTCATTAAAATATTTTTTACAGTGTAAATAAAACTTAGGCCCATCTGACTACACTTCATGTCGCCGTTTACTTTACGTCGATTCCCAGTTTGTTTTCCGCCACCACAGAGGATTTTAACTCCCGTGTTACATTCCGTAACAGTCCCAGCTCATTATTGGTCCATGCAAAAAAAAATTCTGGTCTGATTCTTCATCTGCATTACTTTATTCTTTAGCTAAATCTACTGTAACTACAGAGTAAACCATCTGCTTCATGTTTACACTGGTATGCGAACGACCAATAGATGTGGGTTTTCGGTCATCTTAATGTAGATGAAGATCAACTCCAAAACGCAGCTAAAATTCTGGTGTAGACAAAGATCATATTCGTTTTCATTCTGTTTGTCTGGAGTAGTGTGAATGGGGCCTCAGTATGGAAGAGCCTACATGTCATAAGCACATGCCTTAGGTGTCATTGAATTGAATGAACCCCAGGAAGAATAGTCAATCCTTATGCTAATTAGGATCCTAATAAAGATAAAAGGGAAGAATTTTTCATTAAAGAGAGAAGTTACAAAAATATTTGTGTATATGAAGCTGTAAATTTAGCTATTTTTATGTTTTGCTGTTTGTAAGCCGGCAGGCTTGGCAATGTTGGACGTAATACTGAGGGACAAACAAAAGAAACTGTGGGAAGCATCATTTGAAGCAAACTAAATATTGAGAGTGGTAGACTGGATGCGTTTATCTGATTATTTTATTTTTTTAATGTTGCTTTTGTGGACTTTAGCGATACAGCGAGTTGTTACTGAAGCCCATTCTGTGCCCTGGTGTGTGTGTGTGTGTGTGTGTGTGTGTGTATATGCACGTTGCTGCGCTATGTTAATTTAACTGATCAACATACATAAAGATACACTTACATTACTGCACCTAATTACTTATCATAAATTAAGTTATTTGCAAAAACAAAATTGTCAATAATACAGCATACTACGCTGTTGAGCCACAATATATCACCGCAGGGGAAATTACTTCACCACAGCAGCCCTAAGTCAGAATTAAAAAAAAAAAACAGACCTCCACCGAGACATCTCTAAAATTAACCCATTGCACTCACTGGCCCTCTCTCTTATTACTTTAACTTTTTCTACTATATTCTTTTTCTTTGCCTTCTCTGCACTTCAGTGTTGCATTTCTTGCTATTTTATATTTGATTTTCTAAACTGTGTTTTACCAAAGGTTAGAATGTGCTTATTTATTGCAGATTCATAAAGTGTGTGTTATTAATTTAAAAAAGCTTCAATTTATAATCAGGGAGCAACGCAAAAAACAAGATTTCTCTGTACAAACTATGAAAATGTGGTAATATCATTAAAAGACAGAAGAAGCCTTTACTATCTTTTCGCCTGAATCCTCCCCTCCTAAAGAAACTTATGCAGTGACTGTTACTGTGAGCGAGGAGCAGGCAGTTTATTTTTTCCTATCCAGGACAGTGATTAGATGCAGTTCATTAGTTTTGTTTTTTTTCCACCGATCTCACTCAGTTCAATTTGTACACTGCAGAAGAATTAAGCAGTAGGCAACAGGACCTGAATACATCTGGCAGAGTTAAAGGTTTTAAGAAAAGTGTTCATCTCCTGAAACGCTCACATAGCCTATTTCACTTCTCCAACTTGTCCTCTACTGATGCTTGATAGCTTCAGTGGAATTAAACCCTCCCTCACCCCTCCATCAAATCTCTGTTTAGCAACCCAGAGACTGTTTAGTTTCAATACATTAAAGAAGGGCGGCAGTTGTCAAAATATAAAAAATAGAATATAATGCTGTACGACTTTCAAGTATTCTGTAGCGATTGGTTTAAAATGTGTTCTTCTGTATAACTTTTCTAATTAAATAAAATCCCTCAGTCAGTCCACATGATTTAGTCTTCCCTCCTCTTTTGAGTCTCTGTTTGGGGAAGTAATCTATTATTTAAATATGCATGTGGCACCTTTTCACCTCAATGATAAATTAATTCAGTTAAAAACTCCTGGACATTAATAGGCCCTGTGTTTTGGCAGGGTTTATGCTCACCTTTAAATCTTTCTGCACACAGAATCTCTCCCACATATCTGTAGTGTCCAGTGCTTATGCATTTGACTCTCAACAGTTCAAAATAGCACTGTAGCAGCAAGACAGAGGGTCAGTGATCTTCTACGGGGAGAGTAGTGATTGGAGGTTATGTAGGGACTGAACCCTTTTATAGAATTTGACTTCTAACCCCTTGTTTTGTTACTTTAAAATAGTACTGTACCCTTCTATGGGTTTGACATTTTACTTTGCAGACTTAAACCCTTCTATGCTACCTAACAGATGCCTAAACATATCCTATATAAGCTATGTTTGATGTTTACAGAGACAGAGCAGCCATCGGGCTGGGTCACTCTCCAAGCTGCTGCAGAGCTTGTAATTGATGCTGAACTCTTCGCTTTATTAAACCTTTATGATCAAGAAGAAGTGTCAAGCGGGTTTTTTCTCAACACATCATTGCAGCATTATTATTGGACACCACACTGTGTTTTCTGAAATGTCGAGGAAAAAGTCGCAATACTGACAACGTCGTTATTCAATGAGAATGCATTATAATCCGCCTGCCCTATAAGCTACTCTGCTGTACACATTTACGTTTGCCTGCATTTTGCCAAGGAAACCGAAACCAACCGATAATTGTGATCAGGCAGAAATCTCAATTCCACGCACTTTAACTTCAGCAGCTCTGCAGCCCACGGTCCAAACAGATCACGGATACGCTTGAGTTTTTAGATGTTTTACCACTACTTAACTTTACCACTTCTCATAATTGTCTGGTCTCACAGCTCGAGGTGCATTAGCGCTAAATGCAACCGCTATGTCGCCTATTCCAACATCGGATCCTCTCTCGTCCCAAACACGTTAAATGCCTCTTTTTTCTCTCTCTAAGCATGCAACCAGCATGGTGGTGCATGACGCCGAAAGTGAACGAAAACCATGGCTGACCGTGACACAGTGTGCCAGCTGCACCATCAGCAGTGCTTAGGTGTTAATAAAAGGATGGCAGTTTAACTGCAAACAACTGAATAACCTATGTTACTAGTTAACTATGTACTCTGATAGATACATCAGCTGGTAATCCTCAAGTCAATGCTATAGGCTACAAGGTTTTGGCATTTTAAACAATAACTTTTATGCAAAGAAGATGACTTTAGGTTGTGAGATTATTTACTGTAGCCAGCTACTTCTACATGAATGTACATACAGAACAGGTTTTACTACATGATGAATTTAAATAAATGCAAATATGCGTTTTGTTACCTTTAGTTTATAGTTTACCATTTATGGACGCTGACATTGTTTTGTGACCTATATATTGTGACATGTATTTTTTTCCCCCTCAGAGTTCACAAGTAGGAAATCCGACTTCAAGTGGCTTTCCACTGTACTTTTACTAGTTGAAGGTCGGAAATTTCCCAGTTCCGAGTTGCCTGAAACGCAGCTTCATAGCGACAAAATAGGTGGATCGGCAGGTAGCCTAAAACATCTCTTAGGCCTATCCCGAATTATGCATCCACCTCTTCCTTTTCAGACACTTTGCTGTGCTCATTGATCAAACGCGGTTATCACCACATAGCCTATTTTTGTTGAATCATAAGGTAGGCTATATTACTTCTAAGTGCAATACATTAGTAACCACTGTAAACGTTCATAAAAGATATAGGCTTTTTCGAATTATTTATCACCATTGATGACGATATTAGCGTTTAAAAGCAGGTTTTAGAGGTGCATGCAATTCCTGACAGGCAGGCAAAACTCTGTACAACACCGGCCCTATAATTTACAGGCCGTCGGATATTCCTAGAAAAAGTTTTCAGCCGCATCACTCGATCCTACTGTCAACACGTCCCGATGTAGGCCTACGCAATTCCAGTAATTTAAACAAAAAAAAATAACCCAAATCAAAGCCAGATCATTTTCCGCCTTTAAACAAAAAATAGCAGCTGTGTTTACGGTACATACCTTCCGTTACTTGTCTTTCAGCAGATGCGCTGAAACTCGTCCTCGGGCTGTTTGCTGGAAGGATTCTTCTTTTGTGCGTTTAATGTAGCAAACCAACTTTATACCAAATACCGCCACCTATTGTGGTGGTGTGCATCATTCGTGGCGAACTATTTTGGTTTAAAAGGCAGGGGTTTTCAAAGTCTGAGACTGCGGGCCTCCCTCAGACAAAGCTTAGGAACCGCCCCCCCATCTTTAGTTTAGGGTAACATGGGGTGACACGCCCCCCCATATCTCCCATAATTATAACAACTTTACTTCACTATCAGAAAGTCTGAGGTATAATTCTAAGCTCACACATGCTCACATTTCTAACTAGCTGGCTGGCTTGCGCACAATTTACCTCAGACTTTCTGCTAATAAAGTTCCAGCAACCTCACTATTTAAAAGTCTGAGAAATATATTATAGGAAAGCTAATAACATAAAGCAAGGCAAGTTTATAATCCCCTTGCTTTTAACCAGCTACATAGTTTATTTTATCTGTATTTGGACATATTGAAGTGATTTCACACTATAGAGGGGGCATCTTACCCCATGTGGAAAAAATACCTATTTCTCAACTGTATTTTGACTTTACATTATGTTACCCTAAGCATGACCATCTCCAAGATACAAAAAAACCCTATAAAATGTTATTTTATGTGTCAGCAAATAGACATTGAGCTTAGGGGGGGCGTCTTACACCTCACTACCTTACTTGTTAAGTTTTGCTCAATTCCTGGATGCCTATGGGATGATGATTGTATTGATTCCATAGTCACTCAACATTTGAGCAACATTAGCCTAACATTGCTGTCTGACAACATGTTACTACATCAAATAGTTTTTAAAAAGTGAGCCACATGGAGAGGACATAGATGGGCTTACTGAGTGTATCACAATTCTGTGGGACTGCATTGTCCCAGCAAAAACTGTGCATTGTTACCCAAACAACAAAGCGTGGGTAACAAAGGAAAGACATCCTGAATGCAAAGAGAGGGCTTTCAGAGATGGTAATAGGGATGAGGTGAGAGCCATTCAGGTGGGACCTGATAGTGAAGATCAAGGAGGCTCAGGCTCCATCCACACTTTGGAATTTAAACGGAGACCTTTTGCTCCGTTTGCACCTCTAGATGAAAACGACAAAAACAAAGAAGACTGGAAACGCTGCCGACCCGGTTTTGTGTTTTGACATCGTATTTTTATTAAAATATTCTGTACCGTGCAAATAACTTTCAGTGCTGTTCACACTATGTCTAATTGTATATACTCTATACACCTACCTCAGGTCATAGGTCTTATTTATTTTCTCCAGCGTCCTTTGTACTATGTTCCATCACACTGTGTACATGTATGTGTATCTATATCCACCTTCAACATGTACATAATGAGAATAATAGTTTGTGTCTGATTTATTACTATTGTGTTATGGTATTTTTGTATGAGTAAGCACATCATTAACAATGTACAATCCTGAGTCAAAGTCCTCGTATGTGAATTCATACCTGGCAATAAAGCTGATTCTGATAACACTTATCTGCCAACACGCAGGCCTACTGTGCATGTCGCTGTTTACTTTGCAAAGACTCCCAGTCTGTTGTCCGCCACCACACTCCCGTGTTACATTGGGAACAGTCCCAGCTCGTTATGGGTGCAAGCAAAAAAATCTGGTCTAATTGTTGGTCTGTATTTATTTATTCTTTTGCCAAATCTTCTGTAACTTCGGAATAGACCATCTGCTTCATGTTTACACTGTGCATGTGCATGCCCAGTGTACCTGAACAGGCCCTAGCTGTGTTTTCAGTCGTTTAAATATAGACGAAGCCAAAACGCAGCTGTATTTGTTTTAATTCTCCGTTTGTAAACTAAAACGGAGTAGTGTGGATTGGGCCTAAGGATAAGTACAGGAGAAAGCTGGAGCATAAACTCCAGCAGAACAACATGAGGGAGGTCTGGAGCGGCTTGAGCAACATCACTGGCTTCAGACCGACTGGCAGCAGTTGAAGACAGCGGCCCATCTAATCCAGCTTCTGTCTGCCCTCTAACCCCCTTTCCTCCTCCTCACTGTCCCCCACCCTCCTGGGAGACCCTACTCCCGCCTCCTCTGGCTCTCGGTTAACAGCTCTCTCCAGCCTGACGACTCCTCCCCCTACCCCATCTATGACCCCTGTGTGCCTCACTGCTGACCAGGTGAGAAGACAGCTGAGGAGACTCCACTCCAACAAGGCTGCAGGCCCTGAAGGGTCTGCTTAAAGGGGTGCTCAAAGCTGTGCCCCCCAGGTAAATGGAGTCCTTCACCATGTCTTCAACCTGAGCCTTAGTCTCTGTGCTTTGGAAGACATATTGCCTCGTTCCTGTGCCAAAGATGCCACGTCCCAGTGGCTCCAAGGACTACAGACCTGTGGCACTGACCTCCCACATTAGGAAGACCCTAGAGAGACTGGTTCTGCAACAGCTGCAGCCCATGGTCAGACCTCTTCTGTACCCACTCCATTTCGCCCACCAGCCCTGACTGGGAGTTGAGGACGCCATCAGCTTCCTGCTCAACCGCATCTATGCCTGCCTGGACAAGCCGGCGAGGACTGTGAGGGTCATGTTTTTTTGGACTTCTCCAGTCAACAACACTGTGAAACACTCAGACAGCGTGGTCAGTAGCATTGGGGCCCTGCAGGGGACGGCCTCTCCCCTCCTCTTCACTATCTACACCACAGACTTCAACTACGACACAGTCCTGCCATCTTCAGAAGTTTTCTGATGACTCTGCTGTGGTTGGATGTATTAGCAAGGGTGATGAGACGGAGTATAGATCTGTGGTGGGGGACTTTGTCAGATGGTGTGAACAGAAACACCTACAGCTCAACATGACAAAGACTGAAGAGCTGCTTACAGATCTAAGGAGAGCCAAGGCCCCATCCAGGGCGTCCCTGTGGACATTGTGGAAGATTACAAATGCTTGGTAGTGCACATGGACAACAAACTGGTCTGGGCCAAGAACACTCATGCCCTCTACAGGAAGGGTCAAAGCCATCTCTATTTTCTGAGGAGGCTGACAAACAACAAACTGATTTGCAAGGCCAGTAACGTTGTGGGGGTGGAGCTGGACTCTCTGTCAGTGGTGTCAGAGAGGAGGCTGCTGGCCAAGCTACATGTCATCTTGGACAAAGTCTCCCACACCCCCCATGACATGTTCGTCAAACACAGGAGCACTTTCAGTGCAAGACTAATTCCCCCAAAATGCACCACAGGAAGTCATTCCTGCCTGTGGCCATCAAACTCTAACATACACTTAGTTAATCATTAAACTGGACCTTTATTATCTGTTTTCTGCAATATTAATTGTTTAAATACTTAATGTGTAATACTCTCTGCTGCTACTATTTATTCATGATTACTGTTCACCATAACAATTCCTTTAATTATATAAATATTGTACATATCCACGCTCCTTTATATTTTCTTGTATTTTATATTTTTACTGATATTTATATACTTATTGTGGGATTACACATTGATTAAGGGGTTGCCTTTACTCTTTTATTACTTAGAAGTGTGAAGTCTTTATGATTGACGTAGTGGCTAGACAGGAACAGAATGTTCTAGTATAAAATTAATCAGTATATAATTATCTGTAGAAGCTTGTGCAAGAAACAGGAAGCGCATCTAGTGTGACAATCACCCTGCAGAGCAAACAGAGCCATACACTCACCCACCCCCATCACTCCACTCACCCACTCATACATTCTATCTACACCACCACACACCATGCACTACACAGTGCCCAGAACCTTCTGTCCATTACAAGCATGCCGCACACACTGTCATACATGATCATACATGATATCTACATTCTAACAAGACGTTACCAAATAAAGCAAAATGCAAAACATGTAGCTGGGTGAGGCCTATAGGTCACTGCTTAGCAGGAAGACCTCAGACTCTTGCGGGGAAGATTGCAGGTTATTTGGTGTTATTGCAGGGTCTCCAGATATATATATATCTGTTTGGTGTGAGCTCAATAAATATATGGTGTGAACTTGATATCTCGTCTCCTTCTGATCCTTTCTCATCAACGGACTCGGGGGGAAGTCGGCGCACTTCAACATTATATACCAACTTTCTATCTTATTTATATGCCTTTTGTGAAATGTGTGCAACTGTGACACAGAATTTACATCATCTACATGAAACAAGGTGTCATGACCACACTATGGCGATAGTGGCTAATTGCTGTCTGTGTAATGATTTGTCAAGCTGTTTCTCTTGTCCAGCTTCCAATACAAAAATACAACACAAAAATAAATCAGATGTTAAAGTCGGGATCATTCAGAAACAGAGCCTTGAGAAATTTTTGTTGAACTTCTTGATGATTTCTGTTGAAGCTTCTGGTAATGTTTCTGAAAGAAGAAGTGGGAGAACAATATAAGTGTGTGTGTGTGTGTGTGTGTGTTTTAGTGTGTTTAATTTTGTGTATGTGTTTGTGTGTACCTGCAGGTTGTCGTAGTGTCTCTGGCTGCTGCAGCGGAGGTCGATGGTGGTGCTCTCGTAGAGATCAGAGCAGAGATTACAGAAATATACTGACCACGAAGTCCTGACCTGAAGAGGAAGGCGGTGAAAGTTAAACAGGTGCTTCAGGTCCGACAAGCTCCCTCCTCCGCTTACTTATGGCTGAAGAAGAAAACATGATTCTACAAACCATTTAATTCCACTTTTAAAAAAATTCCCATCCACACTGCAATGTAAGTAGAGCAGAAACAATGAATCATTTTTGATTTTGAAATTCATTCATTTTTGTTCCGCCATCACTTCTCGTAAAACTGTCAATATTCGACATCTACACAGCTGATTTCTCACCTCAAAACTTCTCAGAAGTGGATTTAGTGATGAAATTCCATACGAAAACTGTAAAATAAATTTTCTGTTGCTGGCCTCTGTCTGGTGCAATGATGATGCAGTGAATAGTGAATATTCTCTGACTAATCAGCAGTCTGTCGTGTTTTCACGTTACATTTTAGTATCCCTCAGCTCGCTTGGAACCTCGACGGAGGTGAGGTGATACGAAAAAAAGTACCTGGAAGCAGGTACAGGTCCAACTTTTCTACAATGGAAACCCAAACAAAGGCGAGCCGGGCCAGAGGACCTCCGCTCAGACTAGCTTGGTTTGAGGGCATGCCTGACCACGCTAGCTGCTTAGCAAGCTTTATGTTTGCATTGTGACGTCACAAGTAAAGGAAGTGAAGGGTTGGACTACAAACGAGCTGTTTTCAAGCGGTTCTGAGCAGAGCTTTCTGTGGGAGATGGGAACTCCCTTTGGGCTGGACTTTGGGCTTTTTCACTGTGCAAACCTGTTACATGCACAAAAAAGATATACAACTCAATAAAGGAGAGGAAAAAGCCAAAAAGCATAATACCACCTCTTTAAAGCTAATGAGCCTGAAACTTCCATGCTGACATTTCACTGGTATTCTGCAAAGGAACACGGTCCCCCCCTGCAATGTGAAAATAGAGATCGCCTAAGCCTAGTGTGCAGCAGCACTATGTATACAGACAGAAGAGCACACACCTGTGTCATCATCGTGTTTGCATTTAGCAGACCTTGATGTTTTATCAGCTTGTTCTTCGTCCGGCTTCTCTTCCTCATCACCACCTGCTTCATATAAACTCACCAAAGTCTATAAACAGACGCAAAAGATGTTTGACATCAGTGTTTCTGTGTTTAAGTATGCTTTAAACATTTGTGTTTTATAGTGCTTCACCATAATTTCCAGTGGAAGACAAAACGAGTCCATCGATTCGTCCTCATGGCTGAGTGGGCAGGTCTCCAGCATGTTTTGCTCGGCCTTCCGCTCCCCTTCATCATCATCATCATCATCATCATCATCATCATCTTCTTCTTGTTTATCTACGAAATCATCCAAAGTGCTAAGTTCCTGCAGCTTTCCCTCAGAGATCTCCCTATCCCAGTCTTGGCTCTCAGACGCTCTTTGCTTTCTGCCTTCATCTGTCCCCATCTCATCCAGTGTCACCAGCTCCTGGGCAACTACCTCCATCTTGTCCTTATTTTCCCTCCCCCTCGTCTTTGTCTGCCTTATTCTGGCTTCTCCTTCTTTAGCGAACTGCTTCTCTTTTGTGGAGGCTTGCCTCTTCCTCAGTTCTTCTTCCTCTGGCATGTCATCGGGGTAATCCTCCTCCTCCTCCTCCTCCTCCTCCTCCTCCTCCTCCTCACTCACTTGGTCCTGGTTCTCCAGAGTGCTCACTGCAGCAGTTTTGTTGTTTTTCTCAGGTGATTTCTGTTTATTTTCCTCTTGCCGTATCGCAGTGTCACTTGGGGACTTGGTTGTTGATTTGTCCGCTTTCTTGATGTCTGTTTTGGGAGTGCTTTCATTTCTTGTAGCAGACCGTTCTGCAGCAGATGGATCATTTAGCTCCTCTAAATCATCAATTATCTCCTCCAGATATTTTTCAGATGCTTCTACAACTGTGGTACCACATGTTAGTGTACCTTTGTTTTCAGCTGATGCCTCTTCTTTTATAGGAGTCTCATCTTTTGTTGTACAGTTTTCCTCCCTGCCCCTGTCAGAAACCTCTGTGGCTATCAGCTCTTCTTCAACTCTTGTTGAACTTGCTCTTCTTGAATCTACAATGTGGTACATAGTCTCTTCCTCCTCCTTCTCATTTTTGTGCTTATCTGCGTTCTGTTTTCCACCTGAGCTTTGCTTTTCTCCATTTTCTCTCGCTCTAGAAGACTGCTTGGATGAGGGGGAGCTATGAGTCGCAGGGCTTTTGTCTTCCACAGTGTCGCAAACGTCATCAGCAGTGTCAAAGCCATCTGTGTTGAAATTTTGTGTATCAAAATGATTGTCATCTGAAGGAACGGTGCCATTTGTAAAACCCTATATGGAGACAAAAGATGAAGAAGAAGAAATACAAACTCACTGACACATGTATATATATGTATATATATATATATACATATACATATATATATATATATATATATATATATATATATATATATTAATAATATATATAGTACTATGAGCTTTGACTTATGTCTCTTACTCACCAGTCTCATATCAGTGCTAGAATTAACTGTTTATATTACTTCATTCTAGTTTGCTGTATTTAGGACGTTGTGACAGATTACACATAATTTGTACAAAGTTACTGGTTTTAGACACATGTAGATGGTGCAGTTCCTCAAATCATTGCAAGCTTTAGTGACCATATCACTTTGGGCCTATGATGCAGCCTGCTCTTACTCGAACATCAGTGTCATCTGTTTAAATGTAGCTGTACTCTGCATGGCATGAACGCAGCAATAATCAACAGTACACCAGTGTCTCACACTCAAATGCTAATTAAAGGATAAGGCTGGTGTTGTTTGAACTTGTTACTGTTTCTTATAATTTTGTTGACAGTAATTTTTTTTTCAGAAATGAATGCGATGGCAACTATATTTGCACCTTCCTAATATCCACGAGCAAATTAGTTTTGCACGAGCCATTGAAAGCTTGAATCGACATTTTGGCACAGAAAAATATGCTTCTGCTAAATTGTGAGTGACATTTAAAGCCACGCCTCACCTCTTCCTTGTCACTCTGAGACCTGCTCCCGCTGGTGAGTCTGCGCTGGCGAACTGCCGCCGTGATGGCCTTGAAAATGCCTGTGTCAATATGAGGAAGTTCGGCAAAGTTTTCTTCAGGCATGAGTGCTGTGGCTGAGGGGACAGGGCTAAAAGCTGCAGGGACTGTGTTTCCACTACTGACTGTCACATCAGCAGAGGAGACTGAAGTTCTAAGTGATCCCTCTTTTCCCATTACATCTTCATTTGCCTTGGGGAAAACAGTGGCGTCCATGGCACTCTCAGTTCCTGGTTTCTCACCATCGTTCTCCCTGGCTGTGTCAGTTACAGCGGTAGCACTTGGTCCCGCTGCGATGGGCTCAGAAATGGTGGATCCGTTAGAGTCACTGGTTTGTAGAGTAGCTTGTGACACAGTCTCCGAAAGTTCAAAAGAGGGATGAAGCTGAGTTTGGCATTTCACCGCTGGGGACTTGGCTTTGACACTCAGTGAATCCAGTTCAAAGTTTATTGGTGAGCTCACTAGAATCTTGTAGACGCTGTCTTAGGGTCTTCAAACTAAAATTGAAAATAGATTGTCAGTAGCAAATGACAGTATCGTTTTTCTCACAAACTGGCTGAATATAGCACTCTGTTAAGAAATAAAAAATTTAAGTTCTCATCCATTGTCCAAGAGCTAATTTTTCAATCATCTCTTGGTTTATGAAAAAACAAAAAAATTTAAAAATCTAAATCCCTCTTTTTTTCTTTCTTTAAAACCTTTAAAGATATGCATCGATCAATTGGCCGGTGTACAGAATTGGCTGGGCTGATCAGTCTCACATATATTCATTCTGTGCCTTCAAAGTCACCCCCCGCCCTGCTTGTTCAAAATACTCTAACGATCAAGCAGAGCTGGTGTCAGTCAAATGAGAGTCGTTTTAACTCTGGCAGAAAAAAATACAACCCAACAATCCCTGTGGACCAGTCGCTCTGTGAGCCACTTGTGATGCAAGAACAGTGGCGATGGTGCAATGGATAAGATACATGCCTTTGGTGTGAGAGACCGGGTTCAATCCCCCACTGTGTGAGCCATTGTGTGAGCAAGACACTTAACCCCTCGTTGCTCCAGAGGCGTCAGCTAAATGAATAAATGTAATGTAAATGTAATAGTGACAGAGACGCATCGTCTGCAGCGGGAGGACAGAAGCTAATATAAACTGTAAGTATATTGCTCCTTCTGTAGGAAAAAGGGCAGTTTCAGGTTCCTGGAAATCAACATCACAAAGACGTGACATATATATCTGACATCTCCACACTGGTGAAGAAAGCCCAGAAATACTTCTTGAGGAAACTTGAGAAGGCAACATTCCCATGCCAACTTATGGTTCACTTTTAAAAAGGACTGGAAACATAACTGTCATGGGATGTGCACAGCCCAGGACAGGATTGAGGGCTTTGCAGCAGGTGATCATAACAGCTCAGACGATCATTATACCATTCTCCTTATCAAGAGTGATATCGGTGAGGTGCCTACGCAGAGCCCAAAGGATACTAAAAGACAGTATCCACCCAGCCAAAACCTTTCTACCCTGCTTCCTTCTGGGAAGAGATATAGAAGTTTTTGCTGCTTCACCACCAGGCTGCAGCTTTGAGGAAAAATTTAAGGCCCATGCTGAGTGTTCAGATACGAAGGCTTCACTTCCATAGTCCTTCACTGGTTTCACATGATAGTTACACACATGAAGAAACAGCACATGAATAGTATAATTATGTAGGCTACATAAGAAATTTTTTAATAAACTTTTTGTTACTTTAATATTTTTCACTGTGCTCCTAAATGTCTTTGTGTGCTCCTAATTGTTTTCATTTAAGAACATCCCACCACTTTTGAAAAAAGGTTGGACGAAAAGCATAGAGCTTGCAATACATGTAATCTGTTAACATGTCTTTATATACTTTTTTCTTTTTTTTCCTTTCTTTCTTTTTTTAATGAACAGGCCATGCTTATGCTGGTGCTAATAGGATCCTAATAAAAGAAAAAAGAATTTTCCATTAAAATGTTTGATTGAAAATATAGCTTACGATACATTTTCTGTTTATAAACTAATCGACTAAATCTGGAGAGCTCTAAAAATCATACAAAACTTTTTTCATGACTCATCTTGAACTCGTGGATGTATACATAAATCTATCCATTAAACATCGTGTAAAAATTGCACTTATTGTCACGTTTTGGCAACTGTTATGGCTCTCTCTTAACTGAAGAATTAACTTAACTGAAGAACAGGAATCATTTGCAAAGTGGTATACTCACGTCTCAAAACGTTTTACTTTACTCCTGGGGAGAGGAAAAAGAAGTTGGACAGTTCAGGTGTGAAGATGAGGAAAAATGCATCAACACATACAAGCTACCTGCTTTCATAAAGACAGAGTAATTTTGAAACTAATTCAACCCCATTTCACACACACAACTTTTTAAGAGACACATGCATACCAAGCTGTGCGCCTTTCAGCAGAATTCGGTGAGAAATTGTTGTATTTTTCCACCGCCTGCGTTACACCACTGGAGTCAGCCATCTCGATGCAGATCTGAGGCAGAACCACAAGAAAGGACAAAGAGAGAGAAAAGACAGAGGGGAGGGAGAGATGCAAGGAAACTCATATTATTGGCATTTCATATTCATATCATATTTTCATGATATTTAGACAAAACAATTAACCAATTAACCAAAAAATGATCATGTGTTGCAGACCAGAGTGTTTTTTTGATGCTAGGTACTATGATACAGAGTGGACCTTCTGACCTAAAGACGTACAAACCTGTTTCTCTTCTTAAATTTCTTTTAAAACACCTGGGCATGCTGTCTTCACTCAACCGTCTCCATCAGAACCGTCTCTACCTCTCTGTATTCAAGGCAAAAAACTACTAAACTACTTGGGTCCCTCAGGGTTCTGTCCTGGGTCGCCTCCCTTTTTCTCTTTACACCAACTCATTTGGCTCTGTTATTCAGCCACATGGCATTTGCTGCCACACTTATACAGATACAACTTAACTTATTATTTATATTTATTGTTCTGAAACCCAGGTGGCAACACAAATCTCTACTGATGTCAGGCTGAGTGAATGTTTTGAAGCTGACCACCTGAAACTCAACCTCGACAAGACCGAGCTTCTCTTCCTTCCAGGGAAAGCGTCTCCAGTCCACAACATCCCAGGACAGGCCAAAATCAGTCTTGTTTGCTGTACTGGCTCCACAAAAAAACTTCCCATCAACATCTGAAACTGTACACATCTTATGTCGCAGACTGAAACCTCATCTGTTCAGACAGCCCATTATGAGTCGATGAGCTGCCTAGCTACTGTAGCAGCAGTGACAGTGTTTGCTACAAGTCTGACTAGGCTGACTGAAACTCCACAAAGAGGATTTAACATCCTTCTGCAGAACAATCCCACTTTTAGTTTATAGCTATATGACATATGGCATCTAATATCTTCCATATCTAATATCTTCTAAGATATTCCTTTTTTGAAAAAAAATAGACTTACACTTTTTAAGATACAATGACATGGTGGTTCTACCAACACTTGAAAACATGAAAAGTGCAGGTATTTGTGTTCTTGTACCCTGTTAGCAAGTGGCAGGAAGCTGACATAGGGTGCGATGGAAGCCACCACATCCATGACTATCATGACGACAGCTACAGACGTCTCAGAAATCTCCACACAGAGCAACCGCTCCTCCAGAGACTTTGACTCTGGAACTCCCTGAAGAGCAGGGAAAAGAGCAGTGTTAAGGACCAAAGTGATCTGTGAGTTATCTTTTCTTTTCATATGCAAATGGAAATCAAAACTCGAAAACAAAACCAGAAAAAAAACATTTGCCATTTTTAATTATAGGAATTCTACACAAAAAAACAATAACATCTTGTTTTTTATACTTTTATGCAATATTATACATTTTTATGCTAAAGTCAAAAGTAGGAAGTGAAATTAATTTGGATGTTTAATTAATCTGGATGTTTCATTTGTTTGTGACTAGGAAGCTATTGGCTTCCTTGTGTGTTGCAAATGTGCAGCAAATACGCTTGGGTGACGGTGCTACCAATTGAACATAAAAAAGAACAAATGGTACACAGATTCAGATCCACAGATATCTGCTTTTAATTGACAGAAGATTTACATAAGTGATTGACTTACAGCATTGCCCCAGTTCATTAGACTTGTGTACATCATCTCCTGCAAAAAATATTAAAATTCAGTGATTGTTATAGATGTCGCCACAAACTAAATTTTTATTATCTGCATTTTGCACCAACATTTTTTAAATTGTGGGTACATTTTTGTATTTCTGTGCTTGTCTGTGGAGTACTCCTCTAACAACAACAGCAACATATCTGTTATTATTCATTCTGAAATTTCTACAGAAGATTACAGTATTTGCAGTATAAACTGATAAAACAGAGACCTCTAGATTCCTGTCGACTTCTGAAAGTGAATTTTCTATCCCTGATCCTGACACAATGTTACAGCTCACAGTGCACCTCTTAGTGTCCCTACCTCAGTGGATTCAGGATTCATGTGTTGCAAGACGAAGTGTACACTGAGCTTGGAGCCTTTGACAAAAACAGGATTTGTGATGTGATCTTGGACAAAATTGCAGCACAAAGTCCAATCAGCAAAAAACACAAAAGCCTGGAGGTGAAGAGAGGAAAGATAGGAAAGGAAAAAAATTCAGTTAAAACAACACAGCTCCAATTAATTAATAAAACTGTAATCACACTAATGTTTGTGTCTGTAACATCATGCAGCTTATATTCCTTACCCTCCTCTGCAGTGATAAGACCATCACATTGTAGTACAAGAAGTGAAGGTTCTGTTTAGGGAAATACTGCCAGACCAGCTTGGCCACGTCCTCATGCTGGTAGTTTCCCTCTGGCAAATTGGTCAACATGATTGTGGGGAATGCACCGCAACCTCTGGCTTTCTAGAAAACACAACATTCAAAGCCCAAAGTTTAATTCATGTCAACGCTGATTCAACTTTATGGGACATTTTAATGTCGGAGTAGATTGCAACTTCAGATGAGCAAAAACACATAGGATCAAATTTCAGAACGTAATGTAGGAATACTATGATCAGCCATAATGACAACCTGCTGGTTTTAATGTATGTCTCCATTTTGCTTCCAAAACAGCCTTGACACAATGAGGCATGGACTCCACTGTGTTCTGATACCTTTCTAACATAACCAGCATCAACTTTTTCAACAATTTGACCTACAGTTGCCCATTTCTCCTGCTTCTAACATCAACAGGACAAAATGTTCACTTGCTGCCTAATGCTGTGGTCGATGAGATCATCAATGTTATACACTTCACCCGTCAGAGGTCATAATTTTTAATGAAGCAGTATGGTTGAACATGGGTGTAAAAATATGAGATTTTCACTGACAGATTTGATTGCTTCTTAAACGGAAAATTATGCACATTCAGCTGGAAGAGTGCGACTTGTGAAACTTACTCAAAGTGAGTACACTTGCAGTTGTACACTGGTGTTCAAGAGTGATACTTCTTTTACCTCATAAACAATCTGTGGCTAGTACACTAGCTTGTAGAAAGCAAACAAATACACAAAAGCCAAATACATACACTCACTGAATTAATGTTAATTAGCAACTGCTAATTTGACTGGCTGCTGGTCATGTTTGTCATTTTAACCAGCAAAAGCTATGGTCAGCTCTGGCTATAAATGCAAAGCTGCTATCTAAATGTTTTCAGGGATAACAGATTTGTGACCGTCAGAGCTTTGCAACTTTTGCCAACCAGGGTGTCAGAGCAAAGTCAGCGAATGGTGCAATAATTTCAACTCTTCATATTCACTACCTCTGTTTTTCATGTTCAGTGAAATTCATTATACAGCAGGCTGTCATGGAAGAGAGCATCGCGGAAACACTAGCATACTTTGCACATTGGTGATTTTGAATTTTTTTTAATCTGACATATCATGTTGATCAGCCCCAAACATCTCTAATAATACATTGTACGTTTTTTTAGTGAATGCTATTTCAATATAAACTAACAAAATAAAAGAAAGTAAATTGAGTGAAGTTATGGAAAGAAACGGACTTACCTCAATGTCATCCTTTTCTCTGACTGTCAGGTAATCTTGAAGTCAAAGATGAACAGAGGCAAACATAGTCACATTACTGAATGTTAATATGGTACATTTGGCAGTTTCAAACGAAGGATCAATAAACTGTCTTTCTCACCTGGGATGATGAACAGAGGAGACATGGTAGGTGACAGGAAGGGCCAAGTTCTCAAGGTGACCCAAAATGGCCCATTGCTGCCTTGTGGAATGTTTTTTATTGGCGTGATAGTTGCCTCGGCAACACCATCCTTGCTGTCTGGTAGAGTGTCCACTGGAAGTTTTGGTGCTGTACAAACAAAAGGCAAGCTTCATGTTTATATGCGAAGAGTGATAAAACTGTTGCACAAAGTAGTTGTTTTTTAATCTTTATCATTAATGTCATTTCATTCTATTTCCATTATATTATATATTCCAATTACTAGTTACCCAGGTAGTTTGTTTGTCTTAAACTAATTATTGATATTTTTAAAGGAATCGGTAAAGAATCATATCAATAAGCAGAATCGAAAATGCCATAGTTATAAATAAAACCTTATCAATTCCTATCACTATTTCCAACAGGCCAAGTAGTTTTGGTGCCTAAACCTAGTTATGGTAGTGTCATGGACTGGGGCTGCATGAATGCTGCTGGCACTGGGAAGCTACAGTTCATTGAGGGAACCATGAATGCCAACGTGTACTTGAGACATACTGAAGCAGAGCATGATCCCTTCCCTTCGTAGACTGGGCAACAGGTCATTGTTCCAACATGATAACGACCCTAAACACACCTCCAAGACGACCACTGCCTTGCTAAAGAAGCTGAGGGTAAAGGTGAAGGACTGGCCAAGCATGTCTCCAGCCCTAAACCCTATTGAGCATCTGTTAGCCATCCTCAAATGGAAGGTGAGGAGCACAAGGGTCTCTAGCATCCACCAGCTTTGTGATGTCGTCATGGAAGAGTGGAAGAGGACTCCAGTGGCAACCTGTGAAGCTCTGGTGAACTCCATGTCCAAGAGGGTTATAAGGCATTACTGGGAAATAATGGTAGCCACACAAAATTATTGATACATTGGGCCCAATTTGGACATTTTCACTTAGGGGTGTACTCACTTTTGCGGGTTTAGAAATTAATGGCTGTGTGATGTGTTATTTTGAGGGGACAGCAAATTTACACACAAGGTGTTAAATAAGCTGTACACTCACTACTTTACATTGTGTCATTTCTTCATTGTTGTCACATGAAAGATACAATCAAATATTTACAAAAATGTGAGGGGCAGTGTTTGGAATAAAGGCGTTTAAAAGAACGGCGTTACGTAACGGCGTTATTTTTTCAGTAATGGGGTAATCTAGCTAATTACTTTTCCCGTCGTTACAACTCCGTTAACGTTACTGGTCGTTAAATGTGGTGCGTTACTATGTAATAAACTGTGTAATCCGAACGCACCAGCTGGCTCACACAGCTAGTCAGGAGGTGGGTTAATAACGAGGTAAGCAGTGCTTGAAGTGGACCGGTACGCTGCGCTCTCCATATCAGGTTCTCTGCGCGCAACAGCTAAACAGAGATTCAATGAAGCAGCAGAGATTTTTTTTAAACAGTAATGCAAATAGTTACTTTCCCTGGTAACGAGTTACTTTTATTACAGAGTAATTCAGTTACTAACTCAGTTACTTTTTGGAACAAGTTTTGAGTAACTATAACTAATTACTTTTTTCAAGTAACATTCCCAACACTGGTGAGGGGTGTACTTACTTTTGTGATACACTAAAGATCTCTAATCGGTGCAGTAAGTTCAGAAACAAAGAAAGCCTTTAAACATCTTCACTGTATTCTTTGAGGTCTTTAGCTTTTTTGCAATTTTTCAAACCTGATGTTGCCAGTAGTTTCTCAGCCAGTCTATCTGCACTGTTTGACTTCTTTTGTTGAAGGGATGACTCTTCTGTGGAGGATGGCCTCTCACAGCTCCTCTTTGGTTGCAAATATCTCTCATGGCTCCTCCTTGGTGGCGATTGTCGCTCATGGCTTCTCTTCGGTGCCAAATGTCTTTTATGGCTCTTCCTTGGTGGCAATGGACTCTCACAGTTCCTCCTTGGTGGATAACATCTCTCATGGCTCTTCCATGAAGAAGACCGTCTCTTGTCATTCATCCTAGATGAGAACTGTTTCTCGCCCCTACTCCTGGGTGACAATTTACTCTCAGGGCTACTTGAACATGGCCGATGGCAGGAAGAGGTCGGGAACTCATACCATGGGGAGTGCGAACGAGACTGAGACCTGTAAAGATGAAGTAATATTATAATTTAATTTATCCAATTATAAATCTAATTAAGTTTGGTGCATCTGCCAACCAGTCAAGTTGCAGTTTACATCCATGTCTCTCCAAAGTCTGTATAATTTACAGCTGGGTGGACATGGCACAATGGATAAGACACCTACCTTTGGTGTGGGAGATCCGGGTTCAATCCCGTCCACCATTGTTTCCCTGAGCAAAGCACTTAACCCCTAGTTGCTCCAGAGGCGTACGACCTCTGACATGTATAGCAATTGTAAGTCGCTTTGGATAAAAGTGTCAGGTAAATGTAAATTTATTAAACACTATAAAAAGTATATTTTGTGTATAAGTTTATTTTTGGCTAAATGGAAGTTACAATTTTATTGGTGGTGATATGCATGATTACAATGAATATGCTTTGTTGAACTGATCAATGGAGGATTGTCATAGATGTTAGGTCAATGAAGTATAAGGATATTCAACAGGCCAATTTTAAAATAAATGACTCAACTTGCATAAAAAATCTATTCCAAGTAACACACTGCTCAAAAAACACTTAAATCACACATAAGATCAAAGATCTTAAAGAAAATCTTTACTGTACATTGTATAATTCATTGAGAACAAATCAAAGCAACAAATCAAAATCAATGCTGCTGATGAGACAGCCGATCGTCTACTCCCAGACCTGGGTCAGGGCAGTCCGTGGCACTATTTGGCAGTGCCAGATGTACATATAACATCCTAGAGGTTCTCCATTAGATTCAGGTCTGGGTAAAATGAGGGCCAGTCGATGGCATTAATACCTTTGTCATGAGACAGGGCATTGTCCTGCACCAGGAGGAACTCAGAGCCCACTGCACCAGGATAAGGTCTGAAAATGGCTGTCTGTGTACCGTTGGCTAACACATGGTGGTTTGCCTCTATGGATGCTTATCGATGTGCCATTCGGGAAGAGCTGGACTACTTGTGCAACGTGAATGTTCCGCCTCATGCTACCAGTAGGGACAAGAACACTGGCAAAATGCAAAACTAGAGTCAGGAAGGTCAAGGAGAGCGCAATTGTGGCCACTACTTGCAAAACCATTCCCTTTTTGGGGGGTTGCCTTGTATTTATCCCTCTGTTGAAATGTCAGGGGACATTGATTCACAATTGCTTGTGCCTCCTAATTGGAGAGATTGCCATCCTTGAAGTTGTGTAGAAACAAAAATTGAGGGTCAATTGTTTCTGAAATCAGTTAAGGTAGTAATTATACACACATAGCCCAAAAGTCAAGATAATGATTGAGTATAAATGTCTCTATAACTTTCCTTTTGGATTTAAGTAATCAATATATTTGTACTAGATAACATATATTGGCATGCTATATGTAGTCAGCAAAATCATATAATCTTTTGAGCATATTCATGTAATTTTTTTTTCCAATACTGAAAAATAGTCTATCAGAGGTTGCTGTGGCCAGGCAGTGGCCTATTAGCTTGGTGTAAGTCCCCCGCCGGTGAGTCTGGGGTCAGTAAGAACATGCTGAGGTCAGCAAAAGGAAGAGGCTAGGTGCAGAACGAATAATAAGAAACTGAAGATGCTCTTAAGGGACTGACAGAGAGAATGTCAATAGCAGGGTCAAAATGATTGAAGTGGGTGAAAAATGACTCAAGTTGTGCTATAAGTATGGACAGTCTTGTAAAAGAAGTGAAAGAAGAAACTGAGAAAAGCAAGGGACCCAGGAAAAAACACATATGACTGTTAAATAACATGCACATAAATAGGTGGTAAGGACATAATAGTAAGAGCAAAAAGACACCTTTAAGAGGGACAGACAGAAGAGAGGGGAAAAGGGTATAAAACCATGGTTGTTTGCATGCACGTAATTTCCATTGACGCTCTAAATTCACAATGAGGCAGAAAGTGAAAGCCAGAATAGACCAAATGGAGGAAAGCATGTATTTTTTACTCTCATTGTGTTGTCCCATTCAATCTGTGCTGAACCCGTCCAATTCATTCTTAAATTTAAAGAGGTTACAATTACTTTTGACCTATTAGTCAAAAGTTTCACCTGTCCATTGTCCGACAAACTGTGAAATAAGGTCACAATCTCCCCTTATGCTCACAGATGCAATGATTCATCATCATATCCCATTAAACATCTCTGTGTGAAATGTTGTCTTAATTATCAAATAAATTCAGTATCTCAGCGAGGTAAATTTGAGATCACAGTGACATTTGAGTCACAAGTGTCTTCTCTTCAGTGTCCGAAAAACTGAAAAATACGGTTACCGCCAAAATAGGTTTTCACCAATGTTATTATTCATATGAGAATTAATGTCTGACAGACCTGCGATTGTATGTGGACCTGTGCAGTGATCGTGATCGGCTCCTGCGTTTCTCCCTTCTACCCTCTGAGCCACAGTAGCGATTGGGGCTCAGCGAGTGGGAACATGAGCTGCTTCCATGCCTTGTTTTCTGGAGATTATGCTGGAAACTCTTTGCAGAAGTTGATGCCAAGGGCTTGGCATCTTTACCTGCAGTCCTGAAGAGAGCAAAGGGTGGAAAAAACAAAGGTGAATAATACGAAAGAAAACTGTGAACAAATTAGAATACTGGTTCACAACTATTGTAGTCGCTACCATGTCGGAAAACTACAGCCAAGCAGATACTTTGCAGATTCGGATGTGTTTTGATATTATTGCAGTACTGCATTTTAGATGTTGTGACTAAAACTGTGGTTTTTAGACTGCTCTAATATAAAACGGAACTTTACTGCAGGACAGACAGACCATATTGTCTGGATCTTCCAGACATCTGTGGCTCCTTATAATTCTTTTTTTCTTCCTAATTTGTGTTCATAATACAATCGCAAAATAACTTATCATTCAAATTATTTTGTGAGAACATTTCAGCATTGAAGAAGCAGCCATCTTGTTTGAATATTTGAATTGTCTCTAGAAATAACCGGGTTCTGTACTCAATGTGAGCTCCACAGTATGAGCATAAGGGTGCTTTCACAGCTGCCTCGTTTAGTTCAGTCGAATCGCACTAGAGTTCGTTTTACCCCTTGGTGCGGTATGTTTGCACAGGTGTGAATGGAGCAATCGCACAAACGAACCACAGGATTTTATAATAGCAGAGATGTGATGTGAGCATTATTTCCGAAGCTAAACCACCAATATCCATCGTGAAATGTGTTCAGCGATCTTATAATTGATCTATATAAGCCGCTATGTTTATGATAATCATTTGGTAACGTATAGCCTACTTGTCAGTGCCGATATTTCCTGATTAATACGTTAAAATCTGTTAAAAAAGGAGTGCCAGTAGCACTCCATTTACCTTGTCAGTTCTTTAAGTCTATAAAACATTTGTGACGGCGATACCACAATATAGGCTAATAGGCCCCGAATAATACGTTTTTACATTATTGATAACAGGCTATGCAGTCGATCTGCTGTCTAACGTTACTAATCATGCTTAAAATAAATTATTACTTGGTGAGCTCTTTGCGATACAGAGATCAGAAGCATTAAAAAACTGCAGAAACTTGTGTCAGTGAAGTTTGATTTCCCCACGTGGGTCCTGATGATGCAGGATGACAATCGCCAAAGCTGTCGACAAGTTTGGCTACCTATACGTAACGTCATGGTTCCTTCTCGTGGTTCATTTGTAATACTGCAGTGTGTAGGCCTTCATGAACCGGACCAGAATTTACATGCAACAGTGTATTAATTTCTCCACTTGGTCCGGACCAAATGAACCGAACTACAGGTGTGAAAGCACCACATGTCATGCAGGGTCAATAAAATCATAGCCTACAGCTTAAGAAATTTACCTGGGCCCAGGTGAAATCCAATTGTCCCCATTTGGGTACCTGTGGGGGAAAAAAACAATTCAAACAAAAACTTAAAAACAGCAAAGAGGCCTCATTTTGACAACAAAAGACCAAGGATTCTGTGGTGGAAATTAATCTATTGTGTATTGAAGTAGGTGGTCATAAAGCGGTTGTATGACCACCTACTTCAATACAAATAGATTCTGCCTTTTGTATTGAAGTAGGTGGTCATAAAGCGGTTGTATTCGGGTGATGCCCAAAAGATCAAAGGATATCAAGCAACTGACCCTTCGCTAAGCCACGCCCCGAATTTCACAGTTGGCCAATCACAGCGCAGTATAAGTCTCGCTCTTACTGCGGTCCAACACTTTCATGGATGCGCTCCATTGACTCAAATGTAAAAAGAATCATTATCTATTTTTTTTGGCTGTATTTTTCTAAGACATGGTCAAACGCTGTTCCTGGTGTACTAAATAATAATAGTAATAGGATTGTTCCTACTGAATGTAACGAAATAAAGCCCTACTGTTCTGCTTTTTAATGATTGTAGAAATGAAGAGAGGCCTACCAGCTTTACAGGAACAGCGCGACAGTTTGTCGGACTTAGCAACAGTAACTAAGTGGGCCGGGGCTTGGCGAAGGGTCAATTGTAGAGGTTCTGCAAATTTCAGAATTCATAAACAAATTAACAAGAACTTTATTTTAAATGAAAAGGACTGACTGTTTTCGCAGGAGTTCACAGCTCTTAAGGTGAAAGAGGGAGCTCTGGTGGGAGAGCCAATCCTAGTCAGAACAACAGACACAGGAATTAGAGGGGTTGGGGGGATGGGAATGTATCAGGCATGTTTGTCTTATCATGACCTTTGACCTGACCTTTCTTTATCCTGTGAGAGGCTCTGCAGAGAGCCCCCAGCTGCAGTAGTGCATGGACCATGCGTAATATTCATCCAGCCAGAGGGAATGATCACGAACCGTTCACAGCAAGTCTGTTGCACTAGCGACACAATCCGTACCAGTGAGGGAGTGGGGAGTGCAGAGGGTCGCTGATTGTTCCCTCTGGCTGGATGAAGTCTGACGCTCCTGATTTTACACATGGAGCCATGATGATAGAGAAATATAGAGATTAATGTCAATAAATCATGCTGTCAATATTTTAGAGACCCCCCAAAATATCACAAACCATGATTTATTAAGGGGAGCTAAACTCCCCCTGGCTCCCCCATAATTCGCACCCTGACTTCAATATCTTACTGCCATTTGGTCATATTTTATTCAACATTCCTGCAATCTAAAAAAGTTCCTTAAATCTCAAACGTTTGTGTTCCCTGTTGGTCTGTGAAGTCTTTTAGTCCAAGTGTCCAATTCAACTTCTCTGCTCTTGTACAAGTCAAAGGATAAAATTCTTCAGCCAAAACCAGTAATCCAAAAACAATCTTGAGCTCAAGTGAGGAGCTGAGACATTTACCAACAGTCAATGAAACGCTGACTTTATACTAAACAAGAGTTCAAGGGCAACAAGTCTTGTTCATGAAGTTCTTCTCAGATTCTTGATAGTGCTGGTTCTTAAGTTTTATGTTCATCATACAGTTTCCTGAGGTTTGGCGTAGGTCATCTCAGCAGAGGATGCTATAAAGTATGGATCAGGACAAAACACAGAAACTGAGGAGTAGAGGCAAAAAGATGCGGAGATAAGAAAGCTGGTCTTGTCAAAGTGTGAGATTTTCTGTCCAAAAAAGAGGAAGATAATCCCCGCAAAATCTCTAATGTTTGTGTAGTTCATGATGTATGGTGATTGCTAGTAGCTTTGGGTTCATAGTATTTGTAGTACTTATGCAACTTTCAATTAATCTTGCCCAGCTCTAGACATATATATGTTAGTTATAACAACCTTTTGATATTATACTACCACACAGAACATTCCTGCCATTTATAAAGTGGACATAATCTTTGTATTACATTAGTACACAAAATACACATTTGTAGTTAATGCACCAAACTATATTCTATGTTATTCAAAATGTATCATCTATTCATCATTTATTTAATACATTATGTCCTATGTTATTCAGAAACTTGTATGAGTGTGTAATACCTATGGTTATATTTGTGTGTTAGACTGAACTTTGAGTTGCCACTCTGCCCTCTGTGTGAGGCCGTAACTGACGGTCAAAGAAAAATGGCCCTCAGGAATGTTCTGTGGAATGTGTTCTGTTGGAAAGGGTGAAGAAGGGTGAAGCCATACAACTTGAGTGTATCGTAAATTCTGTGAGAAAGAGATAAGATCAGGTATCCAGGCTGTATGTAAACCCTGGACCACCTTGACAATGTGAGCTAAGGCAAGGGTTTATGGTCATGAGGACAAAAAAACAGGATAAAAACAGGTGAATGGTGTATTACCAGAACAATCCCAAGTGGGCCCGTGGCCTGGGAAAAGCCTGCCTGAAAGTTGTACTACTGTCTTAAAGCATGTGCAATGACCAAAGATATATACGACCACAGAACAACTCCTGTCAGCTATGTAATTGATGAAGCTAGCTAACAGTAAAGGTGACTTAATGTTTTAAGGAAAATGTGAGAACCAAAACATAAGGGAGTGAAATATTGTGGAAGCAGGGCTTAAACAAACGCCAGATGGTGCACGAGATGGTGATCACAAAGAAGTAATATTACACTAGTAGAACTAGCAGAAGGCTTAAATAAAGACACCTTGCCGAGACCCCACCTAACTTAGGGAGAGCCAAGAGCTATGTATTGAGAAACTTTGCACCATGTTTTTCAGTGTGCCTTGACAGTCTGCTAAGGCTTATTTGGGTTTTGTCTTGATTTGACAAATTATTGTCTCTGTTTGACTCTGTTAACTTTTGCACTCCAAGTGCTGTCGATCTCCAGCGACACTTGTTAAATACTGATGACTGATCTGGGCTTCCAGCCGGCCCTAGTCTAGATCTCTGCCCCTCATCACATGCCGTCATTCAACAATCAGAAATCTCAGCTACATCCCCAAGGCACTCAGGCAGGCAATATTTTTGATCACTTCGTTCATGTCAGGGGTCACTTTGTAATACTGCTGCCTTTGAATGAGTAGGCTATTTTATCCTAGTGATAACTCTGCTGGTAAAATCAAGTCCCGTTATGAGGGTCAACCTCTCTCTCTGCCACCCATGACAGTTCTTCTGTGCGCAAGCTGTTACGCTGGCACTCTTTGCAGACGCATGCACGCTCCTTTCTCCCTCTGTCCTTTCATTGGGTGATACAGCCAGAGATTCCAGCGGAGTTAGACAAATCACATCACAAATCACAAAACAGTCAATCAAATCACATGTAAACTAGATTTTGTAACCTTAAACTACAGATAAACAGTTAGCTGTGACTGGGGTTCTTACCTAACATGAAGTTTGGAGTACATCAAAATCAATTAACTGTTAAACAATCCCTCCCAAAGTTTGCAATCCCAGCTTGTTTTTGCAAAATTATTTGTGTTGGAAGGCTCTTACTAGCATTTCATAGTAACTGCTAGTTTAAATTTAAACAATATCTTATATGCTAGAAAGGATTGCCCTTAAACTTTAAACAATGAAACCCCTTAAGTACTTCCCCACAAAATAATTTTTTTTTTTTAAATTAGTATTTTCCAATCAAAAAGAACAACAATTTTTGATTTGAAATAGTGTGAAATAAAGCATAAATTCCTAAAGGGGGACAGATTGGTCTTTCACTCACCTTCATATGAGTACATTCTTTGTTACACAGAGAACAGGTGTGTGGAATTTTTGGCGAGGCCGCCGCATAGTCATGGATCATGGCCGGCGTTGGTGGAGCCCTGGAGACTGCCACCTTTGCTGTAGGCCGCCTGTTGGAACTCGACCGTGTCGCGTGATGCACACCACAGAGCAGAGTGCAGGGTGGTTGAGTTTTCAGCGTAGACTGGTGATCTGCCCATGGTTTGGAGGCTTTGGACTTGAAAACCTTGAGGTCTGTGTCCTTCTTTGGCAGAGAGAAGGGGCTGGGGATTGTGTGGGAGGTCTGCAATCGTTTGTTCGGATCATTGCTTGAGGGAGCCACAGAGCTCAGTACTGAACTGTACGAAGAGCTGAGACTGGTAACAGAATTTGCCCGGTCACGTGAAGAACCCAAGGCACTGCTTTTCACCTCTGTCGTAATTTTTGGAAGTTGTTCTCTGTTGTGGCTGACACCATTGTAAGTGTCCGTCAGCAACACACTCCCACTCCCACCACTGTTAGCTCTACTGCCACTGGTCATTCCAGTTTCACCCCCAGCCTCTCCAGTATATTTGTCAGTATGTCCATAGTCGGGCAATTTGCTCAGCTGGAGAACAGCTGTTGACATTTCCTCCTGGCTCATCTCTGCCCCTTTAGAACTACTCAAACTGTAACTGTTCATTCCACTGATACTTCTGGTGTGTTGGGGTTCGGGGTAGGGCACTGACTGAACTGATGTTGTAGCACTCTTGTCCTTCTGAATGCGGATTTGGCGCAAGACGAATGGCAGGTTATCAGGAGTGAGCTGGTCTTCAGGGTAAAACATGAGATGGTCCAAGTCCTCTTTTTCAAGTCCAAAGTGTGCAAAAATTTCATCAGCTGATTCAGAAGTGGGCTTGGGTTGCCTGGATTCTGTAGAGGCTGCTGGTTTGGCTAGCATGCGACAGTCATAATCAGAGGACTCTCTTTCGCTGGGTGCATGATATTTACCGTCACCACCACTTGCATAATTAGATGACACAGATGATGAATACAATGTAGAGTCAGGCCTTTTGAAGTTCACTGAGTAGTCTAAGGAGCTACTGTGCAGCTCCTCACTTTGTGTGCTGGCAGAGTCGGTGTCCTGGTCAATGTGCTGATGTATCGATTTGCCAAGAAGCCTCACTTCCTCTCCAGTTCTGATAATATGCATGTCTATAGACTTGTCCATGATATCTTGCAGTACGGCCCTACTCTGTTCAGGCCTGTGGCTCACTGACTGAGACATTTGTGATGGCAGCAGACACATGTGTAGGGAGCAAGATCCAGGTCCAAGGCGAGACGCCCTCCGAGGGTCCCTCTCCATTCTTATACTGGAAAGTTCATACTGCCCCTCGGTGCAACTTTGGTTCTTGGAGGAATAGGGGTTATACAGGGGACGTGACATGGTGATGCAATCTTCAGAAGGTTAAGGAGATTGATGGCAGTCGAGGAGGAGGATGCTGTAGGAATGTAGGAGGCTGTGTGTTCGAGATGGCTGTAAAGGTTACGGCCGCTGCGGGGCCCTGGGAGCTCGTTAAGTAGAGGGTTCGTTAGGGGCCTTGGAGTTGAAAAGGAACACAATGCTCCAATAACAATGCAAAGCTGAAAAGTTAAAAAAAATGAAGGAGATTAGAACTTCAGATTCCTGGATGGGATGAATCCATCATCTGGATGGTCTTGTCTTGAGGAGTCCACTCTTGATTGTTGGATACACATTAATTCCATCAATTTCAAGTCAAGTCAAGTCAGGTTTATTTAAACAAAATAAAGAAACCACCCCTAACTAAAAGCTTTACTAAAAAGAAAACTTTTAAGCCTACTCTTAAGTATGGAAATGCTTCCCGAACCCAAACAGGGGTCTGATTCCAGAGCCAAGGCGCCTGATAACTAGGCTCCCATTTGACATCTAAAGACCCTAGGAATTACAACTAGCCCTGCATTTTGGGAGCGAAGTAAAACAGGCAATGAAAAAACAATAATTTTGTCTAGTCCATTTTTTAACCAGATTTGGCACTGGCACCACAGCTAACTTCTCTCATTGACCAAGACTCAAAGAGCTGCTCACACTAGTTGATTAATGTTAACATTACTGTAGCTAGCTGGCCTAGCAAAAAAATGTTATAATAAGATACTATAACTGTAACTGTAATTCAATGTTGCAACAAAGACTACATGATACCTTTAAAAGAATCAGAGAATCAAATGATGAACATTCACTTAAAAAGCAGCTTTTGTGCTGAAATGCTTTGTTTTGCAAGGACTCTGTCTGTTTTCCGCCGCCACACACCCGTGTTACATTCAGTAACAGTCCCAGCTCGATATTGGTGCAATTTGACAAGCATTATGAGGGCCATAATATTTAGAGACAACCATTAACAACCAGATAAATGTCTGAAATATAATCAGGAAAATCAGTCAGTTTGGTGCTGTGCATAAATCGAATTGCATAAATTGTCAGAACACCGGAAACCCATTCTGCTTCACAGCGGTGTGTGCGTGTGTATGTGTGCCATTGGTGGAAATTAATTAAGTCCATTTACTCAAGTACGGTACATAGGTACAAATTTGAGGTATTTGTGTTTTACTTGAGTATTTTCTTTTCATGTCACTTTATACTAATACCGCACTACATGAGGGACATATTGTAGGCTACTTTTTAATAATAAAATAGGCTATGTTTTGTTATAATTTTGTTATAAATTAAACTACCCAACATTTTATACAAGTCGATTGACACTGAAATTAACTGGCAATATAACACGGTAATATTTTGAGTTTTGCACTGAGGGTTTGTCCAAGCATGCAGTGTACGGTGCTTTGGGATCTGGGTAATTATAATGGTTTTCTCACTCTTTTCAGTATTTCGATAATTGATTAATAGAAAAAAAACCCAGCAGATTATTTTGGTGACCTAGTGGATAGCACTGGGGCCTCACAGCAAGAAGGTTGTGGTTTCGAACCCCGGTCGTCCCAGCCTTTTTGTGTGTAGTTGCATGTGGATATTCTTCCCATGTCTGCGTGGGTTTTCATGCAGGTGCTTCGGTTTCCCCCACCATCAAAAACATGTTAGGGAGGTTCTCCAGTCAGTGTCTGCAGTGCATGGCATTTCAATCTGGAATATGCACTCTGGTTTGAAATTAAAGTGAATATATTGCATTGAACTCTATTTGATTTACTGAAGAAGAGTTCAGCAGTGTGCGACAGACCTGAATACATCTGGCATACATGCTAGGAAAGTTTCCATCTCCCAAAACTCTCACACATTTCACTTCTCCAGCTTGTCCTCTAATGATTATTACCCTTAGAGGATTAACTGTCTTTTCTCCACCCTCTTCCTCAAATGTTTGCATTTAGCTATCCTTCCTTCGGGTCCTCCCTCCTCCCTCTGACCTCTCTCCTGTACTCAGTAGCCTAAACATGCCGTTGCTGTTTTACCATAAGTCTCCCTGCCATGCTGTCAAGAGTTTGCAAGGAATAATAGCCTAATTTGTAAGAATGCCGTTCCGGTCCAATAATTTACAGGACGGCGGTCGTTATTCCTTTATTTATTTATTTTTTAAATCTTTATTAATTTTTAAACAAGTTAAATTAACCTACAGAGCAATTTAATACACGCCTAAATACCAATCATCACACACACTACCATCAATATTAGCAAGTCCCGATGTCCGCTATTAGTCTACACAGTCAATGTAAACAGAAAAAGTTAAACTAAGTCAAAGCCAGAACATCTTCCGCCTCCAAACAAATGCAGTTGTGTTTACGTTATCTACACACCTTCCGTTACTTGTCTTGCAGGAGATGCGCTGAAACGGCTGAAACTCCTCTTCGGCCGTTTGCTGGAAGGTATTCTTCGTCTTTTGTGTTTGTTGCCACAAACCAACTTTAAAGGTGCACACCGCCACATACTGTGCTTATGTGGATTCATGGCATCATATCATCTGAAGACTGACTAACTTGGACTGTTCGTCATTTATAGGGGTTGGTGCAAAACGGGGTGAGGCTGTTCAAATCATTTTTAAGGACTGGGGAGGGGCTTGTGTTTTTATTTTGGGACTTAGGGGAAGGACGTAGGCTACAACTTTTAAATGTGTTTATTTTTATATACGTTTTTTCATTTAAAAATACTAAAATTATCGCCCACCTAAACCTCACTGTACTTCGCACTTAGCGTTAAGTGCCACAGTGCAGCTGGACGATCCTATCTCCATCACAATATTAAAAAATATTAATGGTAGCCTATTAAAATCTGTATCTGTAAGTTCACACAATTTTTAATGCATACTGGTTATCCACATGTCTGGTTATTCACCTGTACGAGTAATTCGAGGTAGGGACAAGTCAGCCTACTCCTTAAAAAAATAGTTATAGTTTTGTGAGTTGTGGCGTTAGGGAAACTGTAAACTTTGGGAAACACTGTCTACAACCAGGATAGCAACATACTCATGATATTTGAGCCCTCACAGCTTCTGTGCCAACTCTTTTTAGGGTCAAGAAGACTTTAGCCAGCAGATTAAAAATATTTGTACAAGAAAATGTTCTTGTACAAATAACACAATTGTACAAATATTGTACAAATATTTTTAACACAATTTAGATTGCAATATTTCAGAATTTAGGTAATCAATTAACCGAATAGAAGTCTTAATGATGTCTTAAATTTATTATAGATCTTTAAAGAGACAAACCACGGTGTTGCCGGAGACATTGTCCTTGCTCTGCAGATACAGGAAAAATGTCCACTCCAACAATCTCTCCCTCCCCATCTCATACTCCCTCTGCTCAACGCCACGTGACTTATGGTCTGACTCCAAACTGCCATCACATTCGAGTTCCCGGTCCCCTCCGTGCTACTAAAGCTCAGAAAAACATGCTACCAATCCAACATCCCCCATGAGAGCACTACTTACCCTTTTTCAAGTGGAACCCACGAACTTTTTAATCCCTTGACAGTGGTGTTTTGAATAAACTGAAAGGTGAAACAGAGACCGGAAATAGCAACACCATTTTGTTGGTTCTCTTCACATAGATATTCCTCTAAGTACACATACATTTAATATCACAGTCATGGTAATAAGGTGATTACATTAAACATTTAAAAGCTCCATTCCCAGAGTGGGAATGTCCAAGAAGGTCTTACTGAGGCCTTCTCTGTGCATATAAGTTTCACAGGCCAACTTCTGCTTTCTTGTTACAATTTACATATCTCACAATACTGCTTTAAAAATACTTTCCCAGCTGCTCCTCTTACACCCCGTGATGTTCTTGGCAATAACACCCAAATGCAAAATATGTTATGTTACCAATAATTGGAACAAACGGTCCCTGCGGTATATTTTGAAAAGACACATTTTTGCATAACAGGACCTTTTTTCAGGACCTCCAAAATAGCAACCACTTCTGCAGGTAGGCCTTCTTCACTACCCACACTTATCAAAGGGGCAAATACTTTCCTCTTCCATCTACATTTACTAATGTGGCAGTCACTTTTACCCAACCCCCTCAAAAAAAAGTAAAAGGAAGTTTTCATGTTCCCAAAATTCCCGTAATTGCTGCAAGAAGAGCAACAAGACATGCAGTGAATGGGAATTGATCTTGTGTCTCCCACATCGAAGGTAAGCGCGTTAACCACTGACCCCCTCCCACCCCTAGAACATACTCTAACTTGCACATACATACTTATCTCACACATATATACATACTTACGAATGAGACCTGAAACCTGGCCTAGGCCTGAACTTTTGTCCTTCAACAAGTCAAAAGGATACAAACATTAAACAATGCCAAAAATACATGTGGGACGTGTGTCTTGCAGTTTCCAAGTTCAAACTTTATCATTTTCATGAAGAATATTTATAAATGTGTTTGACTCTATGTTTGAGCATGCTATAGAAAATACTTGACGTAGCTTTGGGTCATGACTGAAAGAACGAGGTTGCAGGTACAAGCGGCCAAAATGGATTTCCTCAGGCGGGTGCCTGGTGTCTCCCTTAGAAATAGGTTGAGAGGCTCTACCATCCGTGGGGAGCTCAGAGTAGAGCCCTTTGCGTTGAGAGGAGCCAGTTGAGGTGGTTTGGGCATCTGGTAAGGATGCCTCCTGGACACGTCCCTAGGGAGGTGTTCCAGGCAGGTCCAGCTGGGAGGAGGCCTCGGGGAAGACCCAGGACTAGGTGGAGAGATTATATCTCCACACTGGCCTGGGAGTCAGAGCTGGTTAATGTGGCTCAAGAAAGAGAGGTTTGGGGTCCCCTGCTGGAGCTGCTGCCCCCACGACCCGACCCAAGATAAACAGATGAAGATGGATGGATGGAGCTTTGGGGAAGGGTATGTGTATTTAATCCATTTTTTATTAACCTTAACAGAGTTGGGTAAACATGTTTTTGGTAACTGTTTTGGGAAACCAGTCCCATAAAGAATGACATATTTTGGATGTCAGCTGGGTGTAAACAGCTGTATTGTGACAAACATTTGTTCGTTCCTGTGTCTATGGCTGGGAGGGACCCCTCATCCACCTATCCAACATCTCTGTCATTATATTCTATCTCTGATTATTTTAGCATTTAGAATATCCATTTTAATAATTTCTAGTATTTTGTATTTCCGACAATTTGTTTTATTCAAAAATTTGTCTTGTCATATTCTCAAAAATTGTACCATATATAATTTAAAAATCTACTGTAATTTTGAAATCATTTTCTATTTACTAAAAAAATATATATGCATACTTATAATGAGTCGACAGTAATAAATTTCTTCCGTATTGATCCAAGTGAAACTCCGACAGTCACTACATAAATGCTATGACTTGTTAACAGCAGATCAGTTGCACAGATGAGTGCAGCACAAATCACTGGACACAGTTATTTTCATTTTTACTGTTCTGTTGAAAAATGCATCTTTTTGGGCTGTTGGCGCAGAATAGACACCTTATGCCTTGATTTATTTTATATTAGCTAAAAATAAACATCTGTAGGCTATAATGTTATGTTTTGTGTGAATGCCGGCACATTGAATGCTATGGGATATACTTATACTTAATTACTGTACATCTTAACAAAAAGCGAACCAGACTACCTCGAGATGTGCTCAGGCAGATCACATTTACACTGTCCACCAAGAGGGGAACCATCAGGGATTATTACATTTGAAAAAAATCGGTTCTACTTTTATTATATTATCGGTTCTACTTTCTATTATATTTATATTTGCATTGTTTTGGTTCTAAACCTTTATCAGGCATATAGTTTGCGACAGAGAGAAGCCATAGGGAGTGGCTGTAAGACTCATAACATACCCCACCTGCAATAGCAATGAATTACTATATGACAAACACCAATAACATAAATGGAACTAGAAAAGTTAAAGAAACATTTTATATAATAACAATCATTAATGCACCTCAAAATGTCTATATCACTTGATTCTATAAAATGTAACGTCCCAAGGCTAAACGCTATTGTCAGTTTATTATTGCATTTTGTTCAGCAAGGAGTGAAAAATTTCCATCGGTTCCATTCAGGATTTTTATGCAAATATTTCAAATAAAAACAATAAACAAACAGGGTTACATTCTGCTCTTGAATGTATGGGGTAACTGAACTAATCATCTTAAAAATACTATTGTAATGATCTATTGATGAGTACAATGTATCATGTAGCACCCTTTAAAGTTATAGTTATTTGTAAAAAAAAATGTGACTGTTAGACTTCATGATGAAAGTCAGAGCAACTGTGCGACTGCGGGCAGAAGAAGGAAGCCTATAGAGGGAGTTCAAATCCTAAAGGGGAAAACAATGCTCAAATATTTTTAAATTATTGTAGATGTATTATTTACATCATTTACATGAAACAAGAAGCCACTATGACCACAACTAATTGCTCTATGCAGTGATTCATGAAGCTCTTTCTCTTGTCCAGCTTCAGCGTTTTCACATTTTTAACAAATACAGAAATAAATCAGACGTTGAAGTTGAGATCATTCAGAAACAGAGCCTTGAGAACATTGTGTTGAACTTCTTGATGGTTTCTGTTGGAGCTTCTGGTAATGTTTCTGAAAGAAGAAGTGGGTGAACAATGTGAGTCCAAGTGTGTGTTTTAGTGTGTTTCATTTTGTGTATGTGTCTGTGTGTACCTGCAGGTTGTCATAGTGTCTCCTGCTGCTGCAGTGGACGTCCTTGGCGGTGCTCTCGTAGAAATCAAAGCAGAGATTACAGAAATAACCTGATGCGGGGACCACGAAGTCCTGACCTGAAGAGGGAGGCGGTGAAAGTGAAACAGGTGGAAAAAGTGTGACAAATCATTTGCTTTTCTGTTGTATGAGTGCTGTGTGTGTTTGTGTGTGTGTCTCACCAAGGGGACTGTTGGGTTTAAATGCCGGCAGTTTGAAGTCAGCAGAGACACACGGAGGCCGAGAACGAGATCGCTTTGCTTCAGGTTCGAGAAGCTCCGCCCTCAGCTTGCTGACAGCTAAAGAAGGAAAGAACAATCTTTAAATCATTTAAGCCCTGAAAATTAGACATTAAAAAAATCTCATCCCCACTGCAATGTATGTAGAGCAGATACAATGAATCGCTTTTGATCTTGAAATTGACTCATTATGTTAAGTCAATTCTCTACATTTACTTGTTCCAGCATTTTAAATATGAGAATCCAAGTCCTCTACTCTCATTGGTCTACGATACCAGCTACGTGTGGACGGTGTACCAAAACTGAAGAATAAAATGTCTGTTAGTGTGGAAATGGCCTCAGACCTCAGCTCTCTGTACCTTTCCTCTCCACCCTACTCCTTCCTTCCTTCTCCGCCTCTCCTTTTTCAACAAATCCCTCCAGTCTCTGGTTCTCATGGATGCAATCAGATTTGTGATCTAAAATGCATGTACAGCGTATGAGGAAACCCATCTTGATTTTATTTGAAGAAACACATGAATGAGGCCAAGTTAAACTACCCTGAGTATGAAAGATTTCACTCTGTACAGCTTAGAAATGTTTTATTGAATCAAAGTAGATTTAATGTGGCTTTTTTGACACTGATTAGCTCTTTAAAAGTACCCTTTTGTAAGACAAACCTAAATAGATCCATGTCACAGCAGATCTAATGATGGCTGCATTTAGGCGAGCCAACCCCAGGGCTCTTCAATCAATAACTAAAAATATATCCTACATACTAATGGAATGGAGCTATTGTTAATATTATTTATACCTGTGCTTTTCCTGCTTTTACAAGACACAATTTCTGCTGTGAAAAGAGTATCCTGATTAGAAATCACACAATTTGTTAAATGGATAATCAATAAATCTCTTGTGGCTACAGTGTAAATATACATGTGCACGTATACAGCGGTGCAGACAGAAGAACACACACCTGAGTCATTAACATGTTTGCGTTTAGCAGACTGTCCTGAGGGGAGCTGATCATCAACCTTCCCCTCCTCCACAGAATTAAGAGTCAGATAGGTTGCTTCTGCTTCACCAGCCACTTTTTCGGATGCATCTTTGTTAGCCTTCAATGTTACTTTTTCTTTTTTAGTTGTTTTAACCTGTTTCTTTGGTCTTCCCCTTTTTCCTTTTCCTCCTGTAGCAGGCTGAGCTTTCTCCTCTCTCTTTGGTGTTTTTCCTCTGTTTCTTTTCTGTGACTCTCTGGCAGGAGTGTGCCTCCTTCTCGTTGGCGTGTCCTCTTTTTGTGTTTTCTCAATTGAAGCATCTTTCTTAGTTGTTCTTTCCCTTTTTCCTCTGGTAGATCTTGTCGTGATGGTCGGTTCGTCATCGGCAGCCTCGCCCTCCACAGAGTCTAAATTCTTTGATGTACTTTTATCCTCTTTTTTTCCTCTTGTACTTCTTCTTCTGCCAGACCTTTCTGTAGCAGTAGCATCTTGAACCGGTTCATCTTCAACAGAATCTACTACCTGATAAACCTCCTCAGTGAACTCTTTGTCTTTTTTAGTAACCGCTGCAGAGGTGCCCATCTTAGTTCGTGTCTCGTATTTTTTAACCGTCCTGTCCTGTTTCTTTGGAGATTTCTCCTTCTCTTCGCTTTTCTCTTTCTTGGTGCCTTTTTCCTTGTTGTCAATCTCTGACTCGGTCTCTCCAGTCATCGGCTGATCTTCCACTAATTCAATTACCTGATATGTGTCTTCCTCTTCGGGCCCTGTGTCTTCTTTAGATATCTGCTCATTGGGATCTTCAAGTTTGTCGTCTTCTGTAGCAGTGTGATCATTAATTGAATCCAAAATCTCAAAGGTTTCTTGTTCAGTAACATCACTGGCAGGGCCTTTCAAAGTGTCTTTGCTGTTGTGTTCTTGAGGCTGGTCTTCATTTGAGATTCGGCCATCACGATTTTCCACATCTTGGGAGGTTTTACAGGATTCTGCTGAAACTGTTTTAACTTTGACCTCTTCCTCTTTTTGTTCTTTCTTCTTCCCATCTCCTTTATCCCTTGGACCTTGTTTGCTACCTGTATCTAACACTTGGAATTGTTCTTTGTTATCTGTCTCTTTATCTTTATCTACTGCATCTTTAACGGCACCATCAGATTTGTGGACTGCTGGTTTTGCATCTTCCTCAGGCAGTTGTTTTACTGTGGGACCGTCATCTTGGAAAAGGCGACTGTCCTCTTGACCTGTATCTGCTTGGTCTTCAGTAACACTCTCTAGCACTTGTAAAGAACTGTTCATTTCCATTTCACTGTCCTCCTGTGAGAGGAGGAATTTGCCTTCATCTGCCACACTGTCCAATGCCTGATAGTTTTCCTCACGCAAAGTCTGGCTTCCCTCTGGCCCAGTTAGCTGGGTTTCAGAGCTGCAGACTTGGTCCCCATCATCCATCTGTTCATCTGTTTGATCATCAAGTGAATCGAGGATTTGGTAATTTTCTCCTTCGTCCTCCTCCACCTCTGAATGTTTGTCGACATCATCGTCTTTCCCTTCCTGTTTTCTTTTCTTCTGGTCTTTGAGAGTGTTCACATTACAATCAGTATCCAGACTCTGGGCTTGGCTCAACTCTACCTCATGTCCCTGTGGAGGTGGACACATCTCTGATGATGTTTCTATTTTTGTCTGTGACTCACCACTTTTTGCAGCAATGCCCTCTGCTGACACTTTGCAGTCAGACCTTGCCTCTGCGCTCTCTGTGTCTCGTGTTTCTTGTCTAAGCGGGTTTGGATGAGTCTGTCTTGATGACTTGATAGTTGCTGCTGATGTTGTCTTTTTCCTTTCATGTGCAGGGGAGGACAAGCGAGTAGATGTCCTACGACCGCAGAAATTTTGCTCATCAAAAAAATAGGCAATAGGAAGATAGACAGAAAAACTGTCATCTGTGAAATCATCCTGATCCTGGATGGAGAACAGAGAAAGGACCGATCACTGAAACAATTAATCAACTACCATCAGGATAAAATAGGAGATCAGATAAATTGTTTAACTATTGATTGGTGAAAAGAACTGTCATAGGCTAGTTTTGAAAAACATCATTCCAGGGTTGAGGGTCTAATTTCCTGTCCAGATGAAAGTTTAAAGTGACGTACCATTCTTTGTGGTGCGCCTCGAGCCGTTGCAGTTTGAGAGCTTGTGTTCCTTTTTCTGGGTCTCTAAACAAAATATATTTTAAAAAAAAGTTTTCCTGGATTAGTGACACATGAAATTACTGGGAAGAGTTGAGGTGTGACATTGACATGCACAATTATAACCACCATCTTTTTGTTAGCACTTGGTCCTGCTGTGACCGGCTCAGAAATGTTGGATCCACCAGGGCAACTGGTTGGGAGAGCAGCTTGTGACCCAGTATCAGAAAGTTTGGAGGGACGAGAATGAATGTGACATTTCACAGCTGGGGGCTTGGCTTTGACACTGATGGTGTTTGTTTGAAAGTTTACTGTGAACTCAGAAGAATCTTGTAGACGCTCTTTTAGGCTTTTCAAACTAAAATTAAAAACAGAAAAGGGTTGTCAGTAGCAAATGACAGCAGGATTGTTCTCACAAAATGGATATAACACGGATATGTCAGTGAGTGTTTTTATATTGATCATCTCCACCTGTAAAACCTTTAGGGCTAACGATTATTTCGTTATCAATTCATTTGAGAACATTTTTCAATAAATCATTTAATCGTTTGGTGTTTAGGAAGTGGCCCATCACATTTCAGCAGGATCCTTGTTGATACCGTCAAATGAGTTTTTCTGTCCAACCAACAGTTAAAATCCCAAGGAAATTCAGTTTACAATAATTTTTGCCTTTTATGCTAAATGTCTTACACAATTAACTCATTAAAAAATAGTTAGTGATTCATTTTCTGTCAATCAACCTATCCACTAATGGTTGCAACAAAATCTTTAATTCATCTTCAAATCAGGGATGTATAAATAAAACACAACACTTCCATTGTGGGAACATGCCATCTGTCACCACAGGCACCAGATACTCTGGCATACTATGAAAACAGAAAGATTTACCTGCTGGTGATAAGCTAAATCAGCATTGTGTAAACATGTAGGGCAAGAACTTTAATGCAATGAGCGTTCATTTATGTGAATGTCTCTCACCCTAGCTTTGACTGGACAACAATAATTTACAAGGTGGTATACTCACGGCTCAAAACGTTTAACTTTCATCCTATAGAGAAAAAATGAAGGAGAAGGGGATTTACAAAATGAATAACACACACAAAGTGTACCTGTTTTCATAAAGACTGTGTGGGGAAACACGTAGGTTCATAACCCTAACTATTTTAAGAACACATGCATACCAAGTGTGCTTTTCAAAAAAGGCCGGTGCAAAATTCACCACTTGTGTTACACTGCTGGAGTCAGCCATCTCAATGCAAATCTGAGGTAGAACAACAGTCATGGACAAAGAGAGTGAAAAGACAGAGGGGAGGGAGAGATGAAGAAAGTGACAAGATAAAAGCAACAGAGAGAGAGAGAACAGCAACAAGCCATAAGAATCTTAACTAGTTCAATTTCTTTTCCTTGGTCAGCCTTTAATGGCTTTAAATTTTCTGATGGGTAAGACCTAAGCGCCATGGGCCATGTGCCGTTGCTAAGTAACACACCTGTCTGACTGAACTTTATCCTCCCACAGAATAGGAGGATCCAGCCAAATAGATATGATTCCTGGCAAAAGGCCTTTAACCATCTCTCCCCAGTGATAACAGTGCTACTAAGTGAACGCCCCAGGCTCTACTCAACTTGGTTCCCACAAATGTGTGTTGCTTTCTGATCATAAATTCAGTGTTCTTTGATTAAAATTAAACACGTCTAGGAAATAGAAATAATATGGTTACTTTGATAAAAATAAAACACATCTAGTTTATAAATTGATAAGGCACTAAATTTCTTTCAACAAAAGTTACAGTATATTCAAGCAACACATAGCTTAAAACAAATAGTTTAACGTATAATCTACTTAAAGCTCAGTTCATGCTTTTGAATATAAATTAGTAGTAGTATTCTACACTCCAATTCTTGAAACTCTAGGTTTCTAGAGATCAAAAAGTGAGTAATGGGAAAAAAGCTCTGGCTTGAGGTCACAATGTTCACGCACGTTTCTAAAAATAAAGACTGCATTGAGCAACATCTCAATATGAGCACGGTCACTGCTGCAGCTAGCAACATATTCAGTTCTCCTGACATCCTGCAACCACACACAAAAAGATAATTAATGTTACTGTCCATGGTAGAAATAACTGTTAATTTGATGCTTTAAGGCCTGCAGATTCAGTGACATGGTGGTTCTCTCAACACTTAAATGTGAAAAATGCAAGTGTTTCTGTTCTTGTACCCTGTTAGCAAGTGGGAGGAAGCTGACAAAGTTTGCGATGGAAGCCACCACTTCAATGACTTTCCTGACAAGGGCCACAGAAGTATGAGAAAACTCCACACAGAGCAACCGCTCCTCCAGAGACTTTGGCTCTGGATCTCCCTGAAGAGCAAGAAATAGTCCATTAAGGAACACAGATCCAAAGGTAGCCGCTTTCACTTGCCAAAAGATTATTGAACTTACAGCATTGCTCCACTTCATCAGACTTCTGTACATCCTCTCCTGAAAAAAATTATTACAAGTCATGGATTGCCAAAACAAATTATATCAAACCAGCATTTTCTTTCTAAGTGACCAAATTTGTGCGTACATACATTTCTGTGCTTGTCTGCAGAGTACTCCTCTAACAACACCAGTATAGATGTTATTATTGATTATGATATCTCTACAGAAGAAAGGAATTAAAGTATTTGCAGCATACACTGTTAATAAAGAGGAACCTCTTGATTCCTGTGTAGTATTGAAAGCTGTTTTTTCTATCCCATCCAAGTTGCAAACTAAAGAGCTAAAACATTAAGCCATTGCGGACGTACCAAAAAACTACACTTCCTGGAATGACCAATTGTGGCTGGCTTCCAAATCAAGTTAATCCCAATAGACCCCCTTGTTAAAATACCCTTTAACATTTACGGCCTAGTACAAAAATAGTTTTGTTCTCTAAATAGTTTTGTTCTCTATGCAAATTTCCCCGTTCATAGCAACTACACAAGGGTTGAATTGTACTTAGCTGTTTAAATCATATTAAGATTACGCATAATTAAGAGTGTGGCCACTTTGCGTGACAAGTGGGTGCTGTCACAGGTGCTAAATCACTAGCTGTCTTCTAGCGCCACCTCTTTGCCCACTTTTGGATTAGCCAAAGGTTAGCGGACTATGCTAAGATGCAGGCGAAGCCACCACTCTAAGATTCACAACAGCTCCTTAGAAACCTATTGGTGATGGCACTTATGTCCATGTTTTAAACAGTCTATTATCCCATCCTGATCCTGACATAAAGTTAGCACCCTTTAGTGTTCATACCTCACTGGACTCGGGATTCATGTGTTGCAAAACAAAGTGTACACTGAGCGGGCAGAATTTGACAGTAACTGGATTTTTGAGGTGATCTCGGACAAAATCGCAGCACGTAGTCCAATCAGCAAAAAACACAAAGGCCTGGAGAGGAAAGATAGAGGAAAGAGGAAAGATAGGAAAGGACACATAATTGAATTCAAACAAAACAGCTCAATTTAACTAATAAAATTGTAATCACACTAATGTTTTTGGCTGTAACAGTGTGCAGTTTCTACTCCTTACCCTCCTCTGCAGCGTTAACACTATCACGTTGTAGTACAGGGAGTGAAGGTTCTGTTTAGGGAAATACCGCCAGACCAGCTTGGCCACGTCCTCATGCTGGTAGTTTCCCTCTGGCAAACCGGTCAACATGATTGTGGGGAACTTGGAAACACTGGCCTTCTAGAAAACACAAAGTTTAAAGCCCAAAGTATAATTCAACTGTTGTGTCTTTGTCAAAAGTGGGGCTGTACCAAATGTCTTTTTTTCAACACCCTAAACTTCTATAGATGTTTTTGAATGAAGCTTCAAATGTTTGTCATCATATTTTATGACTCCATCATCCACCCTAAAATTTTTTAAAAAATCCTCAAACAAAAACTATCCCATGCAGCCACCACTGGGATCTAATTGTATAAATAGTTTAATATTAACAATATGTAATCAAACAAATGTGATTCCTCACCACATGCTCCAAACAAGTAAGGAGAAGTAGATATCTCTGCACCACAATTCATCTTTGACATTACGTCAGAGCTGTTACTTCCTCACATTGTGTTTATAAGGTTAGTTTATTTATGAATGTTTATTTATAAATCTGGCTTTTAAACAGAATGAATAGACATTCTAATGTCTTGTGTAAATGTGAACAAGTAGTCTGCATTTTTTAGACAGATTTATGGTTGAATATGTATGTATTAGAGAGAGATTTTCTTGCACCGATATGATTATTTTTTTTAACAGAGTGAATGGCAGAGAAATACTTAGAATATTCACTGTTGGTTTGATCAATTCTGCCCTTGTTCATATGGACATTTATATGGACAAACTTGGATGCTAATGAAGTCAAATGGGACTGCCAAGAAAGATGGCAGCACACATTGGTAAGTTCCAGACAAACATCAGCTAATGATATAAATGTGGAAATATACTTTTGGCCTTAGTATTAGTGTTATCTACTAACGTAAAGTATTGGCAGTAACTGACCCTTTTCTAAGCCAGGCCCCGAAGACATGTCACGGAATCGTGCCCCAGGAAAAGCGTTTGACCATGACCAGCCAGAAAAAGCTAGAAAACGACTCTTTTTGCATTAGAGTCAATGGAGCGCATCCATTAAAGTGTTGGACCCCAGTTAGAGCGAGACCTATACTGCGCTGTGATTAACCAGCTGTGTATTCGGGACGTGGCTTTGCCAAGGGTCAATTGACCGACAATTTGCAGATTCACCGTAAAATGCCGAGCAATGGCAAAGCAAACTTTTTCAAAGGGACAGGAATGAAAGCAGCCGCCCATCGCCTGACAGTAACCTCCTGCTGAAAAAAACCCAAAAATGACACTGACAGCGGATGTCCCATTTAAAGGGATACTAAGCAATTCTGCAGATTGTTATTTGAACACCAAACTCCAAACAAATACACCCCTCACTTCAGTGCTCCATCAGAAGCTCCACCCCCCAAATTAATGGGTATGCATTTCGAAGGCAATGCATGCCCATTAAGTATATCTGCTAAAATTTGGCAGAAGACAGTCTGCAGGCCGAAAATTATGAATCAACCCAAGTATTTCCACTCTACTAGCAAAACATGTATTTTTAGGTCTTTTTGGCCAAAAGTAATGCAACTACCCTTAGTTCGGATACAGCTGCAGTAAAGCTAACCCGTTGGGATCGCCTATCACAGATCTGAACAGATCTGGCCTATCATTTTTGTAAAACAGCAAAGCTAATGTTCTCATATGGCAAGCAGAAACATAGCAACCTCCGCATCAGTTTTCATTTCTTTCAAATCAAAGTTTCTACAGCATTGAAACGCCTCAATGTTAACACGGGTCTTGCCATTGCCTGGTCATATAAGTTGATTCACAGTTTGTACATTTCAGACCTTTGGCTGTTTCTCGGCCATCTCTCTGTCTGGACAGTGCCTGGGGTCTAGTAATGAATCCAGCATGTTTGAATGTACTGGTGTTTTCTCTCAGTTTTCTCTCTCCCACTGCTCCTGTGCATAGTGTGCTTCAACCACCTGTTGCTAATTGGCTGGAATAATGTTGTGGGGATCGCACAGCTCAACTTTCTTTGTGTTTCATTTACAGAGTCAGGGTTGTGTAGAAAAAAAAATATTTTTTTTCAGAGCACACAGATAACAGAGAGCTATTGAACCGCAGGGAAATATTCGCTGATTTTAACAAAAGTGTTTTGAATAAAAATCAATTAGTATCCCTTTAAGGAGACAAAAAAGAGCCCACAGACTTGGCTGAGAACGTCCAAGTTAGGCTTGGAGAGGCAGTACAACGGATATCGGACATGGAAGATGTAAACGCTTGGTTGGAGAAAGGCATGGAGAACTGCATCAAGAGAGACAGTGGAATTGGAGACAGTGGACAACAAACTGGCAACAAATGCAAAACTGAACCAGACCATTGTCTTCTTGCACCTATGCATATGTTGTGTAATATTTACTATCTTAATGTTTTAAGCTATAGGATAAGTGGCTATATGGTATATTCTAAGCAACTTTTGTTTAAACCCATTTATTGGCCACTCTTTCTATATATACACGTTAAGAAACACTATATAGCCTACTCACACATGAGTTTTAATATGTTTGAGGTTTAAAAATGACTCTGCATGATCAGTCTTTGCTCCAATCATATATAAGCAAGATTTAAAGTGTACTGGATAGATTTAAATTGTTCACTCTCTACAATGATTTTGTTATAACCAAAGACAACTATTATGATGAGTTTGCACTCTAAGATATTAAAAGTCCAAGATCAAAAGCCTTAAAAAGATAAGGATGCAGGTGCGGGAAGGGAGGAGGTGACGGTCTGTGAGCATGCATAGCAAACAGACAGACTTAACAGGGCCATAAGTCATTATCTGTTACTGGAAAAAAGGGAGTATAACCTAGAAAGAAAACATCACTGATTACAGGGGGAGATTCCCTGAGATTCTGCTGAGGGAAGACATCCAGCTATGTGAGTACTGTATAACAAAGAAGGACGGATTTTATGCAATAAGTGATTGATTAACCATGATTGTGTAATCAGAAAATGTTTTGATCCTATGTTAATTTATGCTTGCTTATCTTTACAAAATATAACGTGACTTTTTGAAGTTTTACTGGTTAATATTAAAGACTAAACTTCCCAAAAATATATAAGACAATATTATGGTGAATTTTGACAGTACAGCAAATATTGTACAAAAAGTAACAGATAACAGTTAGTTGGAAGAAAGTGACAATTAGTACCTAATTACTAATTCCTACCTCTGCCTGCTTGCCTTCTTTCTATGCATCCTATTGCTTTGTGATCCAGCTCTGATGCTCACGTGCCCTTTGGAGGTGCTTTCAGCAGTGGACAGGGATCAGCATGGGCACCCTGACTGGTCTGCATCTACGCAGCCCCATATGCCCCATTACTCTCACTGCTGCAAGTCACATTTAAGGATTGATTTTTTTTCCTGATATCTAACACTATTAGATTCAGTTGGGGGACTGTGCAATAGGTGCCATCATCATCAGTGGCCATGGCCCAGTGGAGTTGCATGTTGACATGAATACAGGCTCATTACTGTGCTGCTGCAAAATGTTACATAGGGACACTATCAGAGGATTTTAAATCCTTTTTTGAAATGAATATATATTTTTTCAGGGAAGCATCTCAGCAGGGAAATCATCGCTTAACACTCAGTTACTTGTATTTGTCTTGTAAAGAACAGAATGACATAATTTATCATATTCGCAACCTCTACTTTTCACTCTCATGTGCAGTGAAATGTTTGAATTATAGGCTGTCGTAAAGCAGAGCCGCATTGCTACACCAGCAGGCTGAGGTGGACAAAATGCATTTGAATATTTAAAAACAGAAATAAAAGCAACTAAATTGGGTGTAGTGGGAAAAAAACAGGCTTACCTCAATGTCGTCTTTTTTTCTGACTGTCAGGTAATCTTGAAGAGAAAAATTAGGCAAACACAGTCACCTTACAAGTTACAAGTTAACATGGTCAGTTTAGCAGTTTTAAACTTGTCACGATGACAATGAAGGATCAATAAACTGCCTCTCTTACCTGGGATGATGAACCAGGGAGACACGATGGGGAACAGGAAGGGGCTAGTTCTCATCGTGACCCAAAATGGAGAAATGCTGCCCTGTGGAACGTTTTTTGTTAGAGGGATAGTTTCCCCGAAAACAACATCCTTAATATCCGGCAGAGCGTTTTCAGGAAATCTTGGTGCTGCAGAGACAAAAGATGAGTGTCGTGTTTGAATATATTTGAAGAGTGACAAAAGATTTTAGTGTCATTTTGGTCATTTTATTCCACACTAATCATTCATTTGTAATATTTTCCATTATACAGTATTATTACTGGAGTCAATGACTCCAACATGACTGTTCCAAATGAAAACAACATTAAGCAAGTTAAAGAAAACACACATCCACTACCTTCTGCTCTCCGCAACCGTCGCTCTCTAGAAATGAATTAATTTAACACAGTGATGATGATCTTGTACAAAATATCTGTCTCTACAGTAAGTCCTAAGTAACTAGGTTACTCACAGACTCGGTAACCCCGGTAATTTGAGAATACATTTACATGTGCTGCAGTAATCTGGTTACTGTAAATACATGTATATATGCAGTACTTCAGTTATCAGATGTCTCCCTTGCCTCCAACCTTATTTTGGAAACATGACATGCTTATTTTAAAAGTAGCAAGGATGCCAGTCTGTCCTGAGGTCCTAACAGCATAAGTGTGCCAGAATTTTACAAGTAGACAAAAATCCGTCGGCCATACTGTAAAATCCCTACTGTGCATCCAGCTAACAGGCCTTAACTCACAATACTTTTAACATGAAATTTGCTATTATTTCTCCATACTGAAAAATTAAACATTTTATATCATATGTATAAATTGTTTTTATTTCCTAAAACAAACATACGTGGTGTTCGATAGCAGGTGTTTGGTATTTTCAGCCTGTGAACTTCATGTCGAGGTGCTTGTTTTACGAGACTGTGCCAAACTCCAAACCGATCAGCATCGCAAACAGACTCAAATTCTATAATTAGCTGGAACACAGAAGCACAAACACACAGACACATAGGTGAGGTAAGATAAGTAACATGAAATTTTTTCAGAGCCACTTTAACATCATATACTTGTGTGTGTTTATACCTTGTTGAGGAGGGGCAGGTAGTTCCTGATAGAGCTGACTTTTTTCAAAGCTTCTCTCAGGTCCCTGATCTCACTCTGTGAAATGTTCTTGATAAGAACTGTTCTCACTCCATCATCAACCACGCGCTGCATCAAGAACAGGAAGTGAACATCCAAACCAAAACATTAAAAACAGGATGGAGATGCACACACACACAACCGCACTGCAAGCTGCAATAAATGCATTTTGCACAGTTAACACACTATGTTAATTGGGAGATTCCTGTACTCCCTCACTATTTTACATCATTGTGGATAGTTTCCAGATGTTATCACATTAAATATATAGTTTGGTGAGAAACACAGGAATTAAGACGCCCCCTCAAATTTGAACTAAGACAAGAGGGGGTATTTTCACTTTGCAAGTTATATTGAAAACTTAAAGCAGTTTACAAATAAGGGGGAATTAAGTATACGTGTTTGCATTACTTACAGACTTCATCAGCTTCATCAGCGATTCATAAAACCTAAACTAAAACAGAAACATCAGAGTAGGCAGTGTTAACATGCAAACTTCCGCAAAACACCATACACACAAATACACTGCAGACTCTGTGCATATTTGTATACACATCATTATTAATTGAGTGCTATGGAGTCCCGGCTATTGTTTTCATTTTTGAAGTCTTGAAATAAAATAAGAATATACTGTTATATATTCAATCTGGTGAAAATCTGATAATAAAGAGTTAAGTCAAGATCAGATTCAGGATCTGGACGTCGATTGGATGAACAGTTGTTGACATAATCGAATTACAAAGACACAGAGATTCCTGGCCTTTATGAGAGAGATGCATGCTTTTCTGTAAATATTTGATGTTCTCGATGCACTAAGTTCTTGAATATAGTGAATATCTATAAAAAACTGTCAAAAACAGTTTTGTGTATGTGCTTACCGGAGTGTTTGCAATGAAACTGCATATCACATGGGCATGGAGTGTAGAGCCTTTGAAGTAAATGCCATTTCCTTTGACTGCCCTCATTGTGTGAAGCACATTCTTTACTGTCGGCATTATGACGAAGGCCTGAGAGGAAAACCAGAAACTAAAATGTATAAATACTTTTATTACTCTTATTTACAGTATCTCACAAAAGTGAATACACTCCACATATTTTTGTAAATATTTGATTATAACTTTTCATGTGACAGAAATGACACTTTGCTGAGATGTAAAGTAGTGGGTGTACAGCTTGTATAACAGTGCTCTCCCCTCAAAATAACACATCACACAGCAACAAAAGTGAGTAACCCCTAAGTGAAAAGATATAATCAAATATTTACAAAAATGTGAGGGGTGTGCTTAGTTTTGAGAGATACTGTAATTGCTCTGATTAAGTTTCTCATTTATATGTATATAACAAAACTCTCATGACAAACGATCCATCTAAAAAAATGTTGCATAACTCTTTAATAAAAATCTTTAATTTAGAATCAATAAATACGTTGTGCAAAACAAAACAATTAGTCTCAGAATCAGTCCCTCTGATCAAAGACTAAAAACCAATAGCAGAAAAATGGAATTAATAAAACAAACCAATACAGACTTATAACATGGTACTTACCATGCATGTCTGAGGAATGACATAAATTGTGTCATCTTTATGTTGAAAGCCAAATGGCTTGAGCAGTTTTGCAAGTTCATCCTCTGTGTAGCAGCCGTCGTGATACTCCGGCAGTCCAGTTATGAGCAACAGCTTCTTACCATATTTGAAATACTGCAGATAAAGAAAGAGAGAAAGAGAAAATACACCTCTTACACCTCTTGTAACCTCTTTGTTCCATGTATATTATTATCAACACATTTATAAACAATAGTTTAAAAATCAGGAAAATACTGGTCACAACAAGTTTGATAGGAAAACAGCAGGGACAACATGGCCTGGGATTATGCATATAAGTACTTCACAGCAGAATATAACAATTATGTCTAATATGTTTAATAATATAATGTATTAAATCTATGTGGCCTAGATCCAGATAAGCTACATAAACATAAATGTATAGATTGATTAACCAATTAGAAACTTCACTTTACATTACACTAAGTGACAGCAAGCTTCCTAGCTACTGTAGCAAAAATTTAGTTTTAGAGGCTGAGCAAACGCTTTAAAGCCTTTGAAATGCTGCATCACGGAGTAACTAAGTGATGCGCCGGTTACTGTGTCTGATGAATCAAAGTCCGAAACAAACTCCTCCAGTAAAATCTGCTGTTGAAACAATCCCACTTATAGTTTATAACTGTGTCCTCATCTACTACTCATGTTGCATTGTGCAATGCTGTTATTTTATTAAGTGTATATCTGTTGTCGAAAAGCCCTAAGAAAAGGCTGAAGGGTTTTACTTGGTTGTTTCAAAGTTTCAAAGACTGGGTTTACTTATTTGAGTTTTATTTTTAACCAAAAATGCTTAAACCATGTTTTCTTGTTATAAAAAGACCTCATTTTTAGGAAAACTACATGTGTAAATATTTTTGCACTTTATGTAAGCGATTTGAGGAAACATACATCTGGTGAAGTGTAGCTGTTCAACTTGAGGTACACTGTGAAAGAGATACAAAGAAAAAAAGACAGACTGTAAAAATGATGATCATGATGGTATTTGTGACAAACACACTCTTTCTTAGATTTCTTACTTATTCTCTTTGGATCCAGGTGCTTTTCTACCATCTCCCCGAGAGTCAGAGGTGTAACTGCAGAAGACGACGTCGACGCTGCTGGTAGCTGCTCTCTTACTGCTACAGCTGTGGGCTCAGATGTTAGAGATACAGCCTTTGCTGAAGTTGCATCTGTTTGTGTTTTCCCTGCAGTCACAGGACCTTCAAAATATCAAATTTAATTAAGATTAGAATATTTTGATCACATGAAACTTAACTCTTTATTCCATGACACAGAGCCTAAATTTACAACTACTGTACTTCAAAGAACATTGGAAAAACATCTTTCATCATCATTCTTAGATATCTTCTTAACTAAAGATATTTGGCAAGTCTGATCTACATTTAAATAGAAATATTTTTACTTAATAATGTTCTGTGGGATTGAATGTGTTGTGTGTAATGATAGGCCTACAAGTTATACAAAATTATGTAAGCGTGGTTTCTCCAAAGAAAAACACATCTTCCAACAACATTTCACGTTATAAGTTAAATAAACCAATTTAAAAAATACTGGGTCAGCTAGAAAGTAGACATTTTGGAGTTTTATGGTCTTCATAAAACAGCAACAAAAGGACAAATCTGGTAATATTCTCTGTTTCTCCTATTTTTAACAAATCACATGAAAAGACCAAATGCAACAATAATGTATCCTTCGATTAAATATTGTGTGTATATCAATGCCTAATATCTCTTCTTCCTCTGGGCCACACAGCTCCATTGTTGTCCAAAACTACTAAAAACACATGAATGAGTCGGACTGTTGCACCGAGTGACATGTTCTTACATTACCATGAACACACACAAACACACTGTAGTTTTATTTGAGTCAATCCCACATACACAGTCCAGCTCCCACAAATACTCAGCAAATGTCTATTAACCAGCCACTGTAATTTAGCTTTAATTATAAATATTACCACATGTTTATTAGTAACCACTATATTTGGGGCTTGAGCACAGAGGGACAGACTAACATATAGTTGGTTTTGGTCTTTTCATGGGAGCTGTTCCATGATAAGATAATAAAAAAAAATACATAGAATATTTCCTTATCCTTAAAACATTTTCTACAAACGCCACATACTTCACCATCCGTCCATTAAAAAATAACCAACATACCTTTTTGCACTGTTTTTGTCTCTAACCCTCCACCGAGCAGCTTTGCCTCCACAGCAGCTTCAACTGGGTGTCTTACAGGCTGCTGTTGCATTTGTGGAGCCTCTGTCTTGGCAAGGTTGCTTATAGTTGCCTCTTTGGCTCCAGAGGCTAAAGACTCTATAAGCGGAGGCCTGTTAAATTTAGAGGGAACAACCTTTTTAGTTGTGGTTGTGGATGTAGTGGTTTGAGGTGTGGAGACACTGGAAGTGGCAGGTTTTCTCTGAATAAAACAGAGTTACATGGGTCAAGTAGGAGAAAATGGAGCAATCTAAAGTCAAGGTCATATTTTTAAATGTCCTATAAGATCTTATAAGATAATAATGTTCTTACAGTTGAATTTCTGGGATTAATTTCATTCTATGTTTTAGCATAAGTTATTTTTAAATTAATAATATGAAAGACATTTAACAAAAAGGGGATGGACACATTATCTTTTAAATAGGCTTAGCCTAGAACAAAATCTACTTACCGGGGGAAAAAAAAAAAAAAAGCTGACTCCTTAGTCCTTTGTCTGTCTTTAATACAACTAAAGGCTGAAAATCCATTTTAGGTGTCCAAAATGTTACACTTAACTTTCATTAACTGAAAACACTGTGAAAGGGTCAAAGAAAACTGCAAACTAGAAATTTGTTCATGTTCACGGCTAGTTAAATGCAGCGCCGTTAAATAAGCTTTTTCTACAGGATGTTAAAAGAGAAGTCCATGTGAAAGATCTCTTACTTCTGAGGAGGCTGTGTTTGCTCCTTAGAATCAGTCTCCTGGAAACAAACAAATTAAGATATGCTAATTTAGATTAATCTGATATTTGACAGTGTGACCACACTACAGCAGACATGTTAATATATACATTAACCAGGGACAGAGAAAGACAAAGTTTTTTTACCTTTTCTCTGACAACAGTGATTGCTGTTCCTTTCACATTGAGGCTCTTTGCGTTCTTCAATTTGTTAGCGTCTTCCTCTTTCTCAAAACACACGACTGCCTACATGTACACACACACACACACACACACACACACACACACACACACACACTTTGCATTACTACAACTCTCAGGACCATCTATTCAATACATTTGGACACAAAATCACCAAATCTTTAATTGGGCAGGTGTCTATACTACTAGACACAACTAACAAGATATCACACAGACGACATTCTTTCATACATAACGCAACCACAAACTACTATTCCAACACTTTTAGATAAAATTTATTCATTCAATACCTTTTCACATACCAAATCAACTGCACTAAAAGCGTCCTAATGTTAGTCCATATGAATAACTTAACACACCAAAATAATTTCCCCTTGAAAATCTCCCCAGACAAATTGACCTATTTGGGGATTGAATTTACAATAAACTCTCTCTCTCTTTTCCAGGCAAACTTCCCCCCTCTAATAAAAACATTATGGAACAAATTAACATTCTGGAAAACTTTCCCAATAAATGCAATAAAGATGATTTTTCTTCCACAGATTTGAAGTATATTTCTGAATATCCCTATTTTTAAAAAAAAGACATTTTTGAAGCATCTGGATGCTTTAATTGTCCCCTTCCTGGGGGACACAAAGCCCATAGATTAGGCAATAAATATCTCTGCAGGCCTAAACTTGAAGAAAGGTTAGCCCTTCCTTACTTTATTCTCTATCACTGGATGGAACTATGGAGCAAGAACACTGTCACCCGTACTTCACAGGTGCAATCCTACTAGCCCCACTAAGATTAATAAGCTGCTGTATAATAATAATCCTATTATACATAATTTGATCCTTGGAAACAAAATAGGTCTAGTTTAAAACTAAAACCCATGTCCTTACTACTATCCATTGCCAGGAATCCTATTTATTCAGCCTTATTTACTTGGAGCACATCGGGTATCTATTGTGTCAGGGACCTATACTTAGATGGTGTCTTTGCTTCCTTTATATAGGTACAGAGGAAATTTGGACTGAATGATGGCAACTTCTTCTGCTACCTACAAATCAGGGATTACATACGGAAACATTTAAAAGGTTTTGAGACTGAAACGCAATCATCTATCTTCTGGACAGATATATATAGCATTATGCCGGAGGTTATAAATACCCTGATTGAGCCAGAGCCTTTGCTCATTACTCATGGCATATCTGAGACATTCAAAAGATTAAACACAGAACACCAACGTTTTCTTTCCTTCTGCCTCAAATCGACAAAGAAATTAATTCTCAAGGTATGGAAAGATGAAACTGTCTTCTAAGATGTGGCTAGAGGACCTGACTAACACCCTTCATTTGGAAAGGATAAGATGTGCTCCAGCAGATAAGCTCCTACAATTCAATAAGACCTGGAAATCTTTTATATCATACCTTGCAACTATTAATCCAATGTAGCACTCCAAATTTTAGCATGCATCTCACTTTGATAGGGATGATTATATTGACGGTCGGATTAATGACGGTCGCTGCAGGTGGGAGACGGTAGTAGGGACTGAGATGAATAAAGAAGGGCTAGTGGGGATATGAGGGGAATGATGAAGAAATAACATTTAGAGATATAGGGAAAGATGGGACGTAGACTTTATGGATGGAGCGATCTTTAGTCAACTCAGTATTTTACCTTACCAATTTTATATATTTTATACAACAATAATTACTTTGTACTCTCTCACTTCGCTGATTCTTGTTAGTAGTTACTGTTTGCCAAGTCTTTGGGGTGACCCCACTACTACAGGCCGTGTAAATAAGTACGGATTGTACTGTTGTGATGTTTGTGAAATACAACTGCTCAGTAAAAAAAGATGTTAAAGGTAGATGATAAATTGCTCAATTAGTTAAACAGCAACAATACTGAAACCATTTTTTTCAAAAACAGCAAAAATTCAGTTGTTCTGTGGCACAGGCTAGGCTATCACTAGTGTGTGCATCCCCAATACAAAAGGTTTAGACCTTGTCTCAGAAAGCCCGGGGTTTGAGTATGACCCGAGGACCTTTTGATGAAAGGAGGTGTAGGTGTTCAAGCTTCTCATATGTGAATAAATGCTGTTTTTCTAGGATAATTAATTGATCATCTCTGTATTTTGTACAATTGTACAAACTAAATTTAATTTGAAGATTTCACATAAATGCTTGACAATTGTGGTGGCCATTTTTCACATTTTTAAAAAACATTTTATATGTTAAATTACAAAAATAATCAAATCAGCATACTAATCGATTACAAAAATGGGCTTGAAGGTTTAGGGGTTTGACTCCCTTAGTTATTTAACAGAAATACTTTTTATAAAAGCATCACACCAAATAACAAAACAAAAGCAAAACATGGCCAAGGAAAACTACTTTTCGCTTTCTCTATACATACCTCCAGTTTGGACCGAAACAGTAAAACCGACTTTGTTTTTCCAAAGTGCTCCACAGCAACAATCACATCATTGTGTGAGAGAGAACTACAAATCTCTTTGAGTCTCACCATGGTTGGAGGTGAAGATTTACCAGACTAAATAAAAAGAGATAAAAACACAAACTTAAACCAAATGTAGTGTTGGTCATCATTAACAGACAAAAGACAGAAATGCATCTGTGTTTAAACTGTCCAATCAAACAATAATAACATCGGTACTAACAGACATGATGGTATATTTTTTTTGTTTAATCATTGATCAAAGAGTTCAATTTTCCAGGTATACACACACAAACCTTTGTTGTTGTGGTAGAACTTGGTACCCTGTTCTGCAGGCTGGGCAGTGCTTTAGAGGGATCTGCAGATGACTCCTCCTTTGCTGTATAGGAGGAGGATGAGGAAGAGGAGAATTTCATCTTGTCTAGCTCATCCCGTAAATCAGGAGCCAGAGCTTTAACCACGGCATCCATGTGAGACTGTTCTGACAGAGACTGGAAAGCTAGAGGGATGAAGACCAACACACAAAATGCGTCACAAAATTTCAGTATTCTGGTATTTGCAAAGTCTCAAACACAGTCGGTACTGCAAAAAATGTTAATTATAATGTTATAGTCCTTTCTTGATACTTGATATTAGCTTTCTTGATATTTTGAGATGTTTTGACAAAGACTGGACAGCTGGAGAGATGAAGACCAACACACAAAGTGTCACACAAAAGCATTCTGGTGTTTGCAAAGTCTCATACAGAGACAATATTGCAAGAAATGCTGAGTTAATTATTAAATAACAGCTTTCTTGATTGTTACATCATATATACATGTTTTCTTTGGGAAATACTAAACAATTGGAAAGTGCAGTAAAGAGGCAACCATTTCCTCATATTTAGCAACATACTGTTTTAGGAAGTGATTTAGCTTTAATTGAAAATGTTTAGTATAAATTCATTAGCCACGTCTTTAGTAGAAACCAATGTGAACCACATGTTTATTAGTAACCAACTTGGTGCTTTGACCCAGTCAGACTGGGTAAGTCAAAAATATAAATAAAAATATAAATATAGAATATTGCCAACCAAAAACATCTTCTACAAACACCACATTTTAACATACTTCACCATCTACCAATTAAAAAAATCTCTAATATACCTTTTTGCATTGTTTTTGTCTCCATCTGTCCACCTGGCAGATTTGCCTCCACAGCAGCTTCAGTTGGCCGTCCTGTAGTTTGCTGTTGCACAGCAACCATATTGATAACATTTTAACAAAAAATGACAAAAATTCTCAAATCTGAATATTTGCTGGTTTTCTACAATAATTAATTAAATGTCTTTAAGTTTTAGATCATTAGTTGAACAAAATTTGACATGAAGACGTCACCTTACTCTCTGACAAATTGTGATGGCCATTTTCACTTATTTCAAACTTTTTCCAGACCAAATACATACAAAAATTCTAAAATCAGCAGATTAACTGATGACAGAAATAATTGTCAGTTGCAGCTTTATATATTTAGAAGGTATAGGAGAATATTTTTTAATTCAATGGGTGAATTATGTTTGTTTTAACCAATAAGAAGCCTGTCAACACATCATGTTCTCAGTCAACATAAACCCGTCTCTAGGCCTGGATACAGACTTCCAGGATTGAAGGTTTAAGGGGATCGATTCCCTTGGTTATCTAACAGAAATACTTTGGATAAAAGCATCATACGAAATAACAAAACAAAAGCAAAATCTGATCAAGGGAAAACTATATTTTTTAAACATTAGCAAATTTAGGCCCGGTTAGCAACAACAAACAATCTTCACTCTCTCTATACATACCTCCTGTTTTGACTCAAACAGCACAATTGACTTAGTTTTTCCAAAGTGCTCCAAAGAAACAATCACATCATTGCGTGGGACACAACTATTAATCCCTTCGAGTCTCACTGTGGTTGGAGGTGAAGATTTACCAGACTGAACAAAGAGAGTGAAAAAAACACAAACTTCTGAGACAAATGTAGTGTTGGTCGTCATTAACAGATGAAAGACAAAATGCACTTGAGTTTAAACTGTCCAATGAAACCTTAACGGTCACCTCTAGTTTCAGACGTTTTTCTGCTTCGTATGTAGAAGTAAAGTTTCATTTTCAGTTTAGTCTTCAAACTCTAAGCTTTAAAATATCACATTTTCCATGCACACACACCTTTGGCGTCGTTGTAGAACTTGTTATGCTCTTTTGCAGGCGGGGCGGTGCTTCAGAGGGATCCGCAGATGACTCCTCCTTTGCTGTATAGGAGGAGGATGAGGAAGAGGAGAATTTCATCTTGTCAAGCTCATCCCGTAAATCAGAAGCCAGAGTTTTAACCACGGCCTCCATGTGAGACTGTTCTGACAGAGACTGGACAGCTAGGGGGATGAAGACGAACACACAAAGTGTCAGAAAAACTGCAGCATTCTGGTGTTTACAAAGTCTCATAGAGAGTCAGTATTGTAAAAAATGCTGAGTTAATTATAATGTTATAGTGGTATCAGCTTTCTTGATTGTTTCATCATAAGCTGATGAAAACCTAAACAACTGAGAAGTGCAGTAAAAATACAACCATTTCCTTCTGTTTGAGTAATATTTGTTACTACTACAAATATTTTAGGAAGTGATTTAGCTTTAATTGAAACATTTTTGTATATATACACGAGAGCTGTTTATATCAAGAATATAGGATATTGCCAGCCTGATCCTTAAAAAATCCTGAAGAAATTCTACAAACACCACATTTTAACACACTTCACCATCTATCAATTAAACATACTTTTTTGCACTGTCTTTATCTCCAAGCCTCCATCTGGCAGCTTTGCCTCCACAGCAGCTTCAGTCGGGCGTCCTGCAGCCTGTTGTTGCATTTGCAAAGACTCTGTCTTGGTTTCCCTTCCTTGAGCAGTGGACTTGGAAGTAATATTCTTTACCACAGTCTTTTTCACAGCCCCCTTCGTAGGACACTTTCCTGTTTTTGCTGTTTTAGCTATCTGCTTGGTTATGATGTTTTTGGCTTTAGACACACAGACTACTGATTTAATGAAAGCCGAGCCTTTAACTGAGCCTTTAGCTGCAATCTTCTGAGAGTTAAGTTTGCCTCTTGCAGCTTTTTTGAGAACAACCTTTCTAGTGGTGGTTGTAGATGTACTGGTTTGAGGTGTTCTGTCACTGGACGTGGCAGGATTTCTGTTAAAAAAATAAGAGTTACATGGAGTAAACAGGAGAAAATGGAGCAGTGTAAAGTAAAGTTCATGTTTTGAATGTTTTTATATGTTCTCACTGGTGGTACTATCCTTAAGGTTGAATTTATGGGAAGAGTTTTATTACATTTAGCATATGGTTTTAGCATATGGTCTATGCAGAAATGGCTCTTACTAAGTTAATAAAGACATAACAGTTCATTATGTAAGGTTTTTATACACCACTGAAAACATAGTTATTTATAAAGATAAACCCCTCCAGCTACCATCACTGTTAAAAAGATCTCTTACTTCTGAGGAGATGTCTTTTACGCCATAGAATCAGTCTCCTGTAAACAAACAAATAGAGATTTGTTATTTCAGGTTAATCTGATAACTGAACACACTACAACAGACACGTGTTAATATGTACATTTACTAGGGACAGAAAAAGAAAGAAAATGTTAGAGAAAATACCTTTTCTCTAAAAACAGTGATTGTTATTCCTTTCACAATAAGGCTCTTTGCACTCTTCATTTTCTTATTGTCTTCCTCTTTCTCAAAGCACGTGATTGCCTACATGTTCACACACACACACACACACACACACACACATACACACACACACACACACACACACACACACACACACACACACACACACACACACACACACACACACACACACACACACACACACACCAAAAACAACAACATAAGATAACCAAGATAAAACAATGTAAGGGTAAAAACAGCAAGAATTAATAAATATAAAAGATTAAACAGCTACATTTAAAAGCTTCAGATTAAGGGATATTTTCTGCAAATCCGTTTGAGTGCACGTGTGTCATCTGAGAACCATGGCAGTAACTGCAACCGAGTGTCAACGATGTATAGCAAGGTACTATTCACTTTGTGAGGTTGAGAGTCACAATTGGCTCAGCGGGAGACAAGTATGCCGGGTGTCTAACTGACCAAATATTTAATTGAAGAGGTTTTTCTGAAAGGAATTGTTGCATTTATGTGCATGTTACAGTTCTACAGCCAAAAGTAAGATTACAATAAACCATCAAAACCCACTTCTTTTATATATAGTGGTGCTCAAAAGTTTGTCAACTCTTTAGAATTTTCTAAAAAGTCACACAAACTAGATCAAGAGAACACAATTAAACAGATTAGACAAAAAAACTCTGCTTATACTAAGACACTCTTTCAGGATAGCAAAAAATAGGTGTTGATGCTCATCGGGCTGGAAAAAATTAAAGGTTACAGGTTAGGTGATCTACAGCAACAATCACAACATTGCGTGAGAGAGAACTACTCACTATACTTGAAGGTAAAAATTTACCAGACTGAACACACAAACCAAGAAAACCTTCATCATTAAAGGACGAAAGACAAAATCACTCTGTGTTAAACTGTCCAATATAACCTTAATGTCATCTGTCTTTTCAGACTTTCTATGCAGCAATAAAATATAATTTTCAATTTAGTCTTTGATCGAAGTGTTAATTTTCCTGGTATTCATGTACACTAACCTCAGTCTTTGTAGTAGAACTTGGTATGCTCTTCTGCAGGCTTGTCGCTGCTTTAGAGGGCTTTGCAGATGACTCCACCTTTGCTGTAGAGGAGGAGGATGAGGAAGAGGTGGACTTCATCTTGCCTAGCTCGGCCAGTAAAGCAGGAGCCAGAGCTTTAACCACGGCCTCCAGGTCAGATGGGTTTGACAGAGACTGGACAGCTAGAAGGATGAAGGCCAACAAAGTGTCATTTTTTTGCAGCATACTAAAGGTTGTAGGATGAAGAAATGTAGAGTTAATTCATCATTTTATCCTAAGCGATACCTTTTTTGATTGTTACATCATAACCTGTTACCATCTGTACAAGCCAATTAGTGATCTCAGCATAAATAGGAATCAATCTTTGGTTCCTCAGATGCAACCCGGAAGCACAGACAGATTTGGCCACAAAGAATGCACATCCCTTTACAGCCACACATGGTAAAGATGACAAATTATTAATTTTACTAAGGAAAAATGTTTTTTAAAATTTGATTTTGCCTCTCTTTACATTAAGCATTTCCTTTTATTTATGCGTCTTTATCTACATGTACAGTATGTTCAAATTATTTAACTTAAAACCTGAATTTATTAAACTTTATATTGCCAATCAGTTTAGGCAAATATTGATTTATCCTTTAGTCAGTCGTCAGAAAATTAATTGCACACAATTTTCAATGTATCATTTTAAGTGATAAGTGACAAATGAGAAAATTTGAAAATTCTCAGCTTACATTTTCTGAAACGTGAACATTTCCTGATTTCTTTAAACACATCTTTACTGAACTCTCAGAGGCCTTAAAATGTTTGCAATTTCTCAAACCTGGTGTTTCCAGTAGTTTCTTAGCCAGTCTCTCTGCACTGCTTGACTTCTTTCGTTTAGGGGATGACTCCTCTGTGGACGATCGCCTCTCACGGCTCCTCCTTTGTGGCGACTGTCTATTGTCACTTCTCCTTGGCAGGAACCATCTCTCGTTGCTCCTTCTTGGTGAAAACCATCTCTTGTTGCTCCTCCTCGGTGGTGAACATCTCTTGTCATTCCTCCTAGTCGGAAATTGTCTCTCTTGGCTTTTCCTGGAAGAAGATTGTCTCTCGTCATTTCTCCTTGGTGGTGAACATTTCTTGTCACTCCTTCTTGGCGTCGATTGTCTCTCGTCACTTGTACTTGATGGCGACTGTCTCTCCTCACTTCTCCTTGGCGGAAATTGTCTCTCTTTGCTTTTCCTGGAAGAAGACTGTCTCTCGTCATTTCTCCTTGGTGGTGAACATTTCTTGTCACTCCTCCTTGGCGGTGATCGTCTCTCGTCTCTCCTCCTAGGTGGACAATGTCTCTCACAGCTCTTCCTTGGAGATGATCGTTGCTCGTCATTCTTCTTTGGTGTGGACCGTTTCGTGTCTCTCCTCCTTGGCAACAATTGTCTCTCAGGGCTCCCTGAACATGGCCGATAGCAGGAGGAGGTTTGGCGGTCATAGCATGGGGAGTGAGAACGAGACCGGGACCTGATGAAAGTACAGATTAGAATTACCACCCTGTGGTTGTGTCCCTCCGCCAACCAGCCAAGTTGCAGTTTACCTCCATGCCTGTCCAGACTTGTATATGTAGTGAATACATATGCATAGGGCTGAGAAGATTCAAAGTGACTACATCAATCTATGTGTCACAGCAATCTTTTTGAACTTGTGGTCCAGTATTTTTCTGATTTCTGAAGTAGAAATTTGACACATTTTAAGATATGCCACTTTAATCATTACTCTAATGTTCTAATGTGTCTCTTTTGCAGGATGATAACTAAATAAAATATTGAATTATTAATCAGACTATTTTTGGTATTTTTTTTGGATAAATTGTGACATTTAAATAAGAACAAAAATCTTTAGAATGATCAATATATGACTTGATTAATCAACTAAATTAAGAAAAATATTGTTCAGCCCAACATAAATGATCCCAGTGGAAATACATTGTTGAACTCATTGTTGATCACGATTAACCTTGAGCACGTCTATGTGCTGTTTGCAGTCATGTTATTCTGATGATGCTCAAAATTCAAATTGCGGCAGGAAGAAAAGGCAGAATGAACAAGATGCAGGAATGCTTGTGCTTTACTAAATATCTGTTACTCCTTGTGTTGTTCCATTTAAAACGTGTGTGAAATCTCCATTCACCCAATAAACACTTATTCAGTTTTCAACCAACTGTGAGATATGATCATCAGTTCTTGAGTTATGGCCAATAATTGAGGTCCAAGTGACCTTGACAACCAAACTTTGAACCAAGTGGAAATTTGTGCCCAATTTGAGAAATTCCATTAAGGTTTTCCTGAGATGTTAAGTTCACAAGAATGGGACGTACGGGTGACAGATGACTGGGGCTGTCCCCGAATAAGGATTTACATAGTCGAATCAGAATCGTCAAGTCTTGCCTATTAGTTGACTGATAGTCGAATCATGTGTGTTTTAGTGCACAGCGATTGGGGCTCCACTTTAATCTTAAGAAGCTGCAGAGCTGCAGTCTCTATTCATTCAACTTACACTAAATTTCCAGCTAAACTGAGGCTTTTTGAAGACCCTTTTCTCTCTCTCTCTCTCTCCTACCATTCAAAGGTCTCCTGCAGAGTTTTGCATGCATTCCGTGCTGCGGACAGCTGCATGCATGTCATGGTTCCTCGTGGGGTCTATTTCAAATAGCCGGCTATTTAAAAACAATGAAATATTCTTTGTGTGGTTCATCAACGGTGCTAAATTATCCGAAGTCCCGCGAGGTGGGACTTTCACAACACGGGTGAAGCTGGGGCTCCGAGGCTAAAATTAATTTTGTTATTGTGCATATCAGAATTTGTCTGACAGACCTGCGATTGGATCTGGAACTGTGCCGAGATCGTGATCGGCTGCTGCATTTCTCCCTTCTACTCTCTGAGCCATGGGGGCGACAGGGGCTGGGCGACAGGGAACGTGAGTTGCTACCATGCCTTGTTTTATGGAGACGATGCTGGGAAGTCTTTGCAGAAGTTGATGCCGAGGGCTTGACATCCTCACCTGCAGTCCTGAAGAGAACAATGGACAAGAAAAGCATAGGTGATTATAGGAAAGAAAAATATGTAAAAATGAATGGTTCATGTGAGGTTTATATGCTATGTGTCTGAAAACTACAGCCAGACAGATACTGTATGGATTTCGACACATTTTAGTCTGCTACAGTACCAAATTGAACACCCCGGACCAAAATTGACTTAACACAACATGCAAGACCAAGGAAACTGCACGGTGTCTGTCCAGTTAAAGAAATTCACCTTGGCCCGAGTGCTATCCCACCATTCCAGTCTGGGTATCTGTGGGGAATAAACAATTCATTCAACACACATGCACCCCTTTGAAACAGCAAAGAGGCCTCATTTTGGCAACAATAGACCATGGATTCTGCATTGATGTGGGTGGTCATAAAGGGTTGTACCTGGGTGATGCTTTTTTCTGTAAGTCATATACATTGATGAATTGTACAGGTTCCGCTAACTATAAAAAAACCCACACGAGATCCCTCAAAGAACACATTCTTAATGAGTTTATGAAACCTCAGCAAGGAGCAATTCGGGCTCTTTTTTGTCTAGTGTTTTGGTGCATCCCTGATGAACATCCATCAAAAGTATTCAGAAAAAGTGCTCAAATTAACAATAATTTATATTTTAAATACAAAAACTGACTGTTTTCGCAGGAGTTTGCAGTTCTCAAGGTGAAGGCTGGTGCTCTGGTGGGAGAGCCAATCCTAGTCAGAACAGACACACAGCATTTAGATATGATTATTATCACAACTCAACTGCCATTTTGTTTCTAACAACAAATATTTTATTCAACATTACAGCAGGCTTAAGTCTTGAATCAAAGTTTGTGTCCCCTTGTTGGTCTGTGGAGTCTTTCCAGTCTAAGTGTCCAATTCAACTTCTCTGATCTTGTACAAGTCACAGTTTGGGTCTACAAAGGCAAAATGTATTTAAATCTTCAGCCAACACAGTCATCCAAAAACATCCTTGAGCTCAAGTCAGGAGCTGAGACTAACCAAAGTAAATGAGTTTGACATTATAGTAAACGTAAATTCAAGGGCAACAAGCCTTTGTCATGAAATATAACAAATAGAGGAGTTCTTCTTCGGTTCTTGATAGGGCTGGCTTTTAGGTTTTATGTGTGTCATTCAGTTTCCAGAGGTTTTGTGAAGGTAATCTTAGCAGATGATTCTATTAAGTATGGATCAGGACAAAATACTCTGTGGAGTACTCCACTCTGCCTCTACTCCACATACTCTGTGGAGTAGAGGCAGGACGATGTGGAAATTGAGGGGAGGAGGAGACTTTTTTTAAATTAGAAAAAATGTGAAATCAGGTGTTTGTCTCTGACGTGCAGAAGAGGATGAACATATGAAAATTGTTTTGAGTTCTGAGATTAAAGTCAGAATTCTGAGTTTAAACTCTTTAATCTTAGATAGCAGTTTATCATTGAAACTCAAAGCGCTTCAAAATCTTCTGCCAGAACTCTCACCATACATCAGCTTGAGGTGGAGAAGGAGAGAAACATTGAGCCAATTGCTCTGGGGGATGATTAGATGGCCAGATGGAAAAAGCCAGGTTGGGAAGTTTGCCATGACACCTCTGCCATCAGACAAGTGCCACGGGATCTTTAATGACCACGATGAGCCAGGACCTCGGTGTACTGTCGCATCTCCTACAGCACAGTGTCCCCATCACTGCACTGCTGGGATCTTCTTATTAGGATCAGATGTATGACTGACTGGTGAACTGTTAATTTTATTGATTTATTGCTATACTGTTGTTTTATTACGTTTTGTGAGGTGACCTTGAGTGTTCTGAAAGGCGCCTATAAATAAAATGTAGTAGTATTATTATTAGAACAGTTAGACTGTTTTAAGTAACATAACTGTAACTTACTGATTGGATCTTCCACTGTGTTGTTGTCCTGCAACGTTATGTTACATTACATTATGTTGGTTCATGGAATTATGTCAACTCAGACTGGTGAAGAAGCTGTGTACCTGAGCATCAGTAAAGTAGCAATAACTCTGATTGAACGTTACGAAGCAAACAACTGATCCATAACAATCTAGCTGGCTGCCCCTGCGTTGCATTACTAGTATAAACAGATCGCTCCATATTTGTGTTGTACCGTTACATAACTTCTTGCAAGCTAAAATCAACATTTTGACATAATACCAGTGGTACACAGGATAATAATATGGATTGCAATTGTGCAGTAATGTGTCAAGAGGTACAATTATAGCAACAGAAAACGTTAGCAACAGGTCAACGCAATCTAACTTCAACCAACAAATATACAAAACCACAATATATCTCACGTGCTTTACAGCAATGTTAGTTTCCTTGTCCAACAGGATGAAAGCCAAATCTGGGTCAGTTTTCATGTCCAAAACAAAACGGAGGTCTCTTATGACTCAAACGCATTTCCAATATTGTCCATGTTTTTGCCTAACATCTATCTGATTCTCGTTTGGCCTGATGGGCTCCAGCACAAAAAACTTTTTTGTTGTTTTTATCCTTAGGTGGAGTTTGTGTGTTGTCCTGGGAGACAGACGTCGTTGTCTTCGTTAACAGACTCCCTTTCATTAGCCGTGGTGCTGTTGCGTATAGAGTTCCTAATTAGTAAGCAAGAGGCTTGGGAGCGTGCATGAACGTCACAGCCTATGTAAACCAATGGATTTTGTGGAAAATCCAACCCGATTTCTTCACATAGGAAGAGAGCTGGCAAATCGTTCATTTTTATGTGAGGTTACAACCTATTCACAAATATAAGCAATTGATAATAATAAATAAAATAAGCAATAAAAAAGTTATTAATTTCATTAAAAATGATATTAGCCCCTTTGTGGAAAAGCATTTAACAGGGCCCTATGCAATTGCGGATTCAGCAGTAATGCAGGTGAGTGCCGGCTGTTGAACACCAATGACACACTGTGATCTTTAATTACAGATAAACAACTGTGACTGGCGTCCTTATTTAACTATTAGTTTGGAGTTCATCAAAATCAATTAACAGGGTTAAACAATCTCTCCCAAAGTCTGCAATCCAAACTTGCTTTGGCAAAATTGTGCATAGCTTAGATGTTGTGGCAGAATTCTTACTAGCATTTCAAAGTAATTACTGATCCATTTAAATTTAAAGACTATTTTACATAAATCCTTTCAAATAAGCTGAAAAGTATTGCCCTTAAACTTTATGAACTATAACTTCTCCACAAAATAAAATGGAGTAAATGTTTGTTTTTTAAATTAGTATTTTATAATCAAAAAGAACAACAATTTTAGATCTTGAAATAACCATAACAACATTTTCCTATCTTTCACTTACCTTCATATGATGAAAGTCTTTGTTACACAGAGAACAGGTATGTGGAAAGATTTTCGGCCAGACCGCCACATAGTCATGTATCATGGCCAGTGATGGCACAGCCTTGGAGACTGCCACCTTTGCTGGAGTCAGCAGCGTCACTTGATCCGGGATTGGCTGGGGCAGAGCTGGAAGACCATGTGTAGGGATAAACACCGGACGTCGCATGGCCTGTGAGCCATCAGTGATGACGGGGATCAGAGGGTCAGGGGGAACTGATTTCGCAGCTGGAGGCCTGATCTCCTGCCCCGTCTGTAATGATGGCTGCTTCTGTGTCTGCTGGGTTTGTTGCTTTTTCATCTGCTCAGCAACTGTCGAACCTTGACTTTGAGTTTTACTCTGATCCTTAATTCCACTGGTGCCATTACGGTCAATTTTCAATGCTGACTCGCGGTCTGCCACTGGTTCATTTGAAGGACCAGTTTTGGAGTCTTCAGTCTTGAGAACATTGATGTCTGTGTCTTTCTTTGGCAGCGGGGAAGAGCTAAGGATTGTTTGGGTCTTGTTTGGTTGGGTCTGTGATTGTTTGTTCGGATTACTGCTTGGGGGAGCCACAGAGCTCAGTACTAAACTGTGCGAAGAACTGAGACTGGTAACAGAACTCGCCTGCTCACATGAAGAGCCCAAAGCAGTACTTTTCACCACTGTTGTGTTACTTTGCAGTGGTTCTTGACTGTGCCTAAAGATATTTCTTCTCCCACCACTGTTAGCTCTACTGTCACCGGTCCTTCCAATGTCTTCCCCAACCCCTCCAGTATATTTGGCAGTATGTCCATAGTCAATCACTTTACTCGGCTGGAGAACAGCTGTTGACATTTGCTCCTGGCTCATCCCTGCCCCTCCAGAACTACTCAAACAGTCCTATTTCACTCACGCTTCTGGTGGGTTGGGGTTCGGGGTAGAGTTTTGACTGAACTGCTGATGTAGCACTCTTGGTCTTCTGAATGCGGATTTGCCGCAAGATGAATGGCAGGTTAGCAGGAGTGAGCTGGTCTTCAGGGTAAAACAAGAGATAGTCCAAGTCCTGTTTTTCAAGTCCAAAGCGCAGAAGGATGTTAGCAGCTGATTCAGAAGTGTGCTTGGGTCGACTATACTCTGTAGGTTTGTCTGGCCCTGCATTGTCATAATCACCTAACCCTGGAATGGACTGCATATCGTGTCCCTGGGTTGAACTTTGGTTCCCAGAGGCATATGGGTTATACAGGGGATGGGACATGGTGTTTGCAATCTTTAGAGGATTAAGGACATTGATGATTGGGGCAGTCGGGGAGGGGTGTGTATGCAGCAGGTGTGTTGGGATTGGCTGTACAGGTTGGGGATAATAGTTACAGTGTTGTTCATGGGCTCCGTGCTAGCTGGGTTTTAAGCTTTTAGTTGAGCCAGCGACAAGGAGACAGCTTGCTGGCCAATCAGGAGTGAGCTCCCTGGGAGTCCTCTAAGTAGAGGGCTCATTAGGGGCCCTGGAGCAGGAGAAGGAACACAACGCTCCGATGACAATGCAAAGCTGAAAAGTAAAAAAAAAAAACAACAACAAACAAAGGAAGGAAGGTTATAAAATGGGACTGGAAAATCAATCACGTGGAAGGTCTTGTATTCAGTTGTCCACTCTGGTGCTTAAACTTGCATACACATTCATTCTGTCCTTTTCAATTTCTCTTCACTGGCAAGAAAGAAGAGAGGAGGAAAAATCTACTAAACACAGGTAAAGAGAGAAAGCAAGGTGATTACGGTTAACAGGAAAAATCCACAACAGTCACAAAGTTACATATTTGCTTTCTGTGCTCCTCTCTGATGGAAAAAAATAAGGTTTGGCAACAACAGTCAGACAAAGCACCTAGCAAAACAAAAAAAGGACTTTTACATATAAATGAACGTCCGTTACATTCAAGCCTTTTGCCAAACAAGCTCACACAATGCTGATTAAGCCTATCACTGCCAAGTAAATCTCTCTGTATTTGCAGTCTATCAGAATTTTTAAATCTGGTGTCTGTGGCGGCATTTTTATGCTGCTGAAGCTGTAATGATGTGTTTTACCACCCAGCAATGACAGGTTTGCCAGAGCTGAAGGTGGGAGCAAACATCTGGGACTACAGTAGCAACTCAGGATGGCAGACAAATGTTCCCCACTGCAGGTTCAACAACTGCCATTTCCTTTTCATAACATCACAATAGATCATAATGGAAGATTCAGACAATCCTGAAACCTCAGTGCTGAATGCTAGTAGTGAATAACAGACTAAATAAGATTGAAGTTCCCATGTGTTCCCAAGTTCCTAAATCATAAATTATTGGGTTACAACTTAGATAGTGTAATCAAAGAGAATTAGATTGTATCACTGTCAGGATTCACATGATGTACAAAGTAACTGCCTCAAAACAATTAGGGGTCTGGAAGCCAGTCGGGTCCCTATAGGGCCTGACACACTGACAGCCAGGTCCAAAGAATTTCATGCGTTTTTCAAAAATGAATACCCACACTAGCAATTAGATACCAAAATTTTCCAAGGACCCAATAAAACTTTCCAGCCCTTTTATGCGATAACACAGAAAAAAAAACATTTCTTGCAGAGAAAGATAAACATGGAGAACAATGTTATTTATCCAAGGTCAGAGTCTGGTGTGACAGGTACAAAGCAGCAAATCTCCTCATACAGTGTAATAGAATCCTTAAAACTATGAAAACAAAATGAATGTGTCTTGTTCTGCATTCTTGCACTGTTGTCTTATTGACTGTGCTGACAACTCATATAGTCAAAAAAACCTTAATCTGGCCTAGTTTAAGGTTCAGACTGACATCTCATATAAGTGACAAGTCAGATTAGATCTTTCAGAATAATATGAGTTTGTTGATGTGAAGATTACATTCTTTTTTCTCATGAGACATTTTGACATGTCACAGTAGGAAAAGCACAGGCTCACTTCAGTTTAACTGCTGCTGTTTCAGGACACTGGTACCTGTGCTTTTCGTTCTAATCAAAGTCAAAAGGTTGGTTATAAAAGAGACCTATTATCAAGTCAAAAAAATGACTTGAACACAAGACCTCCAAACCCACTACATACCTAACACAGCATTGGTTAATTACTTAATTTAGCTGCTTAGGTGTCCAAAGATGAATTGCCTTTGTAGTCTTATCAGTAAATATACGTGAAAGCACCTCTGACATAAGTTATAGGACAAATATGACAAATATTTTGTACTTTTCATACAATGTTACTTTTTATAGTTTAATTTGTCAAACCTCCTTTAAATTATCCTGAATCTCCTGAAACTTCTGCCTCTCTGTGATAATCAGGTCCAGATTTGACAGGTCTAGGCATAGTGGTTTTTGATCTGAACCTGGTCCAATGTGGTCAACATGTGAAAAAGGCAGTGAAATTGGCCTTTATAGTATTTTCACAAATATATTAAAGCTTTTACAAATCTGAAAGTGGGGTTTCAGAGAGCATTCACAGTTAGATGTGCAAAAACTTTGGATTGGTCGCTCAGCAATGTAAGTTAAACATGGCACTGTCAAGCACTCAATAGCAAATAAAAGAAGTCTGAGTGGAAGCCTCATATTTTACTACAGCCTACATTAAGGAAGGTGAATGACCATTAAGTCCATGCCTTTAGTACTGTGCTGTGGGCAGAATATTACCATTGTATTCTACTCTTCCAGTGGCTAATTGACAATAATTTTATGTGTTTTGACTGTACTGTCAGAGTTTCATTGTCACAGTTTAAAAGTATTCATTGGTCATAACGTGTAGTGTGTAGAGTGCTGCAACAAAAACGCAGGGAGCCAGCAACAGCAGATCATGCAAAAAATATTCTTTCTGTAATTTATTTTTTCATTGGTGGCTATAATGTAGTGCCGGCTTCAGCTCAGGAGGTGGAGCGGGTTGCCTGTTAGGCCCATTGTATGAATGTGTGTGAATGGGTGAATGTGACGTAGTGTAAAAGCACAGTGGTCAGAAGTCTCGAAAGGCGCTATACAAATACAGACCATTTACCATTTATACAATCATATTCACTGCAGTAGATACATGAGAATAGTGAGGCCTAGGTAGAAAGTCCTAGGTTTAAATCACTTTCACTGTCAAAAACCTGTGGAGTGTCCTTCAGTGTGGTGGAAGTCTGAAAATAAAGTTTAAATCCAAGCTTGTCTTTATAAATTGCTCAGGCCTAGCATTCAGCCCTGACTGATGTGCTGGACTGGATCTTATACCAGTACACACACGAAAACATTAAAAGGAGCTTGTAAGGGTCGCTAAGGTTACCTCAGGTTAGAATAGGTAAACCTGCAGGCAGCCTGTACAGTAAATGTAAAAAGGGAGTATAGTGCAAGAATGAATCAAGTAGAAAGATTCACTCAAAGTTCAGAAACAGGCTGTCATATACAAAACCACACATTAGGAACATGAACCCTATAAATTCTGCTACAGACGCACAACTGCAGTATCCTTTGCCCTTTGTTCTCACACTCATTTATCAAGTTCATCCAGTCAATTAGCCATGATCTCGAAGTGCATGACAGTGCATAAAATAAAGTATAACAAAGGGAGAAGCTTTAGCTTCTATATGAAAAAAATGTAATCGTTGCCCACCACTAATACCGCATACAATACTGTAATTATTATTTGCAATAACATAAAATGAAGAGGTATTTTTCATTAATGCTCAATAAATTAGTCATTAATTAGGTATCACTGAAATATATTGGTAATAATCACATTTCCTGTACACTCAAAGATCCTGATACATGAAGGTGAAGCATGAGAGAGCAAAAGACATAAGGAAATCTTGGCATTGCAAAATATTCAGCAGCACAATGAGCCAGAAAAGACTGATTTCTAGCTTATCCATACGAACATATATATTTTGAACAGTCTATGCCCTGATAGCTCCTTCATTATTACAAACTTGGCGCAAAGCCACTTTGGAGAACGCGACAGCAGACAGCGCTGCAAGGTAGGTACTGCAGCAAGGTAGGCTCATGGGTTCATTCAAATGAGCTGGATATAGGATATAGGATACCTAACCTAATTACCTAATTAACATTGCGTTAATCTTTTTTTGTAAGACGGAAATTAGACTAATTCCTTCTCTTAACGTAGCTTTCTTTTGAGCGGAACCAAGTCTCCAAATAAGGCAGAACATCGGCGCTCTCACTCACTTAATGCGCGCACGACGTTTTATTTCCCAAAGACTGGACGCTGATCGGTGGGCGACAGCTACCAGTCTCAAAATACAGACTGTGAGATGTATGCAGGTTGGCAAGTAATATGCTGATCAACCATATTTTATTTTCATCTTTAAACTTGTGAATTTGGCTGCTGAACTTAATTCCCAAGAGTTGAGGAGTGGTGAGGACCACGCCCCCCCCCGGGCTGGGTAATGTCACAGAAGGCTTACGTGACATGCAAAATAGAAATAAAACAAACTAATCTGAAAGGTTGACAGCCTTTGTAACATTAAACACGAACTGTCTGCGAGCCAAAGACAAACGAACTCACCTAAACCAGTAGGCCTATCGCGTGCTCCTGCCAGGAACCGCAAACGGTAACGTTAAGTCTTCAGGAGTTCCCAAACAAACGTTAAACACGGTTTCAAGTTGACAAACTGTAACGACTATATAGAGCTCCGCTTCGTGTTTTAGTAAAAAAACATTTGTGTTGCTTACCTTGCAGCGTTGTTGCGTTGAGACCATAGACCGTATATAAAAAAACTCATCTTCTGGACGTTAACAGGAAAGAAATTAGGTAGTGCGCAGAATCTTAAAAACTTCCGGTGTTGGTGTCCAGCCTTCAGAATAAAAGCGCAGCCGATTGAAGGCAATCAGAAATCGGATACGCCGCTAATCCAATATGACATTAGTTTCAAAGCCAATACAACTTCTTTGTGTGTGTTTCAATAACACTGTTTCCTTTTTTTGTTCACGTTTTGTTTTCACTGCAATTTTTTTTGTCAATGCAAACTAAATGCTAAATCTAAAATCACTTTTCCTCACATAAAAACATATTTACAACATGCAAGCATCAATAAAACATCAATACAGTAAGAGATCTACAAGTGACAGAATATAATAAGAGCTATTTGCGTATACAGCATCAATAGGGTAAATAGCCTAGGGAAAGAATTAAGCGCGTTAAGACAATATTGAAATGATAGACTGCATATGTACTTAAATGTCTTGCCGGGAGGGGGGATAATTAGTTTGACTACAGTGCCACATACTTTATCTTCCTTCACTTGGTTGTAGTCTTCACTGTCTGTAGATTCTATAAAGCAGATGTACTAAAACAAAAGCTTTATTAACAGTCTTTAAAAGAGAAATAGTGACATAGTCCCTACACTAAAAATGATGAAAGGCAATCCAGCTAGAAAGCTGTTTACAGTACAGTAATTCAACATTTTATTTATTTATTTTTGAGTTACTGATTGTCATACAATTTGCACTTCTTTAGTTCGTGTCTGAATGCTGAAATTCTTGTATTGCCTGTCTGTTAAACCATACAATGTTTAAAGAATATTAACTGTAACTTTAATTTTTGGTGACCAAGTTATGAACACACCATTGACATATCAATCGTCAGATGTAAGTTGTGTACACTGGATTTGTAGTGGCAATCATATCACAAACAAACCACTTGAGGGAATTTGAAATCTTCTCCAACGCGTAATGGTGCAAAATATCAGATCTGCCATGGCATGGCACTTTATTTTAAGCAGATTAAACTGACCTACAAAACACTCCTGCTTGCATGACTGATGCAAACTGAGCTCGTAAGTATGCAAAAAACAATAAATGTGACACTAACAGTAGGACATGACAAAATCCATCATGAATATACAGTCATGCACACATGCACATTTGAAAAACTGTGTGGCTTCCTCAGATCTTAATCCTCCACCGCTTTTCACCTCCGACTCCCTCATATAGCCTGCGTAACCACTGTGATTCCATGCCTCATCCACCTGGTGTGCAGGCGGAAGAGCATCAACCCTATACAATTTACCAGAAACCCATAGCACACATGAAAATTGGCCACAAGAGGCCTTGTACAGCTGCCTGCTGCACCCTTAAAGAAGCTGATTAAGATAATTCTTAGGGTGCTTAATTCATGTAACAGAAAAGGTAAAGCAGGTCTCGTTTGGAGTCATTAACAGACCCCACAATGGTGTGTTCATTGACCTTCTACTTCTAGGGTGACAACAGTTGGACTGATAAGGGAGAGACAGGTGTTAGGCCAGCAGACATTAGTGTTCTCCGGGAATCTCATATGCTTACAAGAATTTACTGGCTCCACAGATAAGAGTGCAAATTATGGAGACTGTAGATTCCAATGTGACGTACGTAGACAGATTGGCTGTTCATGAAGGCCAGTTAAAGATGACCTAAGAGGAAAAGCTACAGATATTAGGGGGAAAGACAGAAACATAAATAGAGACCAAAAGATGTTGTCCTTCAGATTTGGTGTTGGCTTTCCACGTGTTCACATGTTGCATGCTGGGACTTAATATCTCCTCAGCCAGGGTGATAAACAATGCTGTATGTAAGTCTTCGTCAGTCTCCAAAACGTCATCATCACACCTAGACCTGGCTCGCTCATTTTCATAACAGAAGTTGTGTGAGCATTGAGAGAACTAAAAGACTACATTTGTAGGCCTGACAGATAAACATCACTTTAAAGCTTTTAAACCTGCGAGCAGCTACAGATTCTCTGTAGGTTCATCTTCAATGTGAAATCGACTTCTTTCACATTGTCACATTGTTTTATTACAAGGTTACATTATGATACAATGATATAGCAGCTGAGAAAGAATATAAACATGAATAAAGGGTCTCTGTGTTTACAGAGATGTGATATTAGTCTAAAATTATGAGTACTTTCTTTATGACTTTATCAGTTCATTTATCATTTGATTTCATAACAGCAGCTTATAAATAATATTTCACATAAATTAAAAAGTCTTTGGGCCAGAAATACAAACAGATGACTTCCCATCCATTCAATGATTTTGGTCACATGAGTCCAGTGGTGGATGAAGTATTCAGATCCTTTACTTCTATTAAGGCCTCACTGTAAAAAATACTCTGTTACAAGTAAAAGTATTGAAAATGTTTAAAATTAAAAGTATGTAAGTATAATTAAATAATAAAAGTTAAAGTATTTAATACTTAAAATATTGCGTGGCTGTGGTACTGTAATATATTTTATCAGTTGTTTATTGTTACTCCATCACAATTAGACAGAGCCCAAAGTGACACCTTTGCACTGCCTGTTTTTCCAACCAACAGTCCAAACCTCAAAGTTATTAAAAATACATTAAAATTATTAAAATAACGAAAAGTAAAGCTAATCTTCAATTATCAACTCATCATTTCAACTGCACAAACTGTTGAGTAGTTTAATTTAAAAGAAACCATCATACTTTAAAACCTCTTGTTTTGTGCATAAAGCCTTACTTGTAAAGTAACTATAGCTGTCAGATAAATGTAGTGAAGTAAAATGTACAATATTTCCCTCTGAGATGTAGGGGGGCAAAGGTATGCATTAACCATAGGCATTAGAGCGCTGTAGCGTTATGTGTATGGCATGTCTGAGTCTGACCATGATTTATCGCCTACATGTCAGATTCAGAACCCTAAATTATTCATAATTTATGGGGGGAAAATCTGTAGGTCACATGACATGGCATGGCATTTAAGGCATCCACATCCCGACCCCCCGCTCTACCCCCGGTGGAACTGGTACAGTCCAACCGCGAGCAAAACAGAAATGGAGAAATGGAAAATCAGAGCAATGAGTAATTTTTTTATGTTTGTTCAAAAATCAAACTCGGACTCAACAACCCAAGCTTGTAGAATTTAAAATCAAACTGAGAAACAATTATCCGTTTGTGAATTATTCCAAAGAAATGGAAAATGAAAGTTTGAAGCCAATTTTTCATTTGGTTAATTTTGATGGTGCAAATTGAACAAAGAACTGCAAAGCGTTACACGGACCCAAAACTGTTGGACTTCCCCTGATCTTCACACCCCACCTCATGTGGGTGAGATATACGCACATGTGTCTTTAGGGAGGCCTTTTTTATTTTATTTTGAGGTTTTAGTTTCCAGCATGAGTGGATTTTAGCTTCCTCTTTACTGGAAATCAACATCTACTCTAAAATCTGATCATGTACAAGCAAAGGTCTCTGGAGGCCGAGCAAAGGTCAGGACACAAGTGACTACAGAGAAACACTTCTTAGCAAAATATAAAACAGTATTTCAAATAGCGTATCTTTCTAACTTAATTTTTCTGTAATATGAACTAAGTAGTTAACAATTATCAGTCTTGAAACACAGGCAAATCATCCTTTTACTATAAATCTTGTATATGTGTTAGGCAGTTGTGGGTAATGGAGGAGGCCTACGTGCAGAAGTAGTCACTGTTATTAGAGCCATGGGAAAAATCATGCTGTTCAAAAATGTTTCCTTTCGATATACACCGCAGGGACCTATTTAGGTAGTCACTGTCAAAAACATATTTTAATTTGGTTGTTGTTACCAACGAAATCACAAGCTGTAAGGGGAAACAGCTGTGAAATGTACTTAGTGGAGAAGTGTTGCGTACACATGACAGGACATGGAGGTCGATGTGACATTTAAACTATAACACCACAGACACCCCAAGTACAACATTTCTTCTCGATTGCAAAAGAACTTTCGGTAACACTCTGCACATGGGAGAGAGACAGACTAGAAAAGTGGGGAAGCATAAGTAATCTAAACGAATGTATAATATCTAATGAAATTTATGCAAATTGTAACAAGAAGGCAGACCTTGGCCTGTGAAACTTATGAACACAGGGAAGGCCTCAGTGGGGCCTTCTTGGGAGTAAAGACACCATTCTGGGTATGGAGCCTTGATATGTTTAATGTAATCACATTATTACAAGATTGTTATATTGAATGTATGTGTACTTAAAAGAATATCCATGTAAAGAGAACCAACAAATGATGTTGTTATGCCTAAACTCTGTTTCACCTCTGAATTCTTGGTAAACACCATGAATGTCATCAAGGGTTTAAAAAGTTTCCGAGAAGAAGAGAAGAAATGCACTCCAGGGGGAGATCAGATTAAGTGTCTTGCTCAGGGTGGATGGGTCACAGTGGGGGGATTGAACCCAGATCTCTCACACCAAAGGCATAGTCTTATCCATTGCGGCATCGCCACCCCTATATGCCTTGATAACAATCACATTTAACATAAGCATAAACTTCAGCTTAATGATAACTATCAAGATTTTGCATTGTTTTACAGTCACGGTTATCAGCTTAGCCTATGGCATTTTACACAGCAGAAATTAGCTTAGTGGCTAACAGACTTTACCTCCCCTGATAGATTAACAATTTACATGTATTAGGCCATACTGTGACTGATGGTAGTGAGAGCAACAAGCTGGTGGACTGTCGAGTCGTGTTCAGGTGGCAGAAGCGTAGCTCTGCTGCTGGGCGAATGACATAAACATGTAAGGAACCCATAGAGATTGCATTGCAGCACCTGCAGTTAAAAAAAAAACCTGTCAAAACATGAAAGTCTATGAGAAAGATTTGGTCAATTTTTAACCAAGACTGAAATGGGACTCCACAGAACATGAGTTGACGCTGATTGGACAATGATATTCAGAGGCAAACTGCCTGTCAAAAACAGTCCCAGCTGACTGTGTAGTAGAAAGTGTGAGAAAAATCCCCTGCCTTTCCCTGTTTGGTGGTGCGTCGCCCAATCGCCCAAATGAACAAACCGCCCCTGGTAAAGAATAAGGAAAGAATAAGAGCCAAAGTAAAAATGCATGTCAGTCCTGAAGCATAGTCTCACAAAACATTATGATTATACAGCATTATTATAATGGTGATAAAGAAATGTATTTTAGCAACAATGCAGCAACATAAGTTTATAAAATTTTACTACAAATAATAGGTGATTCATTAAAGGGTGAAAGGGTGACATTTAGAAACATTTCCCCATCAATTCTGTCATATATTTCTTTATATGCCGTGTTTGTGGTACATACTCATCTTCGCAGTATGTTTAAATATTAGAATACTGAATTAAGTTTCACTTGTGTAATGGTCTAGGAATAAGACATGTCCTGGACGGTATCCAACTGTTTCACAACACTGTAGACTGCTCCCTTTCAAAAACTTTTTTTTATTAATTAACAAGAGTACCAGGTTGGCTCTTCATCAAGTTAACTCAGGTCTGAGTCACTGACTAAATAAACTTCCCGTGGGTGTAGCTACAACCACAGAATTAGTGCACATCTAAAAACCAGACTCAATCACATTCAATAGAAACTGTATAGTACAGAATAAATTAACACTATACATAATTAAATCACAGAAGAAATACACCCTGTACAAAGAAGATGTGTGTGGTTTACGTACTGATTGGTGAAAAGTATCCAAACCAGGTTGGGATTTTGGGATAACTATATTTCAAGCCAAATGAGGTCCAGGCAAAGTAATCAGTAATGAAAATAATCTTTAATTGCAGCCCTAAACTGCAGATCTTCAAATGGTCTTTGCTTACATGCATTCAGCATCTCACTACTGCTTGACTTCTTTCGTTGAGGGATGAAATGAACCCTTTGTAGACGATTGCCTCTTATGGTTCCTCCTATGGTGGCGATCGTCTCTCACGGCTACTCATTGGAAATGCTTGTCTCTTGTCACTGCTCCGCGTTGAGGACTGTTTCTCATCTCTTTATCCTCTGTGACGTTTGTCTATCAGGGCTTCTTCAACGTGACCAATAGCGGGAGAAGGTTGGACGGTCATACAATGGGGAGTGAAAACAAGACCTGAAAGTAGGGACGAAATAAGAATCCAATTAAACTAATGATAATTTAAAAATGTAATTTTGTGTGTGAGTGTGATGAAACTACATCTTCATTCTACCCACCAAGCCATGGTGGCAACAGGAGCAGTTTCTACAAACACAAGGGTTACACAAGTTAAATAACCTAAACAATCAATTGGTATATATTCGTATATATACCTTGATGATGTCTTGCTGTGCTCACTCACTCTGCTCCCAAAGCACACGTGCCTGCTTATACACACATGTGCACATGTGAGGACCACACACACTCAGAGCTATAGAGTTTTAACATTGTGATCCTAACTTTACACTCTAAAAAATACTTTAAACAATGACAATGTAGACCACCTTCGCTCTAGTAATTAATGATAACAATTTAGGCTATAATGCTCTAAAATAATTCTCAACAAGAGAAACTCATCCCTTTGAGTGCTGGAAGAGCAAGTGCCCTGGTCTATGGGCTGATGCATTGGTTTGCAGAGAAGCACCTCCTCTTCTCTGGTTCTGCTAATGCTCAAGTCCTTGTCCATTATGGTCCTCTGTTCAGGCCTGTAATTCACTGACTGCGACATCAGCAACAGAAGCATTCCTCCAGGGTTGGCAGGAGTCCCAGAAGTACCTTCAGAAGAACTGAAGCTGGACCCAGATCTAAGGTGAGAAGATGCCCTCCGAAGATCTGAAGGTATTTCCTCCTTAAAGCTATGTTATCATTATTCTGCCACACAGTGGTGCTACTCTTACAGAAATTCACATTGTGTTAAGCCCCCTAATAATATTTAACACTCCTTATATGTGGTGATTATCCAGTTTCTGTCATGTGTCACCATAAACCTCTTAATTTTCACTTCACATGTTAATATGAAGAAAATAGGTAAGATGTTAATGCGTCACTTCCCTCCCACAAAAGATAAGAGTAGAGTGCATAGTGTCTAATAATCTTTGCAAGAAACAGATGAAGCTTTTAGGGTATTTCTTGGATAAACAAAAACCAGAGTTAGTAACTGAATTCAACACTGAAAGGCTGTGTCTTTTGTACAATTACATGAATAAACTTCACTGCATTGCTCTGTTTTTTACAAAATCTTTGCTCTTGTGATCGTGTCACATCGTAGCAACCTTCATGTAGAACACAGTGGTCTCTGTATAATCCGATTCAAGGCAATCCAAGTTTGCACAGAGTTTGGTGTAATACCGCAGCATGTTATCACACTCCTGTAATCATTTTTGTTTGTTCTGTCTTATTGAGGTGAGGCTGACATTTTAGGAAACAGAGTGAGAGAGAGGTCTGCACACACGCACACACACAGACACACAGGAGTTGGTCCCTGGGCGCTGCACAGTGGCTGCCCACTGCTCTCTTGAGGGATTGGTTAAATGCAGAGAATGAATTTCAAAACATGTATGTGACAATAAAGGTATCATCTTCTTCTTCTTATGTTTTAATATAGGTTTTGATACATATATGTGTACATATATGTACCCATAAAATATATATATATATACATATATATGTACACACATGTGCATATATGTAACCATAATATAGGAAAACGGCCAATTTTATATATGTCACATATATCAAAACCTATATTAAAACATATATGTTTATATAGATTCCTTCCATGTGGACTGACACAGGTGCTGATCTTAAAAACTGATTTCAGACCTGTCTTCAGCCAGCCACTCTAGCAATTGCAGTTTTATCACCATCTAAAGCAAACTCAGCAACACATTTCTTCCGAGCACTTTGCTCTGCCAGACTAAATCATCAGCCTTCTTCCGTCCTCACACTGGCAGGTTTCAGAGAGTGGGGCAGTGAAACTAATCTGAGTTCCTTTAACAAAATACTCTCAGTTTACTGTTTATCTGTAATGAGGTGTGTAGGTGTAGGCAGTGTGGATGTTAAAATAAAAGAATACTAACTTACCTGTCCAGAAGGGTGGAAGAGATGAAGACAAGAAGGAGAAAAAGCCTTTTAGTTTCTCTCTGATGTCCACTAAACGTGAAACATGTATTTTTTAAAAATGCAAAAAAGTTTTAAAGTTCTCACAAAATCCTCTACGCTACCTGAGCTCTTATCAGATCAATCATCCTTCTTGAAAAGGACCTAAATCTCCCCACCAGACAGCAATAATGTAAGTTTTTAAGAGCAAAGCAATATTAAAAATCTCCTAAGTCTAACCAACAAGGTCTGCTAGAAATATACTACATCAACTTCCACTGAGCTCTAGGGTGAGCAACTTGAAATAAGAAAAGGACAGAAACCATTTCTCAAACACTCATTGGCTACCAGAAATTGATAATCACATTAATTGGTCTTCACATTCTTAGGTCGTATTTCCCCTTTTACGAGTAGTTACTCCTCCTGTCCAGTAGGTGCAACACTCCTTTGCTCCAGTTCACAAGTTAATATCAAATAAAATAATACAAACATATCATGTAGGTCTCTACAAACTATGTTAATATAATCTTTTCAAATGTCCAATGCATGAAGGCCAGATATAGTAGGCAACAATTTTAAAGCAAAACAACTGAGCATTCAATGCAATTGAAATGTCTACAGAATGCAGGAAATTAAGTGTTTAATGCTCCAATGCTGAAATGGGTGGACCAAGAGCCCCGCTCATGTATTTCAGCATTTCCTATTTCTTCAAAAAAATTGGTAAAAATCTTCTTGTCTCGTTCTCCAGCATCGTCATGTCTCGTGATCCAAGTATATCATCACACCCCAAATCTGAGCCCTTATGTCCCCACCACTTTTCAACACAAACTCCCCTTTTCCACCAAAGCATTTTGAGAGCCGGTTCGGAGCCGGTGCCTACTCACGAACCAGTTCTTTGTGTTTCGACTGCCAAAGAACCGGTTCTCGGCCAGGAAAACTGGTTCCAAAGCGGAACCAACTCTTTGCTGGTCTAGAACCGTTCTTTTACCACGTTTCTGGGAAGGCGAAGACGTATGGCGACGTACACAGTGACGTAATGATGTCGTTCGCTGGGCTCTCTAGTCAGTGGAAAAACAAACAGGTTCGGAGAAGGTTCGCAAGTCGAACCAACTTTGAACCAGCACCAGTTCTGAACCAGTTCTTTTTTGGTGAAAAAGGGGTAAAAGTGACACCCTTGGATTGTGGAGATACAAAACTTATTAAAAAAATAAAACAGTAGTTTAACAATATTTCAGATAAAACACATTTTCCTTCTTGAAATTCTATTTTCACAAAATGAGTTAAGAAGGTGATGAGTATCTCTCTTAAAACAAAGGCAAAGCACTTAGTATAATTGTGACGACCCCTCCCAGCCAATAGGTGTCCTGTCTCTGTGTTTGTCTTGCAGGATGTGGTTCTGGGAGGTCGTCATCAGTGGCATGTGTTACACTTGAGCCTGAGTGGTTGGGAGCTATAAAGCTCACCACCTTTTTGTCTTTTGTCTCTGTCATCGCGGGTGCAGCTGTTGTTTGCTTTTTTGTGCTTCTGAAGTTTCACACACCCACACACTGACATGACTGATACTGATTCACACATGATTATCTTTGTTAAACCTTATTTTGTAAAATAAACTGTTACTTTTTACATGCAAGCTCATCTTGTCTCCCATCTTTGTTGCAGCCTAAGAGCCGGGCTGTGACATAATATATATGTATATGTGTCAGGCAGTCAAACTGTTGATTGGAGAAAAAAAAAGGCCCCTCAAGAACCCTCACTTAACTCCCTCTGCTGCCCCTAACTTTATTTGTAAGAGTGTATGAGTGTAAGAGATACATCCTATTTCCAAGCAGTTAAACTTTTGACACTGACACATTCTTTTGAAGCATCCTTTTTTTTCAAATTTAAAGTTCAGCAAGTTACAGGAACTGTAACTTTTGCTTTCTGTCTGTGTTGCTCATCTGAGTGTTTTCTGTGCCTGACTTTGGATTATTGTGGATTTTTGCATTTTGTTTGGATCACTGCTTTTCTTTTGGTTTCTGGATTGTGGATTTATTTTGCTGTTTGGCCTGCCTGCCTTACCATTTATGTAAGTCTTCCACCATTACTTTAATAAACGTACCTGCTCCACAGGTTTTTGAGGCTTATACCTTTAGCTAAACACAACAAAAAGGGGTTCCCACGTCTGCAGCATTAGGATTGTTTCTTCTAATACCCTGTTTAAAAATAGAATTCAAAGCTTCTTGTTGGACACACAGAGCATGCAGGCATGATTTCTGTGAGCAGGGTGATGGTTGCACATCAGCAGTGTGGAAAGTCTCAAAGCCAGAATTCAGATGAACCCTTGTTCACCTTTTGCTTCATTTTAGGCCATAGATATAAACTTAATGAACGCTGTGAAATTTGCAGTGTTGTATTGTTAATTGTGTAATAATAATAATATGATGTATTATGTAGCCTAATATATATTTTTAATAGCAATCACAATTATTCTATATGTCCCACTTGCATTGGCATATAAACAATCCCCACCGTCTATTAAACCTCTTTTTGAAGTGAAATCTGTGAAACAACATTAATATTTAAAAGTTCCAGGTTATTTATAAATCAGTATGAGTTTGAAATTGTTGCCATGTATGGAAAATCTTTTGGGGAATAGTTACTCATGTAATGAAAATCATTCTGAAAGGTATTGGTGGTGTCCTCTGCCTCACTGCCTGAGAGAATGGTGACCTCTACTGGTTCTCAGCGGTAAGTATATAATAAAAAGAATCCTGGTTTACCAACTTCTTATACACTCTATGGACAAAAGTACTGAGGCACCCATGTCCCAATGCTTGTGGTAGGTTTTTTCAAGGTGTTGTTGAAATCAAATTGCTACAGCATACAATTTTAGATAATAGTTCTTCCAGCAGTTTGTATTTCGCCTTTTCCTGTTTCAATATTCAGGAGAAAGAACATTTACTTTCAATATTGGTGTTTTGTTATGTAGATTGTGTATCCTGAACATTAGATATTCAGTAATATTTCAGTAATATTTTACTGACATAACTCAAAACCTTCCACATATACTGTGTGTATATACAGTTTAACTGCAAAAAAGACATTTGAGTCACAGGACATTGTTAAAGGTATTATTTTGTTTCACAATATACAAAAAAGAAACCAATCCATCCACCGATATAATATTGACAAAAACATACAGCAGTATTACATCATCAGTACGGTGTAGTGCAACATGTTTCACAGTCAGCGGGTACTTACATTAATCAGCCACAAGGGGGAAGCAACAGCTCTGATATTCTTCGATTCAGAATATTAAACATCCAGCTGAACATATATTTACACTAAAAAGATACGCCAACAGGTTTTTACTAGTGTGCCAGCTCAACTCAGTTCGATTCAAATAAGTTGGATGGGAGTTAAAAAGAGAGAAGATAAATAAATAAATCATTTCCTCTGTGTGCACTTCAAGTGATGTCTATCAAAACAGGTAAAACGGCACCTTTGGATTTTAGTTAAAAAGCATTTAGTGGATTATGAACAGTAGTTTTCTGAAATCTTACATGTTATGATATTTTCACGCATTTGCAGTCCAGTTCGGAAATATGAACACTTAGAAAAAAAACATGAGTAAAATAAATCAAATGCCCCCAAAATCCTTGTGTGAGATGATCTGAACAATGAAAATGATGCCACTTACTCTGAATTAATGCTATCGATTCATACATTTCCCCATGTTCATCCGCATCTTGTTATGCATGTTATCTTTGTTACCAGCTTTTCATCCGTTTGGCTTTGCGTATTACCTGTTTGTTTTTCTATACCTAAAATCACGTTTTAAATAATATTTTGTCAAATTAGCAGCATTTTATCACACTCCTCAGACAGAAGGCCTTCCTGTGTGAATAAAACATGTACAGCAAAGTTACTTTAATGCAAACGACCTGTGTCAATAAACTTATTTTTAAAATATCCAGTTAATGAACAATGCCCCCAAAACAAAAACAAATGTAGTTCCGTACATAAAATGTATTTAAATGATATGTGCACATGTGGTTATTTTGTTCCAGTACAGTTGTTTTCAGTACTTGTTGTTAAGACGTTCACATGGTAAATACATTGTGGATTTACCAACCCCAGCTCATTGAGGCTTAGCAGAAAGCAAATACTGTTGCTTTTGCAGTTTACTGGAAAACTTGACAGGCAATTTCTGTTAGCACCTGCGTTAATGCTGGGTGACCCCAAATTTGACTGATTTGACTGATTTTATTTTTATTCCTCATCAAAATAAACTGACTCAAATTTGAATTCAACCACTGAAGTATCTGCTAAAGGAAGCAGAAGGAACATTTTAGGAAATACACTTCACTCCTTGTCAAGAGTTAAATGAGAGGATCAAGAACACAGCTGGCTTAGCTTAGCATAAAGCCTGGAAAACAGCTAGCCTGGCTCTGTCCAAAGATAACAAAAGATAAACAAGAAATAAACCCACCCGACTGATGCATCACTGAGATAAAACATGTTAATTAGACTTGTTTCTCCGTCTCCAGTGTTTTTGCTAATCTAAGCTGAGCTAGCTGGCTGTGGCTGCATATTTACATAATAATGGGAGAATGGTATCAATCTTCTCATCTAACTCTCTGCAAGAAAGCGAATAAGACTTAAGAATAAGATTTCCTAATACGTAAAAATATTCCTTTAAAATGTGGATGCGGGATTCAGTGGTGGGGTACTTGAGGAGAAAGAGAATGAGGAGTTAAGTAAAAGATTGGAATTTAATTTAAAAACAAAAATAAGCAGATCTTGTTTATTCTCTGCATTGTGATCAGTTTGATTGATTTGAAGATTAATAATTGTTTTTTCCCCTTTGAGTAAAGTAAACTCCACATTAACACCTCAATCTATCCACGCAAATCACTGCTCAGCCGATAAAATGTGTTTACCCGAATCTTATTACTTTTTAATTAATTTTTATTCCTCTGATTCCTTCTGATTTTGGGGCACCAAAAAAAAAAAACAGTTTAGATTTATTTGTTGTCAACACAACAGCTGCTGGCCACTCCACTGCAAAAGCTTCATCAGGCCTTGAAACATCGTATTAGTCGAAAAATAAACTACCGGGTCAAAAACAAAGATTTTAAAATACATTTTTCCTGCTCTCCTTAGTACCGCCTATAAATCTGTTCGCCTTCATCTCAAACTACCCTTTTTGTTCTCCCTTCATCTTACCAAACTTTTTTGCACATGTGTAACAACCAACCCCAGTTTGTGATGCCGAAGAAGACATGATTTTAGAAATCTCTCTCTCTCTACGTGATGTTGGATATGGGGTCGCTGATTTTCAGACACCACCAGTGGATGGCTCTTGCCATGGTTAACAGAACGAGCAGGATCAGAAGTACCCACGAAACGTAGATCCCTTTAGAGGCCTGGGCGGGAGTCCACGTCCCGACCTGAACACAGAGACAAAGACATGTAAAAGGGTTTTTAAGCAGCGTCACCCAACCTGAAGAGAAATCTGAGGGCTGCAGAGGGATTAAAGAATTAAGAAAAAAATCTACTTATTTTTAAATAACATGAGAATGACAAGTCCCCCTTTGGTAGGGATTGGTATCATTAATGGTAATACTGCTCTTAACAAAACTGATCAATTCTGTACTTTAACACTTTTCTCATTCGTTCTTTTGTTATGAATGCACCCATATTTATCTATTGGTTGACCCATGTTTGCATAATTTAGCTAACTCCAGGTGGGCTGTAGGCTGCTAGCAAACATAACACGGATGGGGCAACGAGAGATGAACTACGAGTAAGGCAGTCTAAAGCGGTGCATCTCTTCCCCTGAAAGTGATGCACTTTTGCTAGATGTTTTGAAAGATTGCTCGCGTTTCCACCCTTACATGGAAAACACGTTTGGCCTGATGGGTCCGTGGTGGCTTGGTTTGGGAACAGGAGGGTTTGAGATGCCAGTTCACCTCCTGGGCACTGCCTAAGGTACCTGTGAGCAAGGCCCAGGGAGCCCACTATGTGGCGGCCCTCTTGTTTTGAGTCTGACATCTTTCTATATGGTTTATATGTATAATAAAAACTGAATTAATTGATTGATTAATAAAGTTGCCTTTTCTTAAGACTTGTGTGCGTTTGCGGCATTGAGCATCGTCAGCATCGACTCCGGTGAAGTGTAACCAGACGTTTAAGGGTTCAATTCTCTCCACCATTGTCATTGTCAGAGCAGCTTCTTTGTGTGTGTCAGATCAATACAATACCGTCTTAATCATTCTGCCCCCAGCGCTGTATAATACCGGGTTTCTGCACCAATCCCTACTCTTTGATTGAACTTGTCAAATCTCACATTCACAGCAAGGCTGTAAGCTGAGAGGTGGGTTACAAGCAGACACTGCTCCATTTTGAGGAGTCACAAGACCTACAGGTTAAAAAACAAACAGTATATCTAAAGAACAGTTGGACTAACAACTTTTTTTCCCTGTTAAAGGAACCAAGGATCTAAGAGCAGAGGGTGTCTTTTCTGTACAGATTGTAAAGCTCTGAGGCAAATTTGTGATTGTTGATATCGGGCTGTATAAATAAAAATGTCCAGTTGACTCATCCTTTAATGCACATTGCGAAACATATTTCTGACATAGTCTATTACATGTGAACAACCACATTTTCATCCACACAAAATCAGGATTGGAGTTCTTTTGACTGACATTACTCAGATGTCCACACACACACACACACACACACACAGGCACACACACACACACACAGGCACAAACCATAAGTCCTGCAGTGGAGGCGGCGAGGATCACGAACAGCAGGAAGCACAGCAGGCTCCGCCTCCTGGGGTACCGTCGACCAATAGAAGAGCTGTAAATGAAAGCCAGAAAAATATTTAATAGTCACAACAAAATGTTTGTAGGACGGTTTTGTCACAAGACGAAGTGGAAGAGGTTCGCCTCTCTTTACCTTTCTCAAACACACAGAATTGTTGAGGTACTTACACTTTTCGGCAGTGTGGACATCGGGCCAAGGTCCGGTCTGAAAACTCAGTCCACTGGAAGAGGAAGTGAAATGTCAGTCTGAGTGTATCTGAATCTCATGAATCACACAAAGATACATCAGCAAATAATGCTGTAACTGATGTAGCCGTGTGACTAAAAATCAAAGAATATAGAAGTGAAACCTGCACTGTGTGTGTGTGTGTGTGTGTGTGTGCGTCCTACCAGGAATGTATTAGAGCAGTGTCCACAGATGACCCTGATGCCGACGGGCTGATGCTGCGGTTCAGGACTGTCACTGCCGATGTGAACTGGTCCCAGGTTGATGACCCGTTTACTGGCAGGAAAAAAACATTAAGAAAGGGAGATGATTTTAAACACCTCAAAGCTGGTGGGGCTTACACGTAAAATCACAAAAATCACTGAAGACAACCCTGACCAATCCCAATGTAAGATAGAAGAGAAGTGTGAGGAAAGTCAATTGATTTGGGGATCAATCTAAAGAAATTTTTGAAGTTCATCAATTTTAGATTGTATTGTATCAGGGCAAAGTTTTGTTTGTTTTGCTAGTTGTTGTTAGACAAGGGACATTTCAAAATTCGGGCAGATTTTGTTAAATCTACTATAATCAATATCTTATGTAACAATGAGTCACACGACTAATGTTTTTACTGAGCGTTTCAGTTTCTTACAACTCCTCGATGTGGTTTTCTGGCTTGAATGTTTTGCTTTGCGTAATGTTCAGTGTAATTTTCGACTAACAGGCAGATGTTTTCAGCATAAATAAATAAATAAATAAATAAATAAACCCACTGTCCACTACCTTCCCAGCACCAAAAGACAATGTGGCAACTAGCTAGTAAACACAATGGATATTTGTAAATGCAGATTTAAATTATAAACACGTTTTATAGAAACATCAAAATTCCAGTGAGAGTGTTGTAACCCATCAAGTCTAGTGTCCGTCATTCTCTATGAAAAAAGTGTGTTTTTGGTAAATCAATGACTGCACCAAATTCTGTTTGAATTTTTAAGACTTTTAAAATCAAGAGCAACCCTTATTTGATTTATAGCAGGGGAGACGAGATACAGTCCAGCTGACTCTCTGCTCTTTCGGATTTGTTGTGCAAACCAAAATTTAAAACCAGCATCCACACTTGACACATAATTCTCATTTGATCGGATGGGGAGAAGCTGTACTCTTAACTAATGTTACAGCTCTCCTTTGTTGTTGCTCCACTGAGATCTGATTTTTGCATAAACCTTTATTTTCTGGTGCAGCTCAAATAATAAAGATCAAATATTATATAATATTAAAACAGTCTCTTGAGCCAGCTGTGATTTCAAAACAACACCACCATCTCATCCATGACTGTATTTTCCTGAATGGATGACGGATGAATGACGTCTTCTGCACAGATGGTGTGATTACAAGCCAAAGCTGAGATGGGTGAAAAATAATCCCACACTGTTTCTCCATCTCACCAGTAAGGTCTTGGACAGGCGATTTTCTGTGATGTGACTTTGCAGATCAGCAGACAGTTACATGGACAGCGGACATACTTCTTTCCAACTGGAGCGTTCTTTATCGGCTGCAGAGAGAGGGACACAAAACAATTAGAAACCTAAAACTTTTTCAGTTTCAGTGTCTAGGTTTGACAAATGTTTCCGTTCTAAATAGTTCTTAGTGCTTCTATTTTGAACTCATCAGCCGAATTTCCCGTCCCAGGAAGTGGGACGGGAAATTGGAGACACTGTCAAGGTCTGGTCGCTGAAACATGACACTCAACAGTCTGATATTTTATGGGTTCTGACCGCAGTAGTTCTCAACCTTCAGATGCTTTCAGATTGCTGTAAACATTTCTAACAAGGTAAAAAGCTAACAGAGCTAAATTTTTTTGAATGTATTAAATTTTGCAATTCAGTGTCCAAACACTGAACTTCCAACACTGGACACGTTACATATTTCTTTGGTAAAACTGAACTATTGCAACAGCAAAAACAAGCAAATAAAAACTGTATATAACAAATGTATGGACACACAGTACGATAAAAATAATAATTGCGCTTATTTTGATTGATATAGCATTTGCGATATTAGAGGGAAGGATACTTTTTACATGATTAGTCACATTTTCATTGAAAAATATATCTAAAAGATTATGGGGTGATTTTTGCAAAGATCCGTACAAAACAAATGTGTTGACAATAACAACTGGCCTTATTGAGAATTAAAAAGATTTCGATTAGTTGTTCTGCCCTGTACTGCACTAATAAGTATAACACTACAATATGACCCAAGTATACAAACGTCAACACACACAAAGTGTTTCAATGGTCTTCAAACAGAACAATCATCAAAAATGGTGCATAGGTAAGACTAACAGGAACAGTTTTTTCTCCGTATTGTTTATTTTGAAGTTGCTGCATCTTGTTTTCTTTACAAAATATACGGTAATACAAAGTGGAAAACAGGTTGATGTTGGACAAATGTTGGGTTCCACCATTTTTTGCTTGGGCAACACTGTGAGAGAGCTGTGAGCAAAAATTGCTGTTGTTTTTAAGGGTTAGAGGCCAAATCCTAGTCTAATGTCCTGTGATGCGACACTGAAGAAGACTCGTCCTCTACATGACTCACCGTAGCTTCGTTGCAGATGCTGCACTTCACCACATGCTGGTGCGTCTTTCCCTCCACAGATATGGTGCTCTGACAGACCCGGCAGCTGATGACCGGAGCGCTGCTGCTGTCCGGGCTGCCCTGTGGTGAATAGGGGGGTGGAGGTTCACCTGTTACCACCGAACTGGAGAACGGCTCCAAACCTGGAAAATGAGACAACCAGGAGGAAAAACTGTTTAGTGACAGATCATTGTCAAAAAGATTTCAGAGTTTCGGTAAGAATATCAAAACGATACTTTTTTAATTCGAAACTTTATATAAATATAAAAAATATATACGTTTCCCTTAAAACACCCCTCCCTTCTTTTAAAGCTACGCCGGTGCTAGGCTCTGGGGATGTCAATGCTCGTCCACCACTTTGATCCACACTGAAATATCTCAGAAATGATGAAATAACATTCATGGGCCCTTAAGGATGAAGTGAAATAACTTTTGTGATCCCCTGACTTTTCATCTAGCGGCCTCATCAGGTCGTAATCAGAATTTGTCCAGTACATGGGTTTATGATCAAACGCCTGCAAGACTAAAGCCTCAGCTTTGGCGCTATTTGAACTGTGTCACTCGAAGAGCTGCTAGATTGGCTGTAGACGTTATTTCTGTAATGGTGTCCAACCAAGAGCTGCTGTACAAGAAATCTGAATGAAGTCAAAATGTTAATTTCTATCAGGGACTATCTGAATAAGTAAACAAGACTATGAATCCAGGAGTCTCTGCAGTGGGCCCCTTCGACTGAATCGAAGGCTACTGCCACTGAAGTCATAAAAACAGGTGCACTTGATATGAAACAAAACAACAACCTACAGGGGAAAAAAGAGCAGAGGTGTTATTTCACGTGAAAATGTGGTTGTGACTATTGTTTGAATTGTCATCTACAACTAAATCGATCAGAAGAAGAGATTCTAAAGGATATGTGTGGCTTACCATGTCAGGTTCAAAGCTCCCTGAGGGTAAACCCTGGTGTCTGCCCACACATTTGTTTGCAGCTTTCTGTACTCACAATTTTTGATACTACGGGCACATTAAGTTCAGTCCCAGAAAAGCATGCATGGGCTCACAATATGATAAACTACAATGCTTTGTACACCACTTGTATCAATTTACTCTGCTTATCAGGACACACAATGGGTACACAAACTCTTTTAGAGAAGCAATGACGCTGATGCAGACATCGAAACTGACAGCTCGTCTGAGTCTTGAAATCAAAATTAACCCCCACCCTCCATGCTGTAACACCACTGGAGGACGCATTACAGCGTCAACCTGCGCAACATCAATTTCCTCTTTAAACATTAACTATAAAACTATCTACTTACAGTGAGCATGTATTGCTTAGTACGAACAACAATTATATCAGTTAACATTATCAGTGAGTGAGACTTCCAAAGGCCAAACGTTATCAAGGAAGACAGAAAAAAGAGGGAAGAGACAAACAAGATCAAATACGGAGTGAGACATATAGTCTTTGGCAAGTCTGATACAACTGTAGAATACTTGAGTCCTTCAAACTGAATTAGGACTGATTATTTTCATTATTGATTCTGTGGATGTTTTGACTCATCTTTTAGTATATAAAACACAAATAGTGAACAAAAGCCCTTTCCATGTTCTCAGAGCTCAATGTGCTGTCTAAAAATTCCTTAATTTGTCTGTTTATCTGGCCCAAAATATTTAATTTACAATGATATAAGAAAAGCAGCAAATCCCCAAATTTGAGCTGTGAACATGTGTTGCTTTTGCTTGATAAATCACTTAAAGACAGTTAAAAATGTTGTAAAGCAATGTTCTGTAGATGAACCAATCGCTTAAGCAAGTAAGATAAATAATAGATGTCCTAAAAAAATGTTTTGTTACATCTAGTTGAGGGACCTGAGACCTTTGACCATGTGTCCACGATACAAACGGGATCATATGTGCCTTTACCTCTTGTTCTTTCTAATAACTGCACAAAATCTATCTGGTTACAATTTATTTTTGACTGGGAGGTCTGGTGTTGGTTTTATTCCGTGTTTAATATTGCCCTTTCTGTACACATCCCCCTGTGGGAGAGGAGCTGCTAGTACAATTAACATGGAGGATCTGTCTCTCTGTTATTCACAATAATTAGAAGTCAGCCATGAAGAGATCCTCCGGTGTCACTGCGTCTTTTCCTACAAACAGACAATTTTATTCATTAAACTTCAGTTTCATTACTATCATTATAGGGTGTAACGTTATATTTGGGACCACTGACATTTGGCTACATTGTGCAGCCTTTGTTTACATGTTGACGACACTCCTCAGCCTAAATACAAACTAAAATAGGACGTTTTGCTGTCCCAGAAGCCTGTAAATACGGCTGTAACGCTGTGGCTAGCGTGTCAAACGAAACAGCGGACATACTGTGCGGTTTTGACGGATATCCATGCGAGCTGATCCCGGGAGAGAAGCCGTTGGTCCCGTCGTGCTGCTCGGACAGCAGCGGTGACCGCTCCCCGTCCGCCATGGCTTCCACCGGACACCGGTCTGTGGCCCCTTTGGCCCCCGACAGAGATTTCTGGATAAGTTAAGTCACGGAGGAGATTTCAAGCCCAACGCCTGTCAGGTTGGGTGGTTGACATCCACATGACACAGCGAGAACACTGAAGGCGGAAGCGAAGTAACAAAAACATCAACGTCACATGACTGTGATCTGAGTCACAGCCGTGATGGACAGCGCCCTCGACCAATGACAGAGCTCGGCTGCGATGGGTGGGTTCAAAAGCGCCGTTTGATTGTCAGGGCCGCGTTCAAATACTATCAGGCTATAAAGCATCCTTTACTGGGGGCCGTAAGGCCTTTTCAAGCAGGATACCTAGATTTAGGTAAATTTACAGCTTCCCTTGTTTCCGTCAGTGGTAAAAGAATAATCAAAACCTTTACTTAAGTTAAATTAACAGTTTCACACTGTGAAAATAATCTGTTAGAAGTAAAAGTTCAAAATTATATTTGAGTAAAAGTATTTTCCAGTTCAATTCAGTTTTATTTATATAGCGCCAAATCACAACAACAGTTATCTCATAGCGCTTTTCATAAAAGAGGTCTAGACCGTACTCTGTGAATGTTATTTCCGGAAACCCAACTATTTATTCTAGCAAAATGTACTTTAAGTAGCCCTGTGATGCACTGTAACAAATTGACTGTAGTAATGTCTTATAAAAATGCCGCTAAATACTTTAAAATAAATTACAGAATATATTTTACAGATTTTTGCTGTATATAAATTACAGTAATTTATTGTTGTGTTTACAATAAAACCACAATTATTGTAATCTAATTAAAACATTATTTGGTAAGATACATTTTTGGTTTAAGTTAAACTGGAATCAGAGCTGTAACACAACATTTTTTAAATTCAAGACAGTTTCTCATGTCAGGTCCTTGTAGTGATGGCTGTGCAACACTGAAGCTTGGTAGGTGGTTCAAACCCTGAATTACAATCCCATTGAACCACTGCTTAAACTTGCTTTGGTACGAAAGAAAATCACGTGACACTGACGTGCATAAAAACAAATTAAATAACGAATGAATCACTGACTGGTTAGCGGGCCAATCAGGTGATTCATTGGCACTGCCTCGATGGTCTCGAAATCATGGAGTGTTTCTGTTCCCCATCTCACACAATCACCCCCTGCCATAGTTACACAAGCACATCCAACCTATGCTAAATTTCACCAGCACTCTCTCCTCAATAATACATGCATTCATCAATCTTTATTTGTAAATAGATTAATCATATCCAGTCTTAATGTGTGTGCATCAAATAATTTTCAAAGTAAATATACTTTAAATCCAAGGGTGATTAAAGCGAAGATGGTTCAGAACTAAAGGTGTTTCTTTTGGATTTTTGTTTTAAAGTAGGCTAGTTTCACTGCTCCTTGAGGTGCGTGCGTGTACTAATCCTCCTGTCCATCAACAAGCCTGTCTAATTTGCCTGCAAGCTTGCACTTCGCCAGGAGAGGTCACTGTAACTGAGGCTGCGAGTAACCCATTTCCTAAACAAATGGCTCCGGTGGTTCGTTGTTCCACAAAACCTTCACTTGCCCATCACTAGTTCCTTGTACACACGGCCGCGTAAGCCAATTACATACAGGTAAGCTTTATATATGTGGTCTATGGTAAGATTTTACATGAAAAACAAAAGTGCAGCCAAAACAGTCCCTTCACTTTCAAAACCACCACAATGACAACTACCGACAAAAAAAACCTTTATTTATTCCAAGTAGACACGTTTAAAAAACATCATAAAGTGACATTTGTATTTCGAAACAAATAAAAACGTTATTATCAATTTTTAACAAAACTTCCTTTGCCATGGATCATGGGAATTCTGAGGGACGGATGTAGGCTACTATACCCAGACTCACAAAGGGGGGCATGTGTGCAGCGGTTTGGTCCCGTCTTCCCGTCTTCATCTTCCACTTAGCCTAAAGCCTGAGTGTTTGAACAGCTGAGCGTGCAGCCTGTCCCAATGACTGGTTTTAAATGTCCTTTTTGTGCTTCTACTACACAGCTCTCTGTGGCCGCTTTCGTTCTGTTGTGACTTCGTGCCGGTTCATCTAATCTGTGCTGCTTGATATGGTTTCTGTCAAACATACACTGGCTGCGTATTATCTCCAGAGCTAAGCTGAGACACTTTCGGTGTTAGCACAAGCATTGCCTAGAATGGCTGCGACCAGCTCCGGTAGGTGCAGCAGCTCCTCTTTCAAACCACCCTTTGCAACGTAGCCGATATCAACAGATGCTGTGGAAAAATGCTGTCAACAACTGTAATTAATAAAACTGTGGTTTACAGTTAACCTCTGTAAAATGACAAAACAATCTACAGCAATTTGTTACAGTGTGGACTGGATGTGCCCCGCCTTTTGCCCTTCATCCGTTCTGAGTGACTGGTAGGGCAAACCAACTATTTATGCTGCCTCCCACTTACGTCGGAAGTCGGCGGTCAGAGCTGGGAATGACGTCCTACCTGAGTTGACCGGGTTCCAGAAACAAGTCAGAAAACCTCGCTCAGCCAGCCATCGTTTACAGTTAGCCAGGGCAGCCACTCTCTGAGTCGGAAAATCTGATTTAAGTTGGCGTTCCCTTTGAAATTTCAGACTTTGAACACTAAATTCCAACTTCACATGTCAAATGGAATACCCCATTAGTCCATTTTTTTTCTGGACGCTGTTTTACAGATTGATTCTTTGGGTATAGCTAAATGTTATTACGAATATTTTGCTGACATATCCTTCCTCTCCCAGGCAGCCACAGCTTCTCCTGTCTCCCCCTTTCACTTTCTTGGAGTTACTGTGAAAGGGGGGCGAGGAGGGGTGACAGTCGTTAAAGGTAACAACACATTTTTAATTAGCGTTATTGGTTGCATTTGAAGCAGTTTTGCATCCAATCAAAGTTAGGATGGTAACAAATAAATCAGACAATTCAAAGGCAATTTACTGATATTCCCAAAGCTGCGGTCTTGACTGGTCTTGAAATAACAATCCCATGATTTCTATGTTCGAGACTGAATGCAGTCGAGTCTGAGAGGAGACCGAGACCTTCAAAAAATTTATTTTTTTTAACCTTTTAACAACCTGTAGCGTTAGCAAAAGTTAAGCTATCTGTCCATCAGGAATCTTCCTAAATGACAGAGTGGAGGTAGAGCAGCCAGAGGACTTCATAAAAGCACTTTCTGTGAGACACACTGCATTGCACAACCTACAGCTCTAGCTCTAGGAACTCGTATGACTTGTATGTTCTCTGGAACGTGGTCTGTGTGACTTTCACGTAAACGTCCCAGATGTATGTAACACATAGCACTTGTTTGCATTCGCCCATTTTTCGAGGGTATTTTGGATGCGCGACATTAACATATGAAGGAGGAAACAATGAGTTTGAGCCTCTATTTATGCCAAGGGAAATACAGTTTTCTATTCTATGGCACCTTTAACCTCTATCACGAACAGGAAGGAGGAAATGCTGCCAAAAACAATGTGAAAAATCACACGTCAACATGCACAGAAACAATCAAGTTTGGCTTTAAAATTACAGATTTTTATCCATTTATTTTTTATGCCTGCCTGCCATGACTCCTGCAAGTGACAGCTGGTGTTAGACTGAGTGTGTTTTTAGTTACTTTTTTTAACTTTGAGTGAATGTGGTGTGCTTGGTGTGTTTTGGTTTTTATCTGTCTGTTTCTTATCTGTCTGTGTCTCTCAGTTGGTGGCTGTGGGCTTCCTGCTTGTCGCCTGTTCCTCACCTGACTGCCATCAGTTTCAACACACCTGGCTGTCACGTAGCCCAACCAGCCTCCCTTCAAAAGCCCAAGCCTCATATCCAGTCCCTGCTGGATCGTTGAGTCTTACGTATGTCTAGCATAGTGCATATCAAAAAATTTGAATATTGTGGAAAAGTGCAATTTTCTTCTGTAATTTAATTCAATAAGTGAATATTTTATATATTCTAAATTAATTAATAAAATGAAAAATGTCAAGCCTTTTTTTGTTTTATTTTTGATAATTATGGCTTAGCGACCAAAATTAATTTTCTCAGGAAGGTAGCTGGCATCTCCCTTACAGATATGGTGAGATGCCAAAGTCATCCATAAGGAACTCGAAGTAGAGACGCTTCTCCTTTGCTTCAAAAGGAGCCAGGTGATGTGGTTTGGGCATCTGGTAAGGATGCACCTTAGGGAGATGTTTCCGGCACGTCCAGCTGGGAGGAGAAAATCAGTCAAAGCTGCCTAATGTGGCTTGGGAAAGGGATGTTTGGGTCCCCTAGAGACTTACAGCTCAAAGACATCAAAAATGCAGTGTCTCAAAATATAATTTTAGAAAACAAGTATTTATAATGCAGAAATGTCGACCTGGGATCGAGCTCTTATCAGCTAATTGAGTCAAAACACCTGCAAAGGTTTCCTGAACTTTAATCTCTGCTTCTGGTGCTAACAGTGAACTTTTTCCACAATATTCAAATTTTTTTGAGATGCACCTGCAGAAAGATTGCTGATAATCATATTCTTTAAAATCTGCTGTTTGTGAATGTGTGTGGCAGAACATAAAAGACTTTACAAGTTCTGGGTTTAAAGATGTATATATGACAGCTCTTCTCGAACTAAACTTTACTGCCCCAACAGCTGAGTTGTTTACCTGATACTTTTGTTGTATTTGAAGTATTTTCCGGGTCCTGTGGGGAGGCAGAGTCTTGCAGGGGCTTTTGTCACTTTTGTCACATCACTTCCTTCTTTGTCAGACAGACAGGCAGCCACAGTCTAGATCACAAGAATGTTGTACTTTTTTCCATGTAATCATTGAGTTAGAAAATAAATTTTGACAACTTTATGACTGTCACCACCCCATAGATTACACATAATGGAAACAGGATTTTCTGGATTGTTTCACATTTTGTCAACAGCCACAAAACACCTAATGGCTCGCTTCCTCATCAGATTTCTTTCGAAGACAAAGATGGGTGTTCACCCAGGTTCAGTTCATTGTCAGGGCACAAATTCCAAGGACAACTAATTGAATAGTACAGAATTACAACCCCGAAACACATAGAGGAGAACGGGGTTGTTTGTCACATGGGCTTGTTGGATTCAGCAGACCTCGCTCCCTGGAGGGTGGCCGTTAAAAATGTTGGTACCTACAGGGTCATTTCAGGAGTTAGACACTTGACATTGAGGTCAGACGACTCAGTGGTTTTTCTGTTAAAGTGTAAACATCCAGCTCTTTGTGTTTCTCTTCATGCTTTCACAAAGTGGGTTTTAACAAAACATTTATTACCACTAAAAAGTATGAAAGGAGAGCTGTTGTTTAGATTTAGATTTAGAGATCTACTCTACAACATAGTCAAAAGCAAAAAATCCCAGCGTGACACATTCTCTTTTGAGGTTGGTTGTTACATTTGAGAGCCCTTCTCAATCAGCTGCCCGAAGGAGACATGGCTGCAGTGCATCCTGTGCAAGCAGTGGGCACACCTGGACTGCCAGTGTATCTCTGTTAAAACGGCATCACTGCGTGAATGATGTAAGGATATGTTGAGTATTACTGATGTTGTTATACAAAGACAAAAAAAATCTTATAAGAAACCTTTCCCCATACCGAACCATTTCCTGGTCTATTGTTTGACCTCAAAAACAATTTAAACAATCTTCCGTGTGGGAGAAGGCCAAAAATGTAACGGTAGAGAGACAGAAGGAGAGGCTGTCTTTGGAGGTAGATGTGTTGGTATTTTACTGTCTTTGTGTGAGAGACTAAAACATGCACTATGTCGCTCCTCTGCTGCTGCTGCTGCTGCTGGTCTGCAGTGCCGAGGCTTCTCATTATTATGGATCAGTGATGACTTACTACCCAAAGAACACTAACGCAGATGGATCCATGACGGTACGTACAGTTTTGTTATAATCCGATTTATTCACCTGCAGTGTAACAAAAGGTTAACAGTATCTCTGGGACATTGGTAATACAGTAGAAAGTGCAGGAAAGTCTGTATCTTGAGTCCTTAGAAGTCATAAGAATAATGCAACAAAAAGGGATTTTATATATATTTTTAAAAATATACTGTACATTAAAGTTTGTATCCTTTTTGGAAAGCAGATTTCCATGTGGTTCTTGTTGTGTGTGTATGGAACTTGCCCATGTGAAAATAACCCTTTTAGGTATGTCAATAAAACTATATAGATTTTATCAAGTCTTGTCAACAGGATCAAAGACAAATGCAAATGCATGTCTTCAAAGTAGCATCTTTTCCCAAGTTAGCACCCCAGTAAACCACCTTTTTGTATCACGGATATTGTCATTGGTGCCATAACACATCTTCACTGTAATACTGCAGGTGGAGCTTCAGTATAACTTGAACTTCCACTGTAGCGCAGACATTACCTCGTGGGCCTGCTCCAGCAATAATTGTGGGAATGTGAGTTCTGAAGTTGCACAAAGTGTCACTAAGAAGAGCGCCGAATTTCAGTGGTGTCAGAGAGATGGAACCATCACTCGCCAGGTTCCTACCAACGCTCCCTTTCAGATGGTGTAAGTGTACCAGACAAGAAAAACAAAATATTAAATGCAAAAGTATTCAATGTAGTAAAAAGTCCACTGTGACTGATACACTGTTGTATATTATATCATTAGATTGTTATTACTCATGCTTTAACGTTAAAACAGGATTTTACTGTTGTTGAGGTGGAGCTTGTCAAGTATTTTGCATTGAACTGCAGCTAATTATTACTTTAATTTGGGATTAATCTGCTGATTTCTTTTTTCCGTTAATCGATTGATTGTTTGGTTTGAAAAAAATCTGAAAACACACAATTATCTAAAGCCTAAAGTGACACCTTCATATAAAAAAAGAATAAGTAAATTGTTAAAATAATTTAAAAGAAAAGCAGAAAATCCTTGTTTTTGTGAAGCCTGAAAGATGAAACGTTTTCATTTGAAAAATGACTTAAATTTTTTAAAATTGTTTTTGTATGGTCTAGACCTGCTGATTCATGAAAAGCGCTATGAGACAACTGTTGTTGGTGGTGGTGCTATGTAAATAAAATTTAATTTAGTTTAATTGAACATGATTTTTTTCCTATGGACTAAATGATTAATTAATTAATTTATTCAACTGTAGTGTAATTTGTTTACATTGTTCTATTTCATACATATATTCTATTTTATTATTTATTATTTATAACTACTAACTAAAGCTGTCAGAAAAATGAAGTGGAGTGATATGTACCTCTGAGATGTAGTGGAGTAGAAGTATAAAGTGGCATGCAAACAAAAGATTCAAGTACAAGTACTTAGTACTGGTAAATGTACTTACACCATTGCAGCACACTTTACGGAGTAAATATCTTGCAAGTCAGCTGTTCACACCTACAATACATGTGTACACAGAGGTTCTGAGCAACACGGTAAAAACTGACTTTCCCACTGAAGGTTAAGCGGTGGGAACTGGATAAGTAGCATCAGAAATAGCATCTTTTCAGTGAAAGCTGTGACTCTGGTGGAGCTGAGGAACCGGTCAGACACCAACCAGGCCAACAGATCACCCCAGACCAACATACTGGCAGTTGTGAGGTAAACCCTCCTCACTTGTTGTGTTTCTGTATTGTTGATAAACAATTTTATGTCAAATTTTGGAGTCAATATATAATTTGCACCCTCAGTATCTTGTGTAGTTTGAAAGTGTTGAGTGTTACATTTACCCCATTATCTTCACACACTAACGGCAAAATTGATTATCAGTCAACAATGGCATCCGCAAGTTGAAGTCAATCTTCAGCTCCAGTATCACCATTCGAAATGCTGTGTTTTTTGGTTTTTTTACCCCCCAGAGTTCCTTCGAACTGTCCGAGAGTTTTCAACCTGTTGACATTTGACCCTGACGGAGATCAAGCTAAATGCAGATATGCAAACACAGCACTATCAGAGTGTTTCGACTGCACACCGCCATCTGTTCTTAACCTCTCAACAGTGAGTATATATGTGTCGTATCAGTATCAGTATCGGGCGGCACGGTGGTGCAGTGGTTAGCACTGTCAGGTAAGGTCAAGCAAGAAGGTTCAAACCCCCGTTGCCCGGGCCTTTCTGTGTGGAGTTTGCGTGCTCCGGCTTCTTCCCACCATCCAAAGAATGCAGGCTAGGTTAATTGATGTCTTACAAATTGTCCTTAGGTGTGAATGTGAGTGGTTGTCTGTCTATGTGTGGTTCTGTGATGGACTGGCGACCTGTCCAGTTAGTACCCCGCCTTTGCCGATGTCAGCTGGGATTGGCTCCAGCCCTCCCCACGACCCTGTTTGCAGGATAAGCAGTTGACAATGGATGGATGGATATATGCAGTTTCATTGCTTGAAGTGGTCTGAAACATAACACTGTAGTTTTCTAGTCCTGGCTCACTAAGCAAGCTTTGACCATTGACCAGTTGGCCAAAACGATCAAACTGAGAAATTAAGCAATAAAAACCTGATAATGATGTTAATTGACTGGGATTAAAGGAAAGTGATGTAGAAGAAAATTAGTAGCAGTATGATTTTTTCCCCCTAGAAAACTCCACATGGACCAAATGTTACTCAAAATAAAATGTACAGCCTTGTATTTCATTATCTAAAAGAAAATAATTGAGCTGTTTTGACCTCTTGTCCCATTTTGTCCTCTTGCAGTCTTGTACTTTGTCATTCAGCCCCACCAATAGCAGTAATGAAGGTCAGTACGCTGTACAGCTGATGATGGAGGACTTTCCCACGCAGAATATCAACCTGACTCAAACTAATGGGTCGCAGACGACGATAACTACCAATAAAGCTATAAGCAAACTACCTGTTCAGTTTGTTTTAAGTGGTAAGACCTTGTTTTGGCAGCGTGTCGTTGTTTAGCTGCACTGAAGTTAGAAATTATGTCAGTAGTTAAGTTAATCTTCAGAAAGTGAATCAGTTTTTGTGTAAATAACCAAAGTTATTTGGCAACAAGATGATTATATTTATATAATCAGCATGACAATGACACTTTTTTGTTTAACATGCTGATGTTTAATAGGTACCACGTGTCTCACATATTAGCTTTGCATGCAAACATTTTCTAACAAACTCTAAATACAATGCTGATTGAAAGTACATTAGTTTTGAGGAATTTGTTCATAGACCAAAGGCTCTAGTAAAGTAGAGTGATGGGGGGACAAACCTGCATTGCTATCCTCATAAAACTTCAGTGTGGCTGAAATGTTTACTTTTCTTATTGTTCCAGTGGACGCTGCGGTGCCGTCCTGCACAGAGGGACTCTATCTGCCCAAGTTTCTACCTCCAACCCCAGCCAACAGAGCTCAGCTGAACGCCCTGTCAATCAGACCCTGGAAATCAGCATCAATGCAACAGCAAAAAACTCCACGTAAGTCAAAAATAAAACAATATATTAAAAAAAATGAGTTACTTAACGTCCTGCAGAACTTTCTCCAGTTATTAGAAAAAATTATTCACAGTAAAACATCAGTCACACAGATGGTTTTCAGGTGCACAAAGAATCTTGTGTTGTGTAACAGGTTGACAAGAGCTCAACAAACGTGACAGAACCAACTGTGTAGTGCTGTTAGGATATACACACATCAGGTTAAGCATAAACAGCAGTATGCATGAAAAACATCACTAAATTTTGTGAAGGTACCATTTAGACTGCACGTTGTTAATGCATGTTTTTATATTTTCACAGTTGTTGCGTTTTAAAGGCAAGCCCCCCCACCCCCAGCAGTAGAATTTAATCATGTTGTCATGTTGTCACTGAAAACAGGATGTTAAGCCTTTACTTCTCCTATTTGTTAAAGGATTTCAGATCTGCTGTTCAGCGGGCCGTACAATATGAACCAGACTACACTGGGAGCTGGACAGTTCATCCTGAGCTGGACACCGTCTGAAAACCAAACTGGAGAAAGTCACCCCATCTGTTTTGTTGTCCAGGCAGTTTTCAAGTCAGTCACTTTTCACTTTCTTGAAAGAGTTTAATGAGAAGATTGATTTCACACTCATTTCTATATGGTGAATGGTATGAAGCTACAGCCAGGAGATGTTTCACTGTCCACAGTTTAAAAAAAATCTGTCAGAACCTTTAAGGCTCATTAATTAACACGTTATAAGTATCTTGTGTTAATTTGTATAAAAAACAAACTGTAAAAACAACAAGCTGTGGTTTAGAGGGGGTTTATGTGCAGGACTATTTCTTGGCTGACAACAGTGAATTTCTGGACTCTCCACTGGTTTGCTTTACTTTCTCATTTAACTCTCAGCAGGAAAGCAAATAAGCATATTTCCTATAAGACACTTATAATCCCTTCTCCAGTAGCATCCCTTAGTAAATAATACCTTGTTGAGAACTGTATGTATAGATGTATACCTCATATCTCTATGTGTACATAAGAATATGTGGGGAAATATGTGTATATTGTGTTGATTAATTTTTTATTTGAGAGAATTACATGTGCAGGCTTGAGAAAGAATATATTTCTATCTCAAAATATCTATAAAAAAAGTGAAATAATATGGATTTATTGTTACAGTTCAGTGACATATCAGTCGGAGCTACGATGTGTGATTGTGAATGTTGGCTACGGTGAGTGCAACCCTTTTTTTGTTGTATTTAATAATTGTTTTCCTGGATTATGAAGTCCACTAGTAATCTATGTTTTATATTCACTTCTCTTTACAGACCCATACCTGATCCCAAGTGAGTATGAGACGGTGATGTTTTACACACAGTAATCATCTATTAATGGACATACACATAGCTGAATGATGAGTGAAGGAGCTAAGTGCGAACAATGGCATTGAACTAAACTGAAAATGAAGATCTCGTCTAAGACAGCTGTATTACTCAGTTACAGCAGCTTCTGACCTGCATTATAATGTTGAGTTACTGTGTTTCTAGTTTTCTTAGGTCTGAGCATTAAGGTTTCCGCTCTGTCTTCACTGTCTGAGGACTACATCATTGCAAACATCGTAAAACTGGTAAGTATCTTCTTGTGTAATCAGCAATCAAAGTATCAGATAACTGCAGATAACTGCACCAACCCAGAGGCAGGCAGATGCAGAAATAGATAAAAGTCAACATTAGTAAACTGCTAAAACATGACGGAAAAAATAACAACAACAGTGCATTTCCATCCACTTCTTTTTGAGTGAATTTTCAAGTGGGCCTAAAAACCCTGACCGGAAATAAAATAAAGCAATTTTGTTGAGGTGAACAAGTTGGTTTATGAATAATAACTGAATGCGACAAAGTGCAATGGAAACAGACTAAGCAATTTAATCATAATGACTTGAATGAAGCATGTGACTTAAACATCCACTGAAGACATGAAAAATAGCGGCAGATGAAGAAAAGATTTAGGCAACGTTTTCTTATGAGGCAACTGTAATGTTCCTCAATTAATGTCCACATGGTTTTCCATTGTTTGAGGTTTGACTGGTGATCTTTTAATAACATTGTATCATTATGTCCTCTCCTTCTACAATGATTTACTGGAGCCCAACTGGAGAATTAGCAGCACCAACTGTTTATCTTGATAACCAACAACTAATATTCACATAAAAGTAGTGGATGGACATTGCAGCATGCATGCAATATATAGACTGGGACTGTAGGAAATATCATATCTCGACAATCGTAGCAACAATGTTTTTATCTTTCCAGATAAGAGCTGAACTGTTGAGTCAAGGGCTGCCATCAAACCTCCCTCTCAAACTCAACTCTTCAACCACAGCGATCTCTGCTGTTTCACCTTGAACCAAAATAATGTTTTCAGTTGTGGAATAAAAATAGCTTTTCCATTGATTTTTGTCTCCAGTGTGTATGCTACTTTTTAATTGTCTATTTACTTTAAGGCAAACTGCAAAAACAAATTCTCTTTATTAAAATTAAGCTTAAGTGACTACTGACAATTCAACTTTTTGTACAATTGTAATTTAGAGTACTTTCATAACCATGACAGTAGAAACGTCTTCATATCATGTCACTTCCTGGTTCATTGTCTGACCTTCCTGGAACATTGTTTGAGAAATTCTTGTGTGTGGGACAGAGTGTTTTGTCTTGTGCAATAAGATAATAAAATATATTTTAAAGGATTTAAGGGGCTCCTCCTCCTGTTAGTTTTGTTGCAGGGCAAATTACAACTTAAGTAACTATAAGTACATCTGCACCTCTTACATGAGCTGATCTAATCACAAACATAAAACACCTGTGAGGGTGTGCAAGGTCTTTGATTTGTTGATGCTTTTTTGTTTGTGAAATTTAACTATGTATTAAAAACGTGGTAGTAAATTTCACAATATTTCCCTCATGTGTTGTGGAGTAAAAGTATAAAGTAGCATAAATTGGATACATTTTGGTACAAATACCTCAACATTGTACTTATGTACCATACTTGAGTAAATGTACTTAAATGCTAATATATATAATTTAATTCTCCAATGGAAATGTACCAAATTGAAGTACGATTATATCTGTTAATTCATCATAAACCCATATAGATATATAAAATGGACTGAGACCTGATATGTGTGTGTATGTGTATATATATATATATATATATATATATATATATATATATATATATATATATATATATATATATGTTTATATTAAATGAAGGAGACATTGTTGTAAAGAACATTTTTATTTTCAATTATTTTATGTTATTTTGACATTGTTGTTTTATTTTATTAATTTACACAATAATATTAATATTTTTATACTAATTTGACAATGAGAACTTGACTGTCTTTTAAAAAATATAAATAATTTCATTGTTGTTGCCAATATTTCAATAGGAGTGGTTCACATGAGATCAAACATCACCATAGTACAATAAAAATGTTGGAGGGACAACTGTTTAAGCCATTTATCGCCACTACGCACACATGGACAGCAATAGGAGGACAGTCTACGGTTCAGACAGACAGACAGAACTTCCACATTCATTAAGAAATGACAGAAATGACAAAAATGTTGTAATTCTAATTTTACTACATAATCATTGAGATGGTAAATCAAGTTTGTGACCTACTAAAATAGGATTTTCTTGATTGTATTACATTTTGTCAAAGACCTGCATTTTTTATGCAGTGATAGTGTGTCTGTGTCGACGTGCCCTCTGACTGGCAATGATGATAAAAATGGACACCGGCCCAGAAGACCTCACTGCACAGTTACTCCATGACAAAAATTATTTCTATTTACACCCCCTCCTACCTCATTTATCATTTTCATGGTTACCCTATTTTCATTTTGAATATCTATTATGTATTTTTATTAGGGGTCCAAGTCAGCGTGGGGCTGGGAACCTACGAATGCAAGGCATCATGTTTCCTAGTACCAGCGGAGCTGGAAACATTATTGGAATCGTGTTCATTTTCATTTCATTTATTCTTCCGCCGCTAAAAGTGATACTGCAGTTTAGACTATAGGTGCTACAGACGTGAAACTCATAGGGTTGGTCCAAACACCTCAGGCGCAAAAATCCACACACTTCTACCCCTAGGGGGCGCTATTAGCAAGGTCAACGCGTTTGGGCTTGGAACTCCCGCATACAGAGGCACATATCAACAACCTTATATCCACACATAGAGGGGATGGAGCTGAATCTCGTGTTATAGGCCACAACCATTTCCAGCTATTATTTTTTCTGCAAAATCTCGAAAATGGAAAAACCTATTTTAATTAACTCCTCCCAAACCATGAGTCCGATTGGCGCCAAACTTGTCACGGACCATCTCTGGATGAAGTTCAAACCAGCTTGTGCTCCCCGTATTGATTTCCAAAAAAACTGTTGGACTTATAAGCTAACAAATATTTGCGAAAAACAATAAAAACAGGATGTGATGTCATGTCATAGGTTTAGGCTGTGTGAAATTTGGTGTCAATCGGCCTTTAGGTGGGGCTATTAATCGTATATGAAATAACACTTCCATAGATAAATTCACTTTATATCTCTGTGACTGCAAGTCCCTTTAATTTCAAAATTTCAAAAGCCGCGGTGGGGCGCCCAGGTTGAGGGGCGTGTCTGGCGCCGAGGGGCTTGGACCCCGCTTACAACTGCTTGCAGTTGTTATTGAAATTTTCCAAAGATTAATCTTTTATCAAAATAATATTATTTCTACCTGCAACTTATTTAATTTGGTTGTTTTGTTCTCAAAAGTTATTAAGTGCCAAGGCTTTCTGGGAAATCTGTTTGAAATCTGTCTGAAATTCTCACAGCATCTTTACTGCAATGGTTAGACTTTGGGTTTAGTCCCAGTAAGCCAGCCAACACAGATGAAGCTGTGTGCAGATCATTTCTGTTCAGCCCACATGAAGTGTCTGCGGCTAGCACAGCATTGTTTAGTGTAGCCTATATATGTATGTATGTAGGCCTACTGTATATACAGAACATGTATGTGTATTTGTAAATTGAGAATTACACATGTAATGGACCTCATCAACAAAATTACTCAGTCTTTATCTTCTGGCCTATGTGTATATAATTATTACATTATATTGGAAACAGATTTGTGATGTAAGTAGAGCCGGCTCAAGGTTAACAACCAGCTTCCTTTAGAGGGGACTGTTGCACCCCAAGTTTGCAAGTTTCAGTCTCACTGGACAAAACTGTTTCTCTGTTAAGGCAACTGAGATTTCAAATCATTTACCATGAAGACTACTTTTGAACATTTTAAAGGTTCGTGTGAAAATATGGTTGAAGGGCAATTACTGTATTGGTCCGATTATAGGACGGGTTTTATTTCCTGGAAATTCGTCTTAAAAACTCATCTTGTCTTAATTACGGGGTCTAGCCCTTTAAATGTTAATACACACCCAAAACAGCAGATGGCGCCAAATATCGGTAAAGCACATGTTGCCCTCCTGACTGAAGTGAGTCACTGTCCCATTAATCCATGGAGAGACACAGACTGTGTCTGAACAAAATTGGCTCAAAAGTAGGTCAGCTGAGGAGGAATTATGATGCCAAGGTAGATTGTTATTTTTAAACATCTTTTAAATATAATATCTTTTAAATATCTTTTTAAATGAAGTGGTCACATTTAAATTACACTTTACATTTTATTTAGCAGTGATTTACCTAAATGGTGCCATTTTGTTAAACAATATATTGAAAATGTTATTTATTTAAAAGATACCGTACCCTACAAAATAAAACAAGGTAGGGACCTTGTTTTATTTCATTCAATGTGTTTGTCTTCAGAACGAGCAATTAAACCAATGAGTCTTAAAAAAGGGGCGGTCACCTTATAATCAGTATCGTTTTATATTTAGACCAACAAGGTAGGTATGTAAGTCATTGAGCTGTGAGACTCTTAATGTGGCCGGTATTGAAACTGTGTGTATGGTTAATTTCTTGTACTGATGGTTTGTGTAGTTCTGCATTGATATTGTTGTATTTTATATGAGAATTTATTATTGTTTTGTTTTGGGACGTTGGACTTCGTAGGATTTTAGTTTGCTATATGTGGTTTGATTTGATTTGGTTTGCTTCTGTTTATATATTTATGTAATGTAATGTTTGGATTTATTATTCATTTTTCATTGTAATATCTTGAGCACTATTGGCACGTGCCCAGTGACTGCAGATAGGAGTTAGCTTTTAGCTATATCTAGTACAGCACATATATTGTGCTATGTACCTGTCAAATAAACAAACATTTACCCCAAATTTTGTTCCTACAATGAAATGGTGAGATGGGGCTGCCATCAGAAATCACCATCCACATATATTGATGCCTGTTTTTTTATTAATATAAACATCTATTGACCTCTGCAGGGAAATTTTGTTTTCAGTTGCCTGCCAAATAAAAAACAGCAAGGTCAGCTTCTTTATCTTCAGTGTTAAGCTTAGGTACATAGTTGTAGCCTACTGGTCTTTTTGATACCAAATATGGTCATTATTTCAAACATGTTTTCAGTTTTCTGACAGTGTGAGAGCAGAATGTGGTTATAATCAGCGGTGTGGCACAAAATTCTGGGCCCTTTATACAAGCAGTCTCTGTGGGCCCCCTTTCTCTGTTGGTCCCTGTCTCTCCTGCATCTTTTGAACCACACCGCATTTCAACCCTCTTTTTGCAACACTGTATCCCACAATTACTATTAAATAAGGTTTCTTTGAGTATCATGCTTAAAATAATATTACTTTCTTCATGTTTATCAAAGCATTCATCATTCCCAAGGTATATGAAAATGCTGGACAACACAGTCTTGTCATAGCCCTACACTGAGAAAATGTTTACTATACTGCTTAATACAACTGAACAACATTTCATGTTTCATTTGCAGAAACAAGAAGACAAAAAAATATTTATTTAAAAAAAAATATGATAGCCTTTACATTAGCCATTTGTAGAATTTCATATTTCTTTGTGTTTCTTTAAATGTGTTAAAATAAATGTAATGTAACCTCTTTACCTTTAGTTACTTTTGGATTATTTCAATACCAAATATGCAAATAAAGACAAGAGAGAATCAAAGATGCCTTGTCTGCTCAGTGTATTTTTAGAGAAACATACCATTATAAAATATCCCACTCACATGGAATAAAAATCAATGTATAAATGTTTTTATATAGGCTATGGGCCTATATCATATGGAAGGATCTGGCCCATCAATGACAAAAAATGTTGTTTTGTGGTTATTCTTGATGATATTTTAGAGTGTGTCATTTCCTGGAAAACAATTTTAAAATGTTGATGAATCATCCTTCACTGGGATGCCTATATTAATGTAGTGTCGAATACAAAGCTTTCTTTATTTTTTTTGACTCTGCTGAAAAATAGATGATGGGGCACCACTGATTACTGCACAAAAGCACAACTTTATTTCTGATTTTGCGGAAACTGGATCATATTTGATGGAAAATATTTGGAAAATGGTTTTCTTTCTGATGTTCCCGGCTGATCTGCCTCTACTCCCTTATTTAGGGAGTTCCCTGATGTACACATAGCTTTACTTGTTGCTGTAGCAAGTCAGCTAACTGCTGCAAACTAGCTGCCATTTAGCCTATTTAGCTTGATTAGATTATAACATAATTTCAGGGGTAGCATAGTCTGATGGACTAATCTCTCCCATCAATTACTGCTCCCAATACTCATTTTATATTTCACCACTACTCACTCCATGTGCACTGTAAGGTGAAGGGGGGCATGTTGAAATACTATATTATGACATCTTTATTTAAGATATCAGGGGTAGCATATTCTGATACTGATAGACTACCATAATAATGATTTTATTTTTTTGATATTGCTGGCGATCAGCCACTGTCTCAACGGCATGCCCAACAGCAAGGTTGCACAGATTTATGGCTGTGGAAACAGACCACGCATGTGGGTCATACGCATGCGCAGAACCTCTAGGTAGCACATCTCAATCGGTAGTATAAATCAACAGAACACCCGTATTCACTCACTGGGAGCTGACATCAGTCCGATCAAAGTGTGCATGACAGGGGGGCAATAAACACACTTTCAACTACTGGCAACACGCCAGCGACAGATCCCTCCTTAGCTTTGTGTTTTTACAGGAAACAAATGTAAATAGCAAATAGCACTCACTGGAATACAGTTACTTTATTTTTGTATCCTGATTATGTGATCCCCTTGCATGTAATCCGTTACTCCCCTACCCTGGTTTTTACAGACTGATGGCTTATAGGACAGATTGTTATCACTTGCACAATTTCTCTATGCCAATAATAACAATAGCTTATTAATAGTCATATTTAAATTTATTTTTTAGCACCTGTAAGAGAATGGGGGTGGGGGTATCAGCAGGAAACAACAGAAAAAACACCAATTGAATAGTAAATATTACTGTTTTTAACCCAGTTGGTAACAGCCGGCTGGTCTTGATGGGCAGACCCAATCTGGGATCACTCAAATTGGGACAATTGGTCAAAATCAAAACCGTCACGAGAAAGAGTGCAAAATCTGATGGTCAGTAAAGCCAGGTACTATTCTCAGAACAGAAAACCATAGCTAGATAATGGACCATAAACAAATAAAGGCGGTGCTGAAAAAGTTACAGAAAGCAAGATGACGCTGAGTATAGCCGCCTCAGTGTTAGGTGTGCTTTGTTTTGTTATGTTTTTGAGTGTTAATTCATTAGTTCTCACTTTTCACGCGTCATGAGTGGACTTATTGGACATTTTGGTTAAGGGCTCTCTCGCTGTTGTTTGGGCAGTGAAGCGCCACAGGAGAGGAAAACGAGCCGGGTCGCTTGTGCGTCTTCGCTGTAGGGGACTCCGCACACCGCTACCGGCAATATTTCTCTCTGACATCTGCTCACTGTGCAACAAACTGGACGAATGTCAGCTTCTGGTGGGGAAAAACAGAGACTTTTATTCATCTTCTATTCTGTGCTTCAAGGAGACGTAGCTGTGTGAACTGATACTGGACTCCGAGTTTCAGCTGGCTGGCTTCCAACTCTACAGAGCGGATCACGACACAGAACTCTCCAGCAAAACAAAAGATGGAAATGTCTGTTTTTATATTAACAATAACGTAGTGAGGACATCAACGAAATGGACCAGTGAAGTTGTAGAGGATTTTCAGACCTGTTTGGACTGCACTGACTGGGATGTTTTCAGGACTACTACCAACAATCTGGATGAGTTTACTGATGCTGTGTCGTCCTGCATCAGCTTCTGTGAGGACAGCTGTATACCAACACGCACCAGGGTGAGTTACTGTTATGACAAACCCTGATTCACAGCCAAACTCAGACAGCTAAGGTTGGAAAAGGATTAGGCATATAGGAGTGGGGACCAAGCTGGGTGCAGGGCATTAAAGTACAGGTTTAACAAAAAGGTGTGAGAAGCTAAATGACTGTACTCAAAGAGGCTGAGGCCCCATCCACACTACTCCGTTCTAGTTTTCAACGGAAACTGAAAACGCACTGCCAGTGGCCGTTCAGGTACAGAATGATGAGGGAGGGTGGGGCTCCACAAAGTCAAAAACCCAGTCAGTCGCATCGTGCTTCTGCTTTACATGACTTATAAGACCCAATCAGAGAGCCGAGCGTGAGCGGCTGCGTCATCGTTTGTAAAGACCTCCGTTTTGGCTCGTCTTCACTGAAATGCCCTCCAGAGTTATTAAACACAAAACGGGGTCAGCAGCATTTCCAAACTTCTCCATTTTAGGTCTTTGTTTTCCCCACTGTAATCTGGATGAGAGGTGCAAACGTTTTAACTTGAAAACGCAGTAGTGTGGATGGGGCCTAAAGGATCAGTTCTCTGCAAACAACGCCACTTCTGTCTGAAGGGGGTTCAGACAGATCACTAAACCCAAATTCCCCCACTCCATCAACGATTCTCTCAGCCCTAGTCCACCATCTCCTCCCCCCGACTCTTCAAAGATGGCCACCTCTGCCCCTTCCCCTCCTCTCTCCATCTCAGAGGGGGAAGTCAACGGGCTATTCAGAAACCACGCAAAGCAGTTGGGCCGGATTCTGTCTCCCCATCTACCCTGAGGCACTGTGCTGATCAGCTGATCAGTCTCCGGTGTTCATAGATATTTTTAACACCTCACTGGAGACATGCCAAGTGCCAGCATGCCTCAAAGCCTCCATCACCCATCCCTGTCCCCAAAAAATCATGGACCACAGGACTACACAACTTCAGACCCTGACCTCTGTGGTAATGAAGTCCTTTGAACCTCTTGTTTTATCCCACCTTAAATCCATCACAGACCCACTCCTGGACCCCCTGCAGTTTGCCTACAGAGCAAACAGGTCTGTAGATGATGCAGTAAACATGGCCCTTCAACGCATCCTCCAGCACCTGGACTCCCCAGGAACCTACACCTGGATCCTGTTTGTGGATTTCAGCTCTGCTTTCAATACCATTATCCCAGACCTGCTGCAGGACAAGCTCTCTCAGCTGAACATGCCTGACTCCGCCTGCAGGTGAATCACAGACTTCCTGACGGACAGGAAGCAGCACGTGAAGCTGGAAAAACATTTCACTGATTCCAGGACCATCAGCACTGGTTCCCCTCAAGGCTGCATTCTTTCCCCCCTTCTCTTCTACCTTTACACCAACAGCTACACCTCCAGTCACCAGTCTGTAAAGCTCCTGAGGTTTGGTGGGGATGAGTCCGCCGACAGGTGGGAGATCAACCATCTGGTGCAGCCACAACAGTCTAGAGCTTAACGCTCTGAAGACAGTGGAGGCGGTAGAGCTCCACCCTCCCTCATCATCCTGTGTGACTCCCCTGTTGCCACTGTGGACTCCTGCTTCCTGGGGCTTCACCATCTCCCAGGACCTCATATTGGAGATGAACATCACCTCCCTCACCAAAAAGGCCCAGCAGGGGATGTACTTCTTGCGGCAGCTGAAGAAGTTCACCCTGGCAAAGACAATGATGGTGCACTAATACACCGCCATCATTGAGTCCATCCTCACCTTTTCCATCACCATCTGGTACACTTCTGCCAAGAGGCTTCTTTCCATCGCCCACTTACACTCCACCCTTGCAGATAATACAAATGTCTCTGCACATTTAAATACTATTTGATTTCATATAATGCACAAACCTGGTGCATTGCACATATTTGTTGTTAATTGTTAATCTTTGTTGTTGTATTTTTTATATAGTCAATTTATATATTTACACAAAATATTCTCTACTGTTGCAATACAACTGCAAAACACAAACCCAGAATAATGTAATTTATGCAACGCTGTTCTTTCTCAACAAAGCTCTATTCTTTTTATTGTTCTTATATTACTTGCATTTTCTATTCCATATTTATATATTCCTACATTTATTTATGTCAACTGTATATTTGTCTGCGTGTAGCACCTTATCACCAAACCAAATTCCTCGTGTGTGTGTGTGTAAAGCACTACTTGGTAATAAAGCTCCTAAAAAAGGTCTCTTAAGGCTGCCAAATGTGTAAAATCAACTGAACCCTTTTTGACCTCTTTTTATTAAAATAAAACATTGAATACATGCAAACACAGACTAAGTATGTTAATAATCCTTTAAGTCCCTACTTCACTTGGATCACAAGCTTCTATTACAGGCACTCATTTTCAGTATGAGGTATAATAAACCATTGGCTCACATCTATTCTCTACATCTATTCAAAACAAGAATGCTGCTGGATCAGACAGCTCAGCTTCATTTTGTGGCTATAATTAACTACTATTATCCTTCAGATAGGAGGACCCTGTGCGCACTCACACACAGACACAGTTTTTGTTGGCTATATTTCATTTTTGCTAAGAATAGTTAACAGCGATTTACTTTCTAAAGTTGTTGATCATTGATGCTAAAAGTAAATAAATCCTATTATAATTTTAAGAAGTCATTATTGTCATTTGTGTATAGTATGGTCGTAAGAGCTGGTTACCAAAGCCAGCGTATGTATTCACCCTTCTCTGTTTGCAATCTATAGATGGACAAACCCCTTTTAGACTTATGATATTTGGTTCAAATTTGGTTATTGTTCCCTGAAAGAAGTGCCATTTCATGCAAACCCTTCATTTTGAGATGTGTTTATGACATTTTGAATGTAGTGTTTCATTTTGAAGTATATATGAGGCATGTTGCATCTTGTGTGTGCAGTTTAAGGAATTGTCTGCAGAGCTGAAGTGGTTTGGGCAGGTAAAGATATCCCCTGGAAATCTCCTTAGGGAGGTTTCTGGCTCGTTCAGCTGGGAGGAGGCCTCAGAGAAGACCCAGGACCAGATGGAGAGATTATGTCTCCACACTGGCCTGGAAATGTCTCCTCCAGTCAGAGCTGGCTGATGTGGCTGGTTAAAGGAGAGGTTTGCTACCCGACCCCAGATACGCGGTTGAAGAAGAAAACAGCTTAAAGCTCACGGAGATCAAAAATCCAGTATCTCAAATGTATTAGAATTTGAGAAGAAAATTATTTACAACAGAAATGTCGATCTGAGATGAGCTCTAATCAACTAATAACTTAAAACACCTGCAAAGGTTTCCTGAGCTTTAATCTCTGATTCTGGTGCTAACAAGGACCTTTTCCATGATATTCAAATTGGTTTAGATGCACCTGCAGGATAACAAATTGCTTGCGAGCAGAAACTCTGCTAGTTCGTCTTCCTACGTACTTTCTAACTTTGGATATTCTGTCTTCAGAAACTGTCAATCAGACCTCTCCCAGCCAAACCAACCAGCCATCTCACTCTGCCACAATTATCTCTCAATCTCCTCTGTAGAACTTCTGCCTCACCCACCTGCCACCTGATTTTGCTTTTGGTCACATCACTTCTCTCTTTGTAAGGCCTTGATTAGACAGAAAGGCAGTGCCCACATTGGTTCATGGTAAATGACAAGAATGTTGTAATTCTAGTTTTTACATGCCATTATTGAGATGAGAAAATAAAAGACTTGACAGCTTGAAAACATTCTTAAGTTGTGAGACACAACTTCATAGATTACTATGAGATTACTATTACTATGACTGAAACAGGATTTTCTGGATTGTCTTACATTTTGTCACGGCAACACTTGCGTTGTTTCAACACACAATAAAAATTCGGAAGGCTCTGCTTCTCTATCATAAGCCAGACAGGTCCTTTCCAGACATCAATGGTTCATTGTTGGAGCACAAATCAGAAAAACAACTTGGATTCAGTAGATCTTGTTGGCACAGAAATTTTCAGGATTGGTGTCAGAGGCCATTTTAGGAGTAAGACACTGGAAATTAAGATGAGAGGACTTGATTGTGTTGTCGTGCCCATTTATGGTTGATCATTTGTAAAGTAGATGTTATTTAGACACTGGATAGACCCTTAAACCAACTAACAACTTCACTATCAGAAAGTCTGACATGAAATTCAGAGGTTATAAGCTCACATATTACTCACATTTCTAGCTAGCTGGCATGCACATATTTTACCTCAGACTTTCTGCTAATGAAGTTCCAGCAACCTCACTATTTAAAAGTCAGAGAAATAAATTCTAATAAAGCTAATAACACAAGGCAAGGCACGTTTAGCTTTTAACCAGCTATGTAGTTTATTTTATCTGTAATTTGGACATATTAAGGCATCTTACCCCATGTGAAAAATGGCTTTCTCCTAAAATTTACATTTGATTAAATTCAAATTAATTTCTCAACTGTAAGTATTTATTTTACTTTGTATTATGTTACCCTAGGCATGGCCATCTCCAAGATACAAAAAACCCTATAAAATCAGCTCAAGTCAGCAAATAGACATGAGCTTGGGGGGGTGTCTTACCCTACTCTACCCTATGTGACGGCCCCTCTGCAGGGTTCATACTGCTGTTGGTGTGGTTTCTGTCTCGAGGGATGCAGACCTGATTGGCACGGTAATCAGTGGCATGGGGGACACCTGGGCCCGGTGTGCCCCATGTATATAAGCCAGAGCAGCAGTCAGTCTTGGGTTGGACCTCCTCATCTCACAGCTTCCTTTGTTTATTTGGTCTCTTGTCTTTGCTTTTACAGCACATTTTCACTCATCCACTCCCTACACTACTGGCTTTACAGATTCTTCTTACTCATTGGTATTGCTTATTTTCTTATTAATAAATCACTTTGTTATTTAGTTTACCCGTGTGTCTCCCAATTTTGTCCAGTCCATGAGCTGGGCTGTGACACATATCAGTAAAAAGTGTGAAAGGAGAGCTGTTGTTTAGATTTTTTCTTAGCTATGCAACAACATGGTCGCAAGTAAAAAAAAATCCCAGTTGTTGATGCTTGATTTTCTTTTGACGTTTGTTTGTCACGTGTGAGAGAACTTCGCCACATCGTGAGCATAAGGATGGTTTTCATGAGAAGAATTTGAACAGAATAGCTCAAGGAGAGTGAAGTCTTTCCACTCCTACCTGACACCTCAATCTTCTTTTACACATTTAAAGGGAATCTATTAAGAAAACATTTTTTGAGGGATTAAAATTTAAGCAAAATGTGTGACAACCAAGCTTTTGTGTTTACAATGTTTGATCCACATCATGCTTGGTGGACAATTGCAAGTTGTAGTTCTTAGGAAAAGATCTAAATACTAGACGATTTGTTTCAAATCTTCTATTTATAAATTAATACAATTTCTGCCTAATAGAAAATTGAAGGGGACTATATTTACTGCAATCATAATCTTGCATCAGCAACAAGAAACATTTCCTCATTCCTAACCATTTCCTGGTGTATTGTTTGATAGCAACCTAAACAATCTTTGGTGGGAAAGAAAATTAAACATAAAAAGGACAGCGACATACGGAGAGACTGTCATTGGAGTTGGACGTGTTGTTGTTCACTGTCTTTGTGTAGAGAGACTCAAGACATTTACTATGTCGCTCTCTCTGCTGCTGCTGCTGCTGGTCTGCAGCACCCAGGCTTCTCATTTTTATGGAACAGTGATGACTTACTACCCAAAAAACAATAACACAAATGGATCTATTACGGTATGTACAGATTTGTTGTAATCAAATTAATTCACTTTGAAATTTGACAGTGTAACAATATGACAAAAGCAATTACCTAATTTCTGTGATGTTGATGATACAGTAGAAAGTGCAGTAAAATCTGTATCTGAAGTCCTAAGAAGCATCATGACAAAACATTCTCTAAATATTCTAAAACTATACACAGGGGTCCTCGACTACTTTTGTTCAAGGCTCAGAATTTCTCTAAGCAGACACTGCTTTTATAGAGACTTAATCAGCTTACTGGTGTTTAAAATTTTCAATTTTACAAAATATATCTTTTTTTATTGCTTATCACTGTGAACATACTCCTAAAATATGGTAAATCCATAATGATATCTAGCCTACTTAATTAGAAATAAACTCAGACTTTCTCCAAGGAGGCTGTTCACTGAGCAGTGATGGAAAAAATCTAACTGTAAATGCAACTGCAGGACTTAGTTCTGATTGGTTGGAAATATTAATCAACCCTTTTTTGTGCAATCTGCTATTATATATTTGCAACATTATTGTGCATGTGACACCTGTAGCTGCTGCTCAACAGCAAATGCAGGTCAATAGGTCTGTTAGGTCACTGAAGTCTTGGGTAGCCAAAGAAACTATTATCAGGCAGTTATTGGTCCTTTTTCCATAATTATGTGAGCAGTCATGATCTGACTTTCTGCTGTTGATGAGTCTGTGAATAGCGAAAGTGAAAGGAGATGGTCAATGTTACCTGGTGAGAAAGTGGAGGTGTGCAGCCTGTCGCCTGCAGCTGTTCACGATCCGCTGTATCTGCTCCTGACTGACCTTTGCAATATCTCAAACTGGCACGCTGTCATAAAATGTTGAAAATCCATGGGGTTCTTGTTGTCTCTGTATGAAACCAATGTGATAATAGTCCTGTTAGGCTATCTAAATAAACATGTATACAGTTTTACAGTATCAGGTCTTGCAGGGAAGCATCTTCTCCTAAGTTAGTCATTAATGACTAAAACATCTTCACTGTAATACAACAGGTGGACCTTCACTATAAATTGAGCTTCCACTTGTGCTCTCAATTTACCACGTGGATCTGCTTCAGCGGTGATTGTGGGACTGAGAGTCCTGCAGTATTAAGCGAGGTCGATGAGGACATTGGCTCATTGGTGTGGTGTCAGAATGAAGGAATCATGACTCGCCAGGTTTCCACCAATGCTCCTTTTCAGTTGCTGTAAGTGCACCATGAAAATGCCACATAACATAACATAAGCCTGAAGAAGAAATGGGCGAAACGCATTGCTCACAAATAAAGTAGTAGTGTGTGGTATTTGTTTTTTGATTTTTCATAACATAATATTACTTCATTTTCAAATAGTAGACTGAAGGTCTAAATTTCAATCTGAATATCTAAATCTTGTTTTTCAAAAAATGGTGAAACTATTTTGATGTTTTACTTAAGTTTCTGTGACTTTCGCAGGATTTAAACACAGCCAACAATTTAATTTAGTCCGTTGCCCACAACTTTAATGTAAAAGATGGATTTTACTATGTTTGTTGAGATGGAGTTCATTTTTAACTATTTTGACTGTAGCAAATTTTTATTTTCATGGATTAATCTACTGCTTCTCTTGACTAATTGTTTGAAATAGTGAGAAATGCCCTCACAATTGCCCAAAGCAGCACCTTCACAATGCTGGTTTTGTCCCACCAACAGTCTAAACATCAATATTATATAAAAATAATTGTGTAGTTAAGTGAATAATCAAAATAATTCAAAACAAAAGCAACAACTCCTGACATTTGTGAAGCTGGAAACATGAAATATTTTTTCCATAAAAAATAACTAAACAGTTAAAACAGCTGTATACTTGTGAACTGTTAGGTAGGTCATATTTAGGCTCTCAGAAAAATGTTGTGGAGTAAAAAGTACAATATATTTTTCTGAGATGTAGTGGAATAGAAGTATAAAGTGGCATGAAAACAAAAGACTCAAGTACAAGTTCCTCAAATTTGTAATTAAGTACAGTACTTCAGTAAATGTACTTGCAGCACTGCACACCAAGTGCACATTAAGAGGTAATATCTTGCAAGTCAGCTGTACGCACACCTACAATACATCTGTTCATGTAGGTTTTCAGCAGAACAGTAAAAACTGCCTTTCCGACTGAAGGTTAGATGGTGGTAACTGGATAGATAACATCGTAAATGGCATCATATCATGGAGAGCCATTACTCTGGTGGAGCTGAGGAACCGGTCAGACACCAACCAGGCAAACAGATCACCCCAGACCACCATACTGCCTGTTTTGAGGTAAGTCTCCTCACTGTTTGTGTTTCTATTGTTTTGTTAGTAAAAAATACACCTTATGTATATGTATCACATTTTGAAACATCATTTAGTATCTTACAGTACTTGTTGGAGGCAACAAGGTGATGAAAGGGCTCTGAACTGAATTTTCATCTGAAAATGTTGTATGTTAAACCGTGGCTGTCTGGTCGTCTGGAATACCGGGACAATTCCTGGTGGGCCACCTTCCTTAGCATTTATTTTTTTACTAATAATGAAAAAGTTGGCACAAGGTGGAGCAACACAGGCCAGTCCCTTCTTCCCAGACCTGTTGGTCTACTCCATATGAACAAAGGTGCAGACTATAGCCCCGCCCCTTTGTTCTCACTCACACACACCACAGCGACACTGACAGCTGGAAAATGAGCTACAACAGAAAATGTATAAGCAGAGTTTAAGGATTAGGCTGAAAAGTTCAGAGACAAAAGAGTCAAACGTCTTTGCTAAATTGCAAGTAAATGTAACGAAGTAACCGACTCGTTCAGTAGTACTAGTACCAGCGCCACTGATGCTAAGACTGGGAAGAGGAAGATGCCACAGCCTGATTAACGGGTGAAAGATTAGTGAGAGTGGACAAGAAAGCCAGAGATAGTGCAACTGCAAGCTATGCGACTAAATGTGTTAATACAACGTGTTATCAGAATCTGTCAGCGAAATGCAAATGCTGTTGGTCAGCTACTGGTTTGGAAATGTACCAGAAAGAACCGAAGTAAAATAACTGTATTTTTGTATTTTTACAAAAATGGTGCCTTCATTAGTTAATTTATGTAGGTTATTTTCATCCAGGTTAACAATTGGTGCTGCTCTCTTAGCTTACGTTCTATTTTTGGCAAGATGTTCAACCAGTTTTTTACTCCCATGACTTAAAGCCAATGAGCTGACCCTAAGTAGCAGTTAGACAGTTCTCTGTTTCAGAAAGGATTGTGGATATTTTTGTTTTTTTATCTCGATGCTTCATGTGGTCTGAGGGAGTCCAATCATGACAATTTCAGTGTGTGTTCCCTGATGTTAAAACTACTACTCCAACCCCACCAGATACAGTGTTTTTTTTAAGAGTCTTTCAAACTCAGGCAAAAAGGAAAAACTATAACTGCATTGTGGACAAAAACCTTTAAAGAAGAAATTGGTTAAGTTCAAAAATGGGTCAAGTTCAAAAGCATTAACTTTCCTAATGAAAACATTAAGAATAAATAAGTTGGGTTAGATTCAGTATGATTTACATAAAAAATATTGCAGGGGTTTGCGCAATGCTAAAATTACACTGTTCTCTCTCTCTCTCTCTCTCTCTCAGAGTTCCTTCAAACTGTCAGAGAGATTTAGACCTGTTGGCGTTTGACCCTGATGGAGATAAAGTTGAATGCAGATACGGAAATGAAGCGCTGTCAGAGTGTAACCCCTGCACACCGTCGTCTGTTCTCAACCTCTCACCAGTGAGTTGCCAAAGTCCACAGTTACACTTATTTAAATACATTTTTACAACCTGACTCAAAAATATGCATAAAAGGGAAGACCACACGATGTCTGTTACGTTAGGAATAAAAAAGTCAGTCAGCAGTATGAAATGTAATGAATGTATTTATACAACACACACACACACGCACATTTACATACAGGTATACTGTATATGTGTGTGGTATAGAGTTTTGATCACTGAGCAACCTTTGACCAGTGGGACAACAACAAGAATAAACTTAGAAATTACGCAAAGACGTTGATTGACCAGAACTGAAGTAAAACATCGTGTAGAACAAAATTACAACAGTAGGACTATGCTATTTTTCAAGCCTTATGGTCAAAATCTTACAGCAAATAAAATGTAATGGAAAATGTACAGTCTTGTATTTAATTTTCCGAAAGAAAATAATTGAGCGGTTTTGACCTCTTGTCCCTTTTTGTCCTCTTGCAGTCTTGTACTTTGTCATTCAGCCCCACCAGTAGCAGTAATGAAGGTCAGTACGCCGTACAGCTGGTGATGGAGGACTTTCCCACACAGAATATCACCCTGACTCAAACTGACGGGCTGCAGACAACGATAACTAGCGACAACGCTATAAGCAAACTACCCGTCCAGTTTGTTTTAAGTGGTAAGACCTTGTTTTGGCAGTGTGTCGTCATTTAGCTGCACTAAAATAATCTCAGTAGTTGAGTTGATCTTCAGGAAGTGAGACAGTTGCAACGATCTTATCAAAACTAAATAAATGTAGATATTATCAACATGGCAATTTTCTTGTTTAATATGCTGATGTTTAGAAGGCACCAGTGTTTCACATATTAGCTGTGCATGCTCACATTTTCTAAACACAAGGCTGATGGACATGTCATTAGTTTTGAGGAATTTAATCATAAACCAAAGGATGTGGTAAATAAGATCGATGGAGGGACAAACCTGCTTTCCATCCTCATAAAACTTCAGTGTGGCTGAAATGTTTCCTTTTCTTATTGTCTATTGTCCAGTGGACGCTGCGGTGCCGTCCTGCACAGAGGGACTTTATCTGCCCAAGTTTCTGCCTCCAACCCCAGCCAACAGAGCTCAGCTGTACGCCCCTGTCAATCAGACCCTGAACATCAGCATCAGTGCAATAGCAAAAAACTCCATGTAAGTCAAAAACAAAACTAATAGAGCATAAGTTTTTTCAATTTCACAAGCTTCAAGTTTTAAAGGCTAATACTGGGTTGGCAACTTTAATGCAACTAGGAAAAAGTAATAAGCAACCCATTTGACTTATCAAAAATCAGCCAGCAGCTGCTATGAAACAACATTAAAAAGAAAGATGAGTCAGATGAGAGTAAACTCTGCAGCAGAAGAATTTCAATTACGTCGTCACGGAAAACAGATGAGCTACATTTGTTGGGGTTTGGAAATGCTTGTTTGACATGCAAAGTCTTTTCTTTTTCTGTTTGTTAAAGGATTTCTGATCTGCTGTTCAGCGGGCCGTACGATATGAACCGGATTACACTGAGAGCTGGACAGTACATCCTGAGTTGGACGCCATCTGAAAACCAAACTGGAGAAAGCCACCCCGTCTGTTTTGTTGTCCAGGCAGTTTTCAAGTCAGTGACTTCCCCCATGAACATTTCCTTAAAGCAACACACATGACAACAAAACTAGATACTGTGTTTCTTATGGCCAAAGTCTGTTAGTCATTAATATGTATATCCAAGTATAATATAGTCAATATATTGTAAGGATACTGGATATTTGGGGAAAAAAGTTTTTTCCTTCAAAATCCTTCAAAATCTACTCTTTACATTACTTCTTTGCAGTCTCTGCTATCTGACCATTAAGAACTAGTTCCATTTTTTCATATATATTCATATATATTCCCAGACACTTATTCACTTTCTTATAAAGAGTTTAATGAATAGATTGATAACACTCTCATGTCTATACAGTGATTACAGAATGAAGCAAGAAAGCAAATACGCATATTTCCCAATATGTCAAACTGTTCTTTTAAAATAGAGGGGGGCTTGCTTTGGCCAAAGTTGAGTCTCTTCTAAAATGGCATCTCTTAACAGCTAATACCTTGTTAAGAACTGTATGTACAGTATAGATGCATACTACACAAATGTACACGTGTGACCATGTCCTCCTTAAGCAAGAAAAACTTTCTATCTTGAAATGTATAAAAATAATTTATGACATATTGATTTGTTTCCACAGTGCAGTTGAGTATCAGTCAGAGCTACGATGTGTGATTGTTAACGTTGGATACGGTGAGCACAACCCTTCCTTTTTAGTTCATGTTTAAATTCAATAGTTGATTTCCTGCATAATGAAGTTCACTAGTAATCTGTGTTTTATATTCACTTCTGCTTACAGACCCATACCCGATCCCAAGTGAGTAAGACAAATGGTGATGTTTCACTCTACACTGTATCCACTTCTAATAATCATCTGTTAGACATATAGCCATAAATGGTAAAATGACAAGTGAAGGAGCTAAGTGAGAACAATGACACTGAATTCAACTGAAAATGAAGATTTCGTCTAACACAGCTGTATTAGCTGTGTTAGAAGAAATCTTCATTTTATACCTGTATCAAATCTGCGTTTCAGCAGCTTCTGACCTGCATTATAATGTTGAGTTACTGTGTTTCTAGTTTTCTTAGGTCTGAGAATGAAGATTTCTGCTCTGTCTTCACTGTCTGAGGACTACATCTATGATAACATCATAGAACTGGTTAGTATTTTCTTATATAATCAGAAATCCTGTTAAAGTATCTGATTACTGCACCTAACTGCATAAATAGACAACAGTCAACATAAGAGAACTACATACATTTCTTTAAGTGGGTATAATAAACCTGAGCAGAAATGCAGAAAAAAAAAGTTCTGGTTGAGGTGAACAGGTTGGTTTATCGATAAAAAATAAATGCAACAAAATACAATGGAAATAGACGTAGTGAATAAATCATTACGACTTGAATGAAGCGTGTGACTTAAACTTCCACTGAAGAGATGAAAAATAGCGGTAGATGAAAACAAAAGATTTGTGTATTCTTATGATGGAGACATAGTTACATTGGTTGATTAATTTAATTTCATGGTTTTCATCATGGTTTTCCATTGTTTGAGGATATGATTGGTGCTCCTTTAATTACATCATTGTGTCCTCTTCTTGTTATGACCTCGCTCAAAAGACCACAACAAAAGGGAAACACACCATGTTAAAGGTTAACAAAATATATTTATTTAAACCAAAAATTAACCTAATTAAGAGATATTTCAAAGTAACATAATTCAAGTGTGAGGTATGTAGTCTGTGGTTTCAGTAGTGTCTGTGCAGGATGATGGTTGCATAAATGTATGTGTGAAGGTATTGTAGTATGCAAAAATAAGATAAATACCACATAGCAATAGTCCAGCCAAACAAAACCAAAGTAAAGGGGAAACCAGGGAGCCAGCCCACAGGGAGGTCTGACCTGGTCTTGACAGCAGCCTCTTTGTAAAATGGTAAGATAGTCCCAAATACTCTACAGGGCAATTAGCCCAGGTGTCCAGAGTTACTGCAATCAGCTCTTCCTCTATAAGAGGAGAGAGATACATATATTTCCAAGTATTTGAATTAATACATACAATCATATAGTGAAACCTGTTCTGCATGGATATTGATGTAGAAATATGTTTTGCACATTAGGTAGCTGGCTACAGTAAAGAATCTCAAAGTCATCTTTTCTGCATAAAAGTTATTGTTAAAAATGCCAAAACATTACGAAGTGTAACCTACAACATTGACTGACTTGAGGGCTACCAACTTGTTTAGCCAGAGTGGAACACAGAACCAGTAACGTATGGGCTATTTATATATTTTGTTGCAGTTAAAAAGTTTAATTAACACCTAAAGCACTGCTGAGGGTGCAACTGTGTGTACACTTGGTCACGATCAGCCATGATTTTCGTTCACTTTACGTCATGCACCACCATGCACCTGGGATGCTTTGAGGTCAGAAGTCGGAAGTTTCAACTGGGAAATATCCCAGTTCGACCAGTCTGGAGCAGCCATTTAATTGAACCAAACTGGAGAATTAGGAGCACCAACTGTTTATCTTGATATACTAACTCCTAATATTTGCATAACAGTAGTGAATGGAAATGGGCAATAATTCTAATTTTACTTTTGCCGATTATCTTTAGCCCAGGTTTGTGTGTATGAAAGATTAATCTGAACCAGAAAGAAAAAATATTATTGAGGAGGTTTACGTTGAATGATTCTTGTAAGTTTATAAAACAATTAATAGCAATAAATTCATTTTGCTTCAAATTTCAATCTGAAATTTCCACCCCGATAATATCTCAACACTACTGTTTTTATCTTTACAGATTAAAGCTAAACTGGTGAGTGAAGGAGTGCCATCAGACCTTCCTTTGCACCTTGTCGAGTGGAGTGAAACTGAACTCTGAAACCACAGTGACTCCTGGTGTTTCACCCTGAACAAAAAAAATGTATTTATATATGATTTTATGTCCAATGTGTACTTTTTTGTCTGTTTATATTAAAACCAACTGCAAAACAAATTCTCTTTATTAAATTGCATCTTAAGTGACTATTGAAAATTTAATTTACTGCACAATTGTGATTTACAGTACTCTCATAACCATTGCAGCAGAATGTCTTCATATCATGTAACTTCCTGGTTCATTGTCTGACCTAAAATAAATTCTTATGTGTGGGACTCTGACAGACAGCATGTTTGTGTTGTGTGTCAAGATAATAAAATATATTTTAAAGAACCTAAGAGGCTCTCCTGTTTTTTGCAAGGCAAATTACAATTTTATCATAAGTACATGATAACCTCATGTAAATCCCAGCAGAGTTTGCACACTTCCAAACTAAGCCGGTCTATTCCAACACAACACAACATCATATTTAATACATTGATACAAAGTAAAATCTAAATAGTTAGTAGCAGTTAAATAAATGTGGTGGAGTAGAAATTACAATATTTCCCTCATGTGTTGTGAAATAGCATAAATTGGCTACATTTAAGTACAAGTACCTCAAAATAATACCATACTGAAGTACATTTTTAAAAATAATTTAATATGCCAATGCAAAATCACCAAATCAAATATGATGACATTTTTATTTCATTGTCATCATAAAGCTTTGATGAGGATGAACACAAAAAATTTATTGTATTAAATGAATAAGACATTGTTTTAATGGACAATTTTATTTGTATTATTTATTAACTACTTTAATAACCAGTTCTTTATCAATGTTATTTCCTTCAAAGGGGGGATTATATAGTTTTCAGTGGCCACTAGTGGTGCGGTTTTAAGATTGCAACCAGGTGTGTGCTCATCTGCAGAGGGTTGCTGAATAGTATGGATCTATTCTACAGTTGTCTATAGTGTAATTTTTATTTCATCCCATAGAGACTGATAACTTATTTCCTAATTTCTGACAACTCTACTTGCCCTAAACTATATAGCCCAACAGTTTTTTTTACTAGTTACTCTTGTTGTATGTGACAGATTTTGCAGGCCCTGTGGGAAAGCCTAATCTTGTAGGGATTTTCCTCTTAAATTTTTTTTCATCACTTCATTCTTTCCTAGGCCTTGTTTAAACCTTTATACAGTCTATGGTTCGGTAAGACAAGCAGCCTCCACATTCATTCAGATCATAAGAATGTCATAATTCTACTTTTTTACCATGCAAACATTGCTATGGCAAATCAATTTAAACAGATATAGTACAATAATATATAATATAATATCTTTCCCAAGTTAAAATATGCAAAGGAACCATTTCCAGGTGGCACTGCCTCATGGCATTCATTAAGGTTGAGCCGGATACTCTGTTGAAACGAGTATCCGGTACGGATAAAGCATTTTTGCCGAGTACGAGAATCATACGAGTAATACGAGTCAATATCTGTGCTCGGATTGAAAAAAAAATCCTCATTCCGTAGCTGACTGTGCACACGCTCTCTCTCTCTCTCTGCCAGTCATCGGAGATTTTTTTTAAACTGTAAGCTGGCTCTAACCAGCACTGAGTGTCTGACACTTTCTTGCTGTATTTAAAAAAATAAAGGTAGTTGTGGTATAAATAAATTATTTAAAATAATATTACAAATTAAGCTACACACACACAAACACCCCCGTCTCCCTCTTACTCACTCACACACACACACACACACACACACACACTCACGCACACTCAGACAGAAAATCGCAGTCAGTGTGAATGTCTAACTGAACAGGCGTAGTCTATTATAATGCGTTGATAAAAAATATCAGCTTTCAGCTCGGCTGTGTGTCGGCTTTTGACATTAAAAGACTCGGCCGTTCTCCCTCACTTAAAAAACTGGTCGCCACTTCAAAAATGAGATTAATTTATTTAACACACTCAAAAGTGTTCCAAACATTGCTCTAAATTAACTTCACAAAGCAGTGAAACGGAAAAATCCCTTCATGCCATAAAATGAGCTCAAAAAATGTTTGAAAGACTGAATCTGAACATTTAAGCTGCTGAAAACTCACCATCCCACCTTTTGCACCCACATCGCACAATGTGGGACGGAGCATGACTACTCTCTGTAGTCGGCCTTAGAAAGCTATACTAACCTAAATAGACTACGTTCATATTAAAATTTAGTATTTCAATACCAAACTGCTCATAATATTCAGCCTCACATAAGAGGCTGTGTGAAACGGACTGGGAGCAAATAAAAAGTCTTAAAGACATTTAAAGGCAGTAAGTAGGCTGATCCTGCTGTCCTGTAAAAACCTGTAGGCAACATTAGCCTAAGGCTTTTAATCAGTCTCTGTAGGATCTATAGTCAAGAGTTTCTCCACATCACCGCTGCAACCAGAAAGCAGCCTATTGGCTAAAACAGTCTGTGGGATTTCCTACAGATGGTGATGTCATTTTCCAGAGAGCTTATTGGTCAGTAGGCAGCATTTTCACAGTTAATCTCTTTTCTGGAACATAACCTGCTTGGAGCAGGTTAGCCGTTAATAAAATAATTTAAAGTCATGATGAGTATGAAAACTCTTGTTCTCTTGTACAATTTCTGATTAACCACATGAATTATCTGTATCTGTATCCGTACTCAGATTGGGCGGGGCCTAGTCAGAAAGTGGGCGGGGTTTAACCAGGAAGTGGGTCGGGTTGTCTTGAAATGGGCGGGCTTTAACAGTATGTTATTTTAAGCATGCAATTTATATGGATTGATCAGAAATTGTTATATTTATTGCTAATTAGAAAACTATTTAGCCTACATGACAGCATCAGCATTGAGCTTCAGATCAATGCATTTTGATCACGATAACAAACAAACTATATACAGAACAAGTTTTACAACAATGAATACAACACATGCAATTGCAATTATGAAGTAAAATGTAATGAACAAGAGTTTTCTCAAAATAACTTTCTTTTTTTAATTTTTAACTTAATTTTTTTATGAACAACCTCTCCTCCTATTGCTTTCTGCAGGTATTTCATACCAAGATGGCGCTGAGTATAGCGGTCTCCGTGTTAGGTGCTCTCTGTTTTGTTTTTTGTGCATCAATTCAGTTACTGTCTCGTGATTCCCAGTGCTCTTTTACCAGAGGAGAACTCATGAACATCAGGAGAACAACTCTGGTGGATTTAGTTCCACTTTACTTGCATCATCAGTGAAATTATTAGACATTTTGGTAAAGGGCTCTCTCGCTGTTGTTCAGGCGGTGAAACGCCACGAGGAGAGGAAAATGAGCCAGGTCACTCGTGCGTCTTCAGCCGTGAGGTGAGCTGGTTAACAAGGCCAGTGTACAAATTTAGCCTTCTCTGTTTGACATCTATAGGTGGACAAACCTATAGATGGCAAACACTTTTGTGTGTGTTAAATGGATGAATCTGAATCTCATTTTTGAAGTGACGAGAAGTTCTTAAAAGTGAGGTGGAACCGGTTATTCAGTGTTTTTCAACGTGAAAATGTGGACACATAGCCAGGCTGAAAGAATAAGACTAATTTTAGACGCCATGAAAAGGGGCATTTTCTTTTGTAATTTAATTCAAAAGGTTCAAACTTCTCTAGATGAATTAATAAAGTGAATAATTTCAAGAGTTTTCTGTTTGTTTTATACTTGATGATCACTGATTAGCGGCCAAAACAGATTTTCTCAGGAGGGTGGCTGGCGTCTCTTTTAGAGACAGGGTGAGAAGCCAAGTCATCCATGAGGAACTAGAGACGCAGCTTGTTTCGAAAGGAGTCAGCTGAAGTGGTTTGGGCATCTGGTAAAGAAGACACAGGACTAGGTGGAGAGATTATGTCTCCAAACTGGCGTGGGAATGTCTTCCCCAGTCAGAGCTCGCTAATGTGGTTGATGAAAAGGGGAAGTTTGGGGCCCTTTGCTAAAGCTGCTGCCCCTGCTACCCAACCCCAGAAATGTGGTGAAGTGACTGTTTCAATTTTACAGCTCATGGAGCTCAAAAATACAGTATCTCAAAATGTATTAGAATTTTTCATCAATGGGAAAAGGATGTTAATCCAAATAACTCTGATGGAAATGAAAATAAGTGCAAATATGTTTTAACTTCATCAAAACTTTTAATAACTGTTCTCTTGTTTATCGGAAATGTGAAGCTTAATCCCGGGCTTGACTCAAATGCTTTTTGACTTCAGGAATATTGCACTTGTGGGGATTATATGCATGTGCAAACTATACCAAATTTTTTATTGATGTACAGCAACCACAGAGTATGTTTTTACCCATCACTCGCTCATCTCTTCTGATATTATCCTCTGAAGTATCTTCTACTATTCCTTTAGTCAAAACAGTTAAATCACAAAGAAGAACAACTCATTCAAGAAAAACTCCTACTAATTTAAGTCAACTTGGTAGCATCAGAGGTTTTAAAATCTGCCATGTAAACACCCGAAGCATTGTTCCCAAACTAGACAAATTTAAAATCTTGCTTGCGCAGTCGAAAGCACATGTAATGGCAATCTCTGAATCATTGTTAACTTCCAATATTCCTGATTCTATTCTCTCAATTGAAAATTATGAACTGTAGGGCTGGGTATCGAAGTTCAATACTTTTAGGCAACCGAATCGAATTGCTTAAATACCACAGAGTATCAAAAAATGTCCAAAGTTCGATACCTAAAGGTTCTTGTTAACGCCAATGAGCCAATCAGCATGCAGCATTCTTGATGTGCCCACATCTAAAAGTGATTGTAATTGGCTGTGGTGATGTAAACACTAGCTCACGCCGGTTACGCACAGAGAAGTGGCTCGTGGATGTAAAAGACGTGGAGAAAATCAAGTGTGGCTTGATGCAACAGCGAGCGATGCAATATTTCTGACGTAAGATAATTGCTGCCAAGAGACGACACGACAAACCTGTTGAAGCCCTTGACTGTTTGTGGAATAAACTTAAGAGCAGAAAGTCGCTCCGTCTTTGCTGCAACAAGACAGAGCCGGTGCATCATCGTCTCAACGCCCTGCTGCCACTGAGCCTGCTTCAACACGCCCACCGTACGAGCAGCGTTGGGCAGCAGCTTCGCTACAAGTAGCACCGTAACTAGTTTAACGACATTTCTCAGTAGCTTGGTGGCAGCGTCGCTGTTTTCTGAATCAAATCAAAGCTCTTTTATTGACAGAGTAGTTTCCACACACGCTACATTTTCCCAAGTGTTTCTGAAAGATCTTTTAAGTGACGCCAAAGCCACACACGAACTGTATCGTAAAGATCGCATTAGCAAGACCGATGGCGGAGTGGCGTTCTATGTGAGTCGAAATATGCACACTCAATATCAAAAGTTGAAACTGAAACATTGAAACTGATCATACATTTTTCACCTCAACATGGCATTACTATTATTGTTACCTACAAGCCTCCGAATGCCAGTGAGTTTTTATCTATCTCAGCTTTCTGACATAATTAAATCTGTTACAACAAAGGAGCTTGTCATTTTGGGTGATATCAATCTTGTTTGGAATGATAGCTCATCAAAATTTTTGAAAACTACTGCAATGACACTCGGACTGTATCAATTAATTAAGGATCCAACAAGAATTGGCAAAACATGTAGCTCTATTCTGGATCTTTTTTTCATAAATCAGCCCTCACAATATACAATGTCTGGTGTTATAGAAGTGGCTACCTCAGATCATTTGCTCATTTATGCAGTTAGAAAAATCTTATCGGGAACACATTTCCAGATTAACAAAAAAGCTGAACCAGAAACTCTATGTGTATAACAAGATTAGAGTCATATCTTTCCTTTTCGGTTTATGCCATTGTGTTTTCAACAATGTCATACTGTCTATCAATCTGGTCTCTTACCACTAAGGACATCACTGAACCGATAGCACGACTATATTTCTGAGCACTTAATATCCACAGTAATCTTCCAAAGTCGCCAGCACTAATGCTTTGACTTATCAGAACTGTGTAAATAGTCATGTTATCGCGACTCTATTTTCACATTCAAAATAGCTCCTCACCTGCACTTAAAGGTCTTCTTCCCGACAAACAATATCAGACCACTACACCTCACTAGGTCAGTCTCACAGGCACTTATTCCAGTTCTATCATACAAAAACAGCTATGGTCAGAAATCTTTTTTCTATATTTAACCTAAAATTTGGAATGACATTCCCCATCACATTCGAACATTATCATCCATCACATATTTCAAAAAGTCATACAAACTATTTCTTCTTAATAGTCATACTTGTACACACTGATTGCTCATGTATTGTTTTTAGTCTTGTTTCTTCGTATTTAATGTTTCTTTTACTTGTATCTGTGTAGTCAATGTCCTGTATTATTGTGTTGAAATTGTGCTTACTGTTCTATGTTGCTGCAGAACAGGAACCTGCTGTAAACCAGTTTTTAAACTGAGTCAGGCCAGTTTATTGTAACTAAATTGTTGCTCTTAAACTTTTTCTGTATAATAAATGAAATAAAATGATATTCTGTCTTCAGAAACTGTCAATCAGACCTCTGCCAGCCATCTCACTCTACCACAATTATCTCCGGATCTCCTATGTAGAACTTCTGCCACACCCAGCTGTCACCTGATTTTGCTTTTTGTCACTTCACTTCATTCTTTGTAGGGCCTTGTTCAGACAGACAGGCGCCGTCCACATTTGTTCCGGGTAAATTGCAAGAAAAGATTTGACAGCTTGAAAACATTCTTAAGTTGTGAGACACAACCTACATTACCATAGATTACGCATTACTGAAACAGGATTTTCTGGATTGTTTTACATTTTGTCACAGCAATCCTTGCATTTTTTTCAACACCCACTATAAAACTGGATGGTCCGCATCTGTATCAGAAGCCAGCCAGGTTCTGAGTCTTTCTAGACATCGAATGGTTCATTGTTGGGGCAGAAATCAGGAAGACAACTAATTGGATAATACTGAATAACAACACCAAAATTAAAACTGCCGAACCACCATTCGCACAACTTGTAATCGTCATTGCGTAATGGGTTTAGACTGCACAGCACAAATCTGAAGTCAGTCGGACTAAATCCCTAGGAGGAGTTCATTAAAGTACAAAGTGTGTTCAATTTCAATAGGGACCTCACACGGTTGGTGCTTGGGCCCTAAAGCTAGAGGAGGGGGTTGGTTGTCACATGGGTTGGTTGGATTCAGTGGATCTTGTTGGCACTGAAAGTTTCAGAATTGGTGTCAGAGGTCATTTCAGGAGTAAGATAACTGTTTATAAAATAATACAATTTCTGCCCAATAAACAATTGATAAAGGGGACTGCATTCATTGCACTCAATCAATCCTAATCTTCTATCAGCAACAAGAAACCTTTCCTCAAACATTACCTCAAACATTTCCTGGTGTGTTATTTGCTTAAATTGTTGTTGTTGAGATAATCATCTGTGTGGAAGAAAGCCAAATATGTAAAAGTAGAGAGACATAAGGAGAGGCAGTCTTTGGAGGTAGATATGTTGCTGTTGGTATTCAGCTGTCTTTGTGTGGGAAACTAACACATGCATTATGCCGCTCCCTCAGCTGCTGCTGCCACCGCTGCTGCTGCTGGTCTGCAGCGCGCAGGCTTCTCATTATCATGGAACAGTAATGACTTACTACCCAAAAAACACTAATGCAGATGGATCCATGATGGTACGTACAGTTTTGTTATAATCCGATTTATTCACCTTTCGACATTTCACGGTGTGACAAAAGGTTAACAGTACCTCTGGGACATTGGTAATACAGTAGAAAGTTCAGTAAAGTCTATATCTTGAGTCCTTAGAAGTCATAAGAACAATGCAACAAAAAGGGATTTTCTATATATTTTTAAAATATACTGTACATTAAAGTTTGTATCCTTTTTGGAAAACAGATTTCCATGTGGTTCTTGTTGTGTGTGTCTGGAACTTGTCCATGTGAAAATAACCCTTTTAGGTATCACGATAAAACTATATAGATTTTATCAAGTCTTATTATCAGCAGGATCAAAGACAAATGCAAATACATGTCTTCAAAGTAGCATATTTTCCCAAGTTAGCACCCCAGTAAACCACCTTTTTGTATCATGGATGTTGTCATTGGTGCCATAACACATCTTCATTGTAATACTGCAGGTGGAGTTTCAGTATAATTTGAACTTCCGCTGTAGCCTAGACATTACCTCGTGGGGCTGCTCCAGCAATAATTGTGGGAATGTGAGTTCTGAAGATGCACAAAGTATCATTAAGGACAGCTTCCATTTGAGTGGTGTCAGAGAGATGGAACCATCACTCGCCAGGTTCCTACCAACGCCCCTTTGAGCTGGTGTAAGTGTACCATGACCATGACAATGCAAGCAAAACATTACAATATGTAATTTCACTGTCACTTTCATTTTTTCACTGTCAGTTACTGAAGGGCGGAAGAATTATGCACATGTTTTACTTAAGTAGTATCCTAATAATGTCACAATGTTAAAATAAGAGTAAAAGTCTAAAACTAAGTATAATCAATAAAATGTACTTAAAAGCAAAAGTCCTCCGTGCAGTAAAATGTCCACTGTGACTGATACACTATTGTATATTGTAACATTAGATTGTTATTACTCATGTTTAAATGTTAAAGGAGGATTTTACTGTTGTTGTTGAGGTGGAGCTCATCAACTATTTTGCACTGGACTGCAGCTAATTATTATTTTCATTGTGGATTAATCTGCTCATTCTTTTCTCCATAAATCGAATGACTGAATTGAAAAAAAAATCTGAAAATAGTGACAAATGCTGTCACAATTTCCCAGAGCCCAAAGTGACACCTTAACAGTGCTTGTTTTGTCCAATAAACTGTCCAAACCTGAAAAGTATTAAAGAAACAAAAAGTAAATTAATAAAAAATAATTAAATTATTAAAATAATTTAAAAGAAAAGCAGCAAATCCTCTTTTTGTGGAGCTGCGAACATGAAATGTTTTTATAAGGAAAATGACCTAAACATTTAGCAAAATAGATTCAGATTTAATTTTCTGTCTATCAACTGATATTATTATATTAATCAATGAATTGTTTCATCTGTATTTGTATACACTATTAGGTAGGTCCTATTTCATAAATATAATATATTTATAATATATTTTTTATTAACTAGTAACTAAAGCTGTCAGAAAAATGTAATGGAGTGAGAAGTACAACATATAGCTCTGAGATGTGGTGCAGTAGAAGTCTAAAATGGAGTGACAGCAACAACAATCAATAAGACTCAAGTTCAAGTACTGCAAATTTAAGTAGTACTTTACTTAAGTGCAGTACTTGCACTTGTGTACACAGAGGATCTGAGCAGCACAGTAAAAACTGACTTTCCCACTGAAGGTTAAGCGGTGGTGACTGGATAAGTGGCATCAGAAATAGCATCTTTTTAGTGAAAGCTGTGACTCTGGTGGAGCTGAGGACCCGGTCAGACACCAACCAGGCCAACAGATCACCCCAGACCAACATTCTGGCAGTTGTGAGGTAAACCCTCCTCACTTGTTGTGTTTCTATATTTTTGTTAAACAATTTTATGTCAAATTTAGAAGTCGTTATATATCACTTGCACCTTCAGTATAATCACTTGCTGTAAACAACAAGGTCAAATGAAAAAACCTGATCATGATATTTCGGCTGAAAATGTTGGGTGTTATGTTTACCTCATTATCTTCACACACTAATGGCAAAGATTTTATCTATCAGTGACATCAGAAAGTTTAAGTGAAGTGAATCTGCAGCTTCAGTATCACCATTTCATAAATGCTGCCCCAATCCCCCCACCCACAGAGTTCCTTCAAACTGTCCGAGTGATTTCAATCTGTTGACGTTTGACCCTGATGGAGACCAAGTTAAATGCAGATATGCAAACGCAGCACTATCAGAGTGTGACGACTGCACACCGCCATCTGTTCTCAACCTCTCAACTGTGAGTCAAAAAAATCCACAGCATTTCTTCTTTAAATTAATTGTCACAACCTGCAGACAAAAAAGGAAGACTGCACATAGTCTGTAAATAATGCTAGATATTTTGCTAAAGTAAATTAAGTAAGCAACACAATATGGTGTGTCCGCCTTCACTGTTCAGTATATATATATAATGTGTGTGTGTGCGTAGTCTTTTCTCACTGAGCAACCTTTGACCAGTGGGCCAAAACGATCAAACTGAGAAATTAAGCAATAGAAACCTGATCATGATGACCTGGAGTAAAGAAAAACCTAATGTAGAAGAAAATTAGTAGCAGTATGATTTTTTTTTTGTAAAATAGTCGTGTGGCCTAAATCTTATTCCAAATAAAGTGTACAGCCTTGTATTTCATTATCTGAAAGAAAATACGTGTCCCTTTTTGTCCTCTTGCAGTCTTGTACTTTGTCATTCAGCCCCACCGATAGCATTAATGAAGGTCCGTGGGCTGTACAGCTGGTGATGGAGGACTTTCCCATGCAGAATATCAACCTGACTCAAACTGACGGGTGCAGACAACGATAACTACCGACAACGCTTATAAGCCAATTACCTGTCCAGTTTGTTTTAATGGTAAGACACCTTGTTGTATATATATATATATATATATATATATATATATATATATATATATAGTATATATGGTCCATATAGCAATGACAGTTTTCTTGTTTAACATGCTGATGTTTAGAAGGAATCTGTTTCACATATTAGCTTTGAATGCTAGCATTTTTTAACATGCACTAAACACAAGGCTGATGGAAATATCATTAGTTTTTAGGAATTTTATCATAAAACAAAGTTGTAGTAAAGTACATTGATAGATGGACCGAACCCATATTGCTATCCTCACAAAACTTCAGTGTGGTTGAAATGTTTGCTTTTGTTATTGTTACAGTGGATCCTGCGGTGCCGTCCTGCACAGAGGGACTCTATCTGCCCAAGTTTCTGCCTCCAACCCCAGCCAACAGAGCTCAGTTGTACACCCCTGTCAATCAGACCCTGGAAATCAGCATCAGATCAACAGCCAATATCTCCACGTGAGTAAAAAAATAAAACAATATATTAAAAAACATGAGTTACTAATGTCCTGCAGAACTTTCTCCGGTTAGATAATAAATATGTCCACACTTAAGACATCTGTCAGACAAAAGGTTTTCATTCACCATGGTTTTCAGGTGCACAAAGAATGTTGTGTTGTGTAACAGGTTTTACAAGAGCGCAACAAATGTGACAGAACCAACTGTGTAGTGCTGTCAGGAAATACACAGAATAGGTTAAGCATAAACAGCAGTTTGCGTTAAAGACATCACTAGATTTTCTGGAGGCACCATTTAGACTTTGCACCATGTTTTTTCAATTTCACAGTTTTAAAGGGTAATACTGGTTTGACAATGCAACTACAAAAAAAGGAAGAATCAGCAGCCCACGTGACTCACTCAAAATCAGCCAGACGCTGGCAAGTAGAAAACAACATTAAAAAGAAAGATGAGTCAGATGAGAGGAAACTCCCCAGCAGAATAATTTCAATCACGTCGTCATGGAAAACAGATTTGTGGCTGGGAAGGGTTTCGAAATGCTTGTTCAACATGTGAATCCTTAACTTCTTCTGTTTGTTAAAGGATTTCTGATCTGCTGTTCAGCGGGCCGTACAATATGAACCAGACTACACTGGGAGCTGGACAGTACATCCTGAGTTGGACACCGTCTGAAAACCAAACTGGAGAAAGCCACTCTGTCTGTTTTGTTGTCCAGGCAGTTTTCAAGTCAGTCACTTCTCCCATAAACATTACTTCACTTTCTTGAAGGAGTTTAATGAGAAGCTCAATTTCATACTCATTTCTATATGGTGAATGGTATGAAGCTACAGCCAGCAGATGTTTAACTGTCCACAGTTTTAAAAAAAATCCACCTATCAGAACCTTTAAGGCTCATTAATTTAATTCTTTATTTAAAAAGGGACAGCGTACAGTAAAACATAAACGTTACCATTTGATGCACTGTACCAGATTATAGCTTCAAGCTAATTCGCATCTACAGTCCCTTGGCAGGTCATGGTAAGTAACATTACATTAATAAGAACATTTGCTAAGGTTGACACGACTCCAAGCCAAATAGCTCAGCCCCAGCACAAACCAACAGCACACCAAGTTACATAAACACACAAGGTTCCACCGAAAAAGAACCAAGACGTACAATGTGAACTACTCACAATAAACCATAACATTTACCAATCAATTAAATTAGCAAATTAGTTAAACAAGTTAAGAATCTCAGATAAAATATCTGCATCAATGATTGCAAAGCTGAGTAGCTTTTAAGTGGCATTTCAACTTTGCTTTTAAACATACTGATGGAGTTGCTGCTCCTTATATCGCCAGGCAGGGTGTTCCACTGGTTTGTAGCTTTACAGAAAAAGCAGACTGGCCAAATGCAGTGCGATCTAAATGGTATGACACAGTCCCGAATAGAGGAGATTCTAAAGGACCTAATTGATTTTACTGAGCTGAGTAAACACAAAATCATAAAGTGGAGGAGGAGCCAAGCCATTTAAAATTTTATGTACTAAACACAATTTAGAAAATAATATAAAATTATCAAAACTAAACAAATTATATTTCTGAAGTATTCTGCAGTGATGATACTGATTAGGTTTTTTATCCAAAATTTTTGTTTGTTTGTTTATACAAGGACTCCAGAGAGTCTAATAGTTGTGTCACCAGCCTGCCCTCAGCATGTAATGCAGTAAGACATGTGTGAAAGGATCATGCCATGCATAAATATTCTAGCTGCATAAAATGATAGACAGTTTCTAATATGTCTAAATTTAACTATATTGTACTATTTTTGACATGTTTCTTAAAATTTAAAATGTGATTCAACATGTGTAATTAACACTTTATACGTAAATTGTGTTAATTTGTATAAAAAACAAACTGTAAAAACAACAAGCTGTGGTTTAGAGGGGGTTTATGTGCAGGACTGTTTCTTGGCAGACAGCAATGAATTTCTGGACTCTCCACTGGTTTGCTTTACTTTCTCATTTCATTCTCAGCAAAGAAAGAAAACAAATTACCATGTTTCCTAAAATATAAGCCACTACCTTTAAAGCTGGAGGAGGCTTGCTTTGGCCAAAAGTTGTGTCCCATCTGATTTGGCCAAAAGTTGTGTCGAATCTCCAGTAGCATCCCTTAGTAAACAATACCTTGTTGACAACTGTATGTATAGATGTATACCTCATATCTCTATGTGTACATAAGAATATGTGGGGAAATGTGTATATTGTGTCAGGCTGTGGAAAAATGTCATTATTGTAGAATTCATTTATATGTTGCAGGCTGTGAGAAGAAAGTCCTCATTGAGACATAATATGGATTTATTGTTACAGTTCAGTGACGTATCAGTCAGAGCTACTGATGTGTAATTGTGAATGTTGGATCCGGTCAGTGCAACCCTTCCTTTTTTTGTTCATGTTTAGATTCAAGTGTTGTTTTCCGTGGATAATGAAATTCACTAGTAATCTATGTTTTATATTCACTTCTGTTTACAGACCCCTACCCGATCCCAAGTGAGTAAGACAGGGCGATGTTTTACACACAGTAATCATCTATTAATGGACATGCACATTGCTGAATGATGAGTGAAGGAGCTTAGTGCGAACAATGGCATTGAACTTAACTGAAAATGAAGATCTCGTCTAAGACAGCTGTATTACTCAGTTACAGCAGCTTCTGACCTGCATTATAATGTTGAGTTACTGTGTTTCTAGTTTTCTTAGGTCTGAGGACGAAGGTTTCTGCTCTGTCTTTACTGTCTGAGGACTACATCATTGAAAACATCATAAAAGTGGTTAGTATCTTCTTATGTAATCAGAAATCTTCTCAATGTATCAGATAACTGCATTTAACCCAGAGGGTGGATGCAGAAATAGACAACAGTCAACATATTTATACACTCGTATTTGAATTTCCGATTTCCATCTATAAACACATAAAAAAAATCGGATAACGAGATCTTTTTTCATTTTCCTTTTTTTAATATCAAAACAAAAAATTGTTTGTTTCCCGTTTTTTGATTCCCTATTTACTAATGGTATTGGTAATTGATTTTCTTTTTTGACTTACAAAATGAAAATCCGTTGGCTGCTACACGGACCACTTCCATCCACCTTGTTTTGTGTGAATTTTCAAGTGGGCTTAAAAAAAGCTTGAGCAGAAATTCATGACACTACACAACATTGTTTTGTTGAGGTCAACAACAAATGGTGGCGCAATGGATAAGACTATGCCTTTGGTGTGAGAGACCCAGGTTCAATCCCCCACTGTGACCCATCCAACATTGTGTCCCTGAGCAAGACACTCCAGACGCGTGCGACCTCTTACATGTAACAATTGTAAGTCAGCTAAATGTGAACAAGTTGATACATCAATAAAAACTAAATGTGGCAAAGTGCAATGGAAACAGACTTAGTGAATAAATCATAGCCTAATAACTTGAATGTAGCCTGTGACATAAATTTCCACTGAAGAGATGAAAAATGGCGGCAAGATTTGTGTTTTTTTATGAGGAGATTGTAATGATCCTCAGTTAATGTCCACATGGTTTTCCACCGTTTGAGGCTTATCTGGTGATCTTTTAATTACATCTCATTGTGTCCTCTTCTTCTACAATGGTTTACTAGAACCTAACTGGAGATTTAGCAGCACCAACTGTTTATCACCTATATTCACATAACAGTAGTGGATGGACATGGGTGTTAATTCTCATTTTACTTTTTGCTGATGATCTTTAACATTTTCTCTGCTTTTGGTTGAATGTTGACTAGAGAAACTACACGGCACACATGCTATATACAGACTGGGACTGTAGGAAACATCAACAACAAGTTTCATCTTTAGTGACATAATATTCTTGGAGTCCCACTTATACCAAATCTTTAGTGAAACTGTTTTACTGATTGTTGAGTTTTTAGACAAGCTATTTTTTTTAAGGCTGGGCATCACGATCTTTCCTCTTGCTAACAGCTGGCTAACATCTCTAAGGTCCAGTGTGGAGCACTGAGACTGTCACAGGTGGTGATACTAAAATGAAGCAATTTTTTCATGCTGCCAGTGTAAAAAGCAAACTGAATAACAGTTTAAGTAAATTCATCTGATGTGGGAACCTTGAGCTCTAGTGCATTTAGGGCTGCGATGCCAACTGCACTCTATTGGACCGGATCAACTGGTGAATGGGAGAAGCAGAATAATGGAAATCATTTTAATCATTAATGATTAAATGATACTGAATAAGTTCAGAATCATTAAATTAAATTAATTTCATGGAAAGAGGAAGCTTGTACAAGGAAATATGAAGGCATCTTTTTTGTTTTATTTTAGAAAGCGAAAAGTGAGCATCAAACACTTTCTAGTGCTGACAGGCACGATAAATGTTACGTAACATGCAGTTTGACTTTCAGTGAATGACGTCTTGTTGGACAACTGAGAAGCAGCCAGCACGTCGATCTAGATGAAAACATAAAGCGGAGATAAGGATAAACATCTGCGTTGTATTTGTGGTTTGGAGCACGAACTAAAGTCAAAATAATTTGTACCTCTCTTTGGTTTACTTTCTCAAATCCTTTTACACAGAACCATCATATCTGAGTAGTGATCATTTATTATCGAAAATGTTTTTATCTTTCCAGATTAGAGCTGAAATGTTGAGTCAAGGCCTGCCATCAGACTTCCCTCTAAGCCTTGTGAGTAGTGTTAAAGTGAACTTTACACCCACAGCAACCTCTGCTGTTTTTTTTCATTTATTGAAAAAAATATATGTTTTCAGTTGTTGAATACAATTTTTTAAATGTTTTTTGTCTACCTTTCAGGTTATGTCCAATGTGTACTTTTTATTTGACTTTTATATTAAAATCAACTTCACTTTAGTAAATTTGCTGTACAATTGTAATTTAGAGTTTCATAACCATTGCAGCAGAAATGTCTTCATGCCAGTTCCTGGTTCATTGTCTGATCTAAAAGAAATTCTTCTGTGTGGGTCTCAGACAGACAGAGCATTTTTTCATGTGCAACAAGATAATAAAAAATGTAGTTTAATTTCATGGAACAAGGAAGCTTGTACAAGAAAGTATGAGTGTGAGTTTGAGGTGCTTTAAACATTTTTAGAAAGCAACAAGTGAGCATCAAACAATTTCTAGTGCTGACAGTAGTACTGTAGTAGTACTGTAGTGTTGTAGTACTCGAGACCAGTCTTGGTCTTAAGACCGGTTTAAGACCGGTACTACTTTTTGATGGTCTTGATCTCGTCTCGGACTCGACTGCATTTGCACTCGGTCTTGTCTCGGACATTGAGGACTCTTGATTTTATTTCAAGACCAGTCAAGACCATAACTTTAGAAATATCAATAAATTGCTTTTGCATTGTCTGATTTGTTAACATGCTAACTTTGATTCAGTCAGATATATTGCTTCAAATGCAACAAGTAACCCTAATTAACGACTGTCACCCCTCCCTGCGATGCTTATGGTGGTTTCAGCTCTTAGTGTTTGTCTGTGGGCGTTTTAATGGGAATGTGGATCTTTCAGATCAAGTTGTGAAGTACCTATGATCTCGTTCCACATTTTATGGCGTGCCATGCAGGGAACTGGTCTTGGTCTTGACTCGGTCTCGCCCTCCTTAGGCCTTGGTCTCGCCTGCTCTCAGCCCCTAAAAGTCTTGGTCTTGTCTCTGTCTTGATAAACTCTGGTCTTGGTCTTGACTTGGTCCCTGTTTGGGCGGTCTTGACTACAATACTAGCTGACAGACACATTTAATGTTACGTGACATGGATTTTTCCCATTAAAACAGAGCTGAGCAGGTCGATCTAGATGAAAACTCTGGATCATGAAGGCGAGACAAGAATCAACATCTGTATTTTATTTGTATGTTTGTTGTATGTTTTACCCTCATAATACTTTGTATGGATCTTTACTTTACTTCCTCAAATCCTTTTCTCCCACTGTACACGTAAACATCATACCTGAGAATGTTGTGATTATATCTAACACCACTGTTTTTGTCTTTTATCTTCTAGATAAGAGCTAAACTGGTGTAACAAGGCCTGCCATCAGACCTCCCTCCCTCCCTGAAACTGAACTTAACAGCCACAGCGACCCCTGCTGTTTCACCTTGAACATTTATTGAAAAAAAATGCATTCACAGTCATTGAATAAAGATTTTTAAATGCTTTTTCCTGTGATAACGGGAAAATTATCTTGTGATCTCGAGATAACAAACCATAGCTGAATACATAAAAAAAGAGGTCAGCCGGTGTTTTTCTTTAGGATAATTTCACAGTACTTTGGAGTGTGACTGGTTAGTTCAGTTGGTAGAGCACAGGACTCATAAACGAAGGATTGCAGATTTGACTCCTGCTGTCTTTTTTTCTTCTTTGTATGTTTTTTATTATCCTCTTCAAAAAAGCAGTTATGAAGAGATTCAGGGGTATCCAATCACACATTTCCTGACGGCTATTTCAATGGTTCTGAAATAGCTGTCAGGAAATGTGTAACATTAAATAGATTCCCCTGAATGAGAAGCACCGGAATGTCCTCTGCCTGGGAATGATGGGGAAATGAAAAGTCCATAGGTTGATGGATGTGGACCAATCGCCAGTCTCTTGAACTTTGTTGAAGAGGATTATGAAAAAGCCTAAAAACTTGACCTTCTGTGAGGATGAAACCCACAGCTCAAGAGTATGAGTTCTGAGCTCGACTGACTAACCAGTGACACAGAAACATACAGCATTATTACCATTAAACCACTGTGTTAAACTAATGTTTTGTTATCTCGAGATCATGAGAAAATTATCATCATCATTATCATCATGGGCAATCAGAGTAAAAAAATGTTTGAATGGATGGCCGCTTAGGGCTTCCGTAGATTTTCTTCTGTGTGGGATATATTTTAAAGGATTTAATGGGGTCTCCTGTTAGTTTTGTTGAAGGGCAAATTACTATTTAAGTAACTATAAGTACATATAAATAAACCTTTTATACATAAGCTGATCTAATCAGAAACTTCCCTGTGAGGGTGTGTGAGGTCTTCGATCATGCACAATATTTAATACATTGATTTTGTTTTGTATGTGAAATTTAAACAACTAGTAGCTGTGTATTATGTATGTATAAATGTAGTGGAATGAGTTTTACAATAGTTTCCTCATGTTTTGTGGAGTAAAACTATCAAGTATCATAAATTGGAAACATACCTCAAAATTGTTCTTAATTACCTGAAAGTATCTATATAAATGTACCTATATAATTTCATTTTCCAATGCACATTAAAATGTGATTATATCTGTTAATTAATTTTCATGATAAAGCCTTATAAAGCATGAACATTTAAAAAATAAATTTATATTAAGAATGAATAAGAAATTGTCGTAAAGAACATTGTAATTTTTTTATGTTGACACGTTTTCTTAATTTTTTTGTTAATAATAATTTATTAATAATCAGGGCCCGTATTCACAAAGACTCTAAGAGTCCTCTCAGAAAACTCTTATCTTAGCTTAAAAACTTTTACCTAGGAGTCTTAGCTTAAGAGCTATTCAGGACTGATCTGAGAGCAACTCTGAGCAAGGAAAAGACAAAAACTTTTATCTTAGTGAGGAGGCGGGGTTGACCCCGTTGCTATGTATGACACAATCTTTTGAAGACTGTGATTGGTTGGTTGTCCAAGAAGGAAAAAAAGAGCGATTCTAAGTGTATTGTAAGCGTTCACTTTGGAAATTACATGCGTAATATTTCCAATTTGACCGCTCTCTCTCTCTCTCTCTCTCTACACACAATACACATACACACAACACACAACACACACACAAATTATATATGTGTATATAAATCCTGTTTATTATTTACCATGCTGTTAATTTCCTATCAGGTATTTGATTGGCTTGGAATGATAAAAATTGTTCCACTCTTTCCAATTACACTGATTGCTGGCGTTTCTATTTAAGTGGTGGTTTGAATGTTGGTTTTAATGGATCAAACACGGAATCAAAACCAAGAAGGGCGAGAAAGACCAACTGGACCAGTTAGTGGAAACACAAGGCAATTCTAAAAGGAAAATTCGGGCCGGGTGTCACAACAAGAAGCAGACGAGGGAGCGTATAGCGCAAACTATTAACGGTTTATTCTCGTTGTGTGCAAGAGGGAAGCTGCTATATTCATAAATGCAGTTTTTTGAGCCTGCAAGGTGGGACTGTCCAGTGGAAACGAAATGAACTGCGACACAATAAGAGGTTCTGAAAGTGCTGTAAGGCTGATGATACACAGAGCAACTTTTAGAGCAATCTTGCAGGGCAACGCTGTCGTCAGTAATAATGAGCTATCCATTTAAAACATAGTCGGACTTGCCTCTAGCAAGATTGCCCAGCAACATTGCTCAAAAAGTTGCCCCGTGTATCATCAGCTTTAATTGTTTGTGTGATCACGCTTACAGAAGGTTGTGACAGACCCAAATCATCACCGCTGCATTGTTGCCAAATATCGTAATGTAGTGATTACTTTCATTCCTGCGCTGTTTTGGAGATGTTAGCGTGTATCCAATAAGATCAGTCACAAACACGATCCCTACACGATCTAATCTATAGCGTCTGATTAACTCACTGTCATCCTGCAACACATTTCTTCTCCCTCTTCGTCTTTCTGCCATTTTCTCCTCTACTAAAGAAACTCTTAAGCCTCTTAAAAGTCCTCGTCCGTGCTCCTAACAATTCTGAGCTTAAGAGCTTTTTTAAGGCTTAAGATGCTTTGTGAATTACTTTTTTCTTTACTAGGATTTTTTCTTTAATTTTAAGAGTAAACGCCCACTTTTCTAAGAATTTTCTTAGAATTACGTCACTAGGAGCTACTCTTAGCCTTAAGATTCTTTGTGAATACGGGCCCAGTTGTTTATGAATGTAACATTTCCTTTATGATTAGTTAGTTTGATTGGGTTTTTCTTAATTTGCTTGTCAGATTTTGTATTAACTAAAAAACTTGAGAAAAAAAGGATTATATGTGTCAAATCCTGGACTTCCATGCTTTTTGCTTTTAAAAAGGCAACTACACCATAAGTATATTTATTATAATAATGATAATAAATAAGTCAATTTAGGATGATAACTTTAAGGTCTTAAAAAAAGCTAAATGATTTTGTTGTTATTGCGAAATCTTTCTATAGGAGTGGTTCACATGAGATCAAACATCACTATGGTACATTGATAAAAATGTATGTGGGACAACTGTTTACGTTTAAGCCATTTATTGCCACTACACACAGATGGACAGTAATAGGAGATGATGAGGCTTGACCGCTACGTCTTTTATATCAGGCACAACCATAGGTAGGCATATGTATCTGAATCACAGAGATGGAGGGCCCTCACATGTGGATGGTGTTACTGCCAGCCAGAACAAAGGGAACGGGTGGAGCTCATATAGTAGACAGTTGATTAGTGAGTGAGATCAGGTGAGAACACATTTGAATCATAGAAATCAGGTGTTCACTTCCTTTTCAGGTGCATGAAATCAAGCACCTAGGCATACAGACTGCTTCCACAAACATTTGTGAATGAATGGGTTGCTCTCAGGAGATGGAGAATGCAATTGTGGTACTGTGGCTACCTGTGTAATAAATCCATTTGTAAAATTTACTCTCTTCTAAATCAACTGTTAGTGGTAACAAAGTGGAAGTGATGGGAACAACAGAAACACAGCCACAAAGTGGTAGGCAGCAAAAAGTCACAGAGCAAAGCTTTTATTAGTAGCCATTCTGTGGGCTGGATGGGAAGCTTTGGCGTGCCGAATGTGGCCCGCGGGCTGCCAGATGATGATCACTGCTGTATAATAAAGGATTCATCATGTATTTATCATGCAAAATCAATGAAATAAAAAAATTAATCTTGGAAAACATCTATGTGGTTCTTGTTTTCTGTGTATGTAACTTGCCCCATGTGATATTAACCCTGTTAGAATATATAATTTTTCTCAAGTCTTGTAGGGGATACAGACAAATGCAAATGCATGTCTTCAAAGTAGCATCTTCTCCCAAGTTAGTTGTTAATGACATAACACATCTTCACTAGAATATTACAGGTGGTCATTCACTTTAAGTTGAACTCCCACGCTTGCACAGACATCACCCCGTGGACCTGCTTCAGCGATAATTGTGGGAGTGTGAGTTCTGCAGTGTTTAGAACTAGAACAAGGTCGGTGAGGAGAGCAGAACATTGGTGTGGTGTCAGAGAGAAGGAATCATGACACGGCAGGTTTCCACCAATGCTCCTTTTCAGTTGTGGTAAGTGCACTGTGATAAAGCAAAACATTACATCACTTTGAGACTTTTCAAATAGTTACTGTAGGTCTACATCTAAATCTGAAAATCTAAATGTTCTTTTCCAAAATGCTGGTGGAAGTGTTCCTATGTTTACATATCTGTGGCTTTGGATTTGGTCCATTTTCCACAAGAGATTGATTGTAGTGTTTTAGTTAAGGTGGAGTAACTATTCTGCATTCGACTGCAGCACATTATCATTTTCATTATGGATTAATCTGCTGCTTCTTTTGATTGATTGTTTGGTTCGTAAAAAATCTGAAAATAGTGACATAAGTTGCTACAGTCACCCAAAGCAGCACCTTTGCAATGCTGGTTTTGTCCCATTCATCTTCATTATTATTTAAAAAAAAAAAAATAATAAAAAAAACGAACTCCTCACATTTCTGAAGCTGGAAAAAAAAATAACTAAAGACTAAAATTAGCTGCATGTTTGTACACTGTCAAGTAGGTCATATTTAGGCTGTCAGAAAACTGCAGTGTAGTAAAAAGTACAAGATATTTCTCTGAGATCCAAAGAAGGGGGTCAACTGGACTTGGTTGAAGATACAGAAGACGTTTTATAACTCATCCAAGAGACTTCCTCAGTTCTGACTGACTGGTAGGGAAACTTAGTTGTTTAACCTTTGAGGGATTGTTTGCCAGAATCATCAATACCGTTGGTTTGTTAGTGACCCTGGCTGTGGTAACGACAGTCGTCATGGCCCGTGGCAAAGTCTGAACGACCATCATTGGCATCTTCACCTGAGGCTAAGAAATAACACTTGTTAAGTTTCTTGGGAAGTTCTTTGGATAACTATGACCTGGATGACTGAGAACCTTCACAGGCATTTCTCTGAAATAGTAGTGGAGTAGAAGTATAAAGCTGCATGAAGTATAAAGACTCAAGTACAAGTACCTCTAATGTGTTCTTAAGTGCAGTACTTGAGTAAATGTACTTACAACACTGCACACTTTTAAGCTTAACTATTAAGCTGTACACACCTACAATATAATGTTACATGCAGATACGGAAACACAGCACTGTCAGAGAGTGTCGACTGCACACAACGGTTTTTTCTCAACCTCTCATCAGTGAGTCACCAAAGTCCACAGTTTATTTAAATACATCTTTACAATCTCACTCAAAAGTATCTAACAAAACCAGGAAGACCACACATAAAAGTAAAAAAAAGTCTTTCACAGGTCAGTATGTATGAAATGTCTGTGTGTGTGTGTGTTGATTTGTTCAACACACACACACACACACACACACAGGTGTATACTGTATATCTGTATATATGTGTGTGATTTTATAATCTTTGATCACTGATCAATCTTTGACGAGTGGGACAACAAACATCAAACTTAAAAATTAGGGTAAGGGGTTAGCATGATGAAATAATTGAGTTTAAAAAAAAATGTTTGTCCCTTTTTGTCCTCTTGCAATCTTGTACATCTCTTGGTGTGTGAGCCCCACCAGTACCATTAATGAAGGTACAGCTGGTGATGGAGATGGTGATGCGGAATATCATCCTGACTCAAACTTATGGGGTGCAGACGACGATAACTACAAACAAAGCTAGAAGTAAAATACCTGTTTGTTTTAAGTGGTAAGACCTTGTTTTGGCAGCATGCTGTTGTTTAGCTATGCTGAATTTACTAATCATCTCAGTAGTGAGTTTATCTTCAGGAAATGAATCAGTTGTAATGTATATAGTATCAAAAGTTATTTAACATGCGAAACCTTTTCTTCTCCTGTTTGTTAAAGGATTTCTGATCTGCTATTCAGCGGGCCGTACAATTTGAACCAGACTACACTGGGAGCAGGACAGTTCATCCCAAGTTGGACGTCTGAAAAACAAACTGAGGAAAGCCATCCCATCTGTTTTGTTGTCCAGGCACATTTCAAGTCAGTCACTTCTCCCATGAACATTACCCTAAAGAAACATACAAGTCCAGGAGCTTGGCTCTGCCTCTGTGGGAGTTAAATCTCGAGCAGGGACACGCACCAGGTCTGCTCTTCCTGCCTCAGGGTGTAACACACCCGCTTGGCTGTTCAAGCCCCCGGTTCATGCAGGCACTGCGGCTGCTTAACCCGAAGAGCCTTCGCTGATGGTTAGTACGCCAGGCTAGCTTGTTGGGAAAGGACCCTTACCTGTCCACCAACAAGGGCAATGAGGAGACCGATGCGGATGCCGGACCGTGTGGTAGGGCTGGCTGGGGCTCACAGCTGGACCTAGCTGTGGTGGCCCCGCTTATGTAGGATGTGCTGGAGTTGGATTATGATGATGATGATGATGATGAGGACACCTCAGAGCTCCTCATATCAGGGGATGATGAGGATGAGGATGAAATGTTCACCCCTTCTGCTCAGTTTCATGGAAGGAAGCAGCCGAAGTTCAAGGCCACCCCATCTGCCCCACCTTGGCAGGAGGCGAGAGCGAGCTGGTCCAGGTAGGCCCGTTTGATCATGTAGGCGATCTTAGCCTTATCTGTGGGATAAGTTTGGGCCTGCTTGTCAAACACAACATCCGAAGCATTAAATGATCTACAAAGACACAGATTTCTATCAAACCTCTCAGGTATAGGAACACATGGTTCCCAGTTAGGCAGAGGCCGAAGCAAGCGAACAGTTAGGGGCTCTGAGCTGGGTCTGTATACTGGTGGACCCCTTTTGCAATCTGTCCGTGATTTCCTGCAGAGAGGTGCTGTGCTGACCCAGCACAAGACAATACATTAGCACTCCTGGCTTTGACAAAAGTAATAAAAAATAGTCTAAAAAAATCCATCTCTCATTATTCTGGCACTTAGCAAATATAAATAATGTTGTTAAACCTAACGGACATAAACCAGGAAAAGTGATTGTCTGATTTCATTTCAGACAGTGAGGATAAAAGCATATGTGTCTTTTTATATAGTTTAACTTCTGGTTTCAACTGTATATATTGGTTTAGTCTATTTTATTTCTTTTATGTTATTCTATGATTTTGTTTTTATTTTTCTATGTTTGTAGCAATGAAGGGTCTACAAACATTTGAAACTTCATTTTAAAAAATGTATATTTAATGTTACGAACAACCACTCACAAGATAGTTCCTGAACTTCTTCTCTTGACTGTAACAGAGATACTGGGAAAGGACCTTCAAGGCTGCATTCTCCTAATATAAATATCTTTTTATCTGATAGATGTTCATCTAAGTCACTGTCTTTGTTTTGTCCCTTACGTAGTGTACAGTTTGTTTATTCTGACTATCAATACAAGCAATACCTTACATCAGATCGATTGTTTAATAAAAAAAAAAAGATTATGTGAAGCTTTATAAAGAGAAACAACCCCCTTAATTTCATGGTATACAGTCATGTTCACAATGTACAAAATATTAAGAATATTCTCTATAATCTATAATTCCCCTCTTCAGCCTGTTAAGAAGTTGATCCATCTTTGCCCTCCTGGTCCGATCTTGGAGTGTTTCACGTTATTTGTGTTAACCTTGTCTATGATAATTCCCAATTTATCTATTGACTCATCCCAGCACATAACTTTTAATACTTTACTAATACTGAACACCATTTTAAAACGAAAAGAATATCAAAGCTTACCTGGGTGCTCTCAAGATCCATTACAGCCAGTCTGAGAATTGGAAGGACAAACATCAACTGTGGCTTTCCCTGTGGACACTGTCCGACACTGTGGAAGTTGGCTTTCCCGCCTTTCACAACAAAGGCATGTGTGTTTTCAGAACTTTCACATACTGAAGCACAATTTAAGTAAATAAGTTGTAATAACTCTCTTATAACTTACAAGCAGACACACAAAAACACAAAGCCACCCCAGGCAAAATTCATTTATACCAAGGGCTACAATGATTTTAATTAAAAACACTTTCACTCCCCTACCAGATGTCACGGCAGGGGGGTCACGACAAACACATCATCACGATGGGTTCCAATTGCCAAAGACACATGTCAATAAATGATCATTGTTTACTCAGACAAAGTTTCTTGAAATATAGCATTTTTTCTGATGGAAAAAAGAGTGTAATACCAAAATGTGCAATAGAAGTAGACTCATTGTTACGCCGCAACTTCTAGTGGCCATATGATGGAAGCACTGGAGGATGTCAGGAGACTTTGGTTCTAATCCTGAGACACCAAGTAAACACTGAGTCAAAGTTTTAAGTTAAATAACAATAAGTTGGTGAGTTAAGCCATGTGACATTACTGCCGTTACTTATGTCAAGTGATATTTTACCCTAAACCATGATCTATTGCTTTACCTAACCAAGTAGTTTTGTTACCTAAACCTAACCAAACTATGGCCGTTTCACATCATTAAATACCTGTTTAACATAATGTGACTTAATGACACTTACTTCCGGTTTTGAGGAACATTTGTACATGTTGTTTTGGGACAATTGACCATAGACCTATTTTGTTGTTTGGGTGTGAGGACGTCTTGGGTTTAATGGAACCCAATTGGAGAATTAGCAGCACCAACTGTATGATAGAATCATATTTACTTAACAATAGTGGAAGGTGACATGCATAATACCAATCAACTAATACGGCTTAGGTAAGGTGGCATTTTACGCAAGGTATTGCATAAAGCACTCTATAGGTATCACTTTAAACAATGCCCAGCCCTAGTTATGTCTGATAATAGAGCTCTGAGGTTTGTTTCTGTTTTGTTTGTCTGAGCTTGCTTACAATGACATATGATGTGACTGATGATAATAGAATCAGGTTTATTGTCAAATAAGTTTTCACATAAGAGGAATTTGCCTTGGTATTTTGGTGCATAACAATAGTAAGAGAAAGACAGAAAATAAAAAAGCTGCAAATGCTGAAAAGTCAATATAAATCTGAAGATGTATTATAATAAAGAAGTAAAATATGTATAACATGTACTGGACACTTATCCAATAGAGGGTATGTGGCTTTCTTGTCCCTCTCCTCTCTCCTTTTGTTGCTTTCTGCAGGTGTTTCTGTTCCTGCTCAACACCCACTGCTACAATTATTATTATCCATCCATCCAACCATCGTCAAGCGCTTATCCTGAGTACAGGATCGAATTATAATAATTATTATAATAATTATTATTATTGCTATCATAGGATTACTATTAATATTTTAACTGATTTTTGTATTATTACCACTAACATCACTATTACTTAGTCTGTGTTCTCTTTCCTCCTACTCTTAATAGATTTGAGGGCCGTGTTCAGACAGACAGCCCACACTCATTCCAGGTAGATTACAAGAATGTTGTAATTCTACTTTCTGACAAATGACTTTGTGATGAAAAATCTGTTTGATAACTATCCAGCATTGCCTTTAGGGCATACAGGTTAAGGAAATGGGATTTTCTGGATGGTTCCTTCCGCGTGGAAGAAAGCATATAAAAAGGGAGAGAGTGAAGGAGAGGCTGTCTTTGGAAGTAGATGTGTTGGTGTTGGTATTAATTAACTTTATTTGTGTAGACTAACACTGCACTATGGCGCTCTCCCTGCTGCTGCTTCTGCTGCTGGTCTGCAGCGCCCAGGCTTCTCATTTTTATGGAACAATGATGACTTACTATCCAAAAAATCCTAACGCAGATGGATCCATGACGGTAGGTACAGATTTGTTCTAATTCAATATATTCACCTTTTGAGACATGACAGTATGTCAATTTGACAAAAGTGACAACTTTAGAAAGTGCAGACAAGCCTGTATCATAAGTCCTTAGAACTCCTAAGAACAAGTCATTTTCTATATATTTTTGGACATGCACAGTACAATAAAGGATTTAACACTATTCCCTCAAAAAAAGATTAATTGAATTTGGATATGTGTCTCTGTGGTTCTTATTGTCTGTGTATGAAACCTGCACCATGTGATAATAACCCTGTTATTAGACTCAACAAGTCTTGTATGTCGGCAGGATCACAGACAAATTGAAATACATGTCTTCAAAGTAGCATCTTCATAGCACCTCAGTAAATTACCTTATGTGTCATGGATTTTGTCATTAATGCCTTAACAAATCTTCACTGTAATACTGCAGGTGGTTCTTCGCTATAAACTGAACTTCCACGCTTGCACAGACAGTACCTCGTGGACTTGCCCCAACAATAATTGTGGGAACGAGAGTTCTGTAGTGTTAAACAAGGTGGACGAGGAGAGCGGCACATTGGCGTGGTGTCAGAAAGAGGGAATCATGACTCGCCTGGTTTCCACCAATGCTCCTTTTCAGTTGCTGTAAGTCCACCATGACAATGTAGAAAATTACAATATGTTATTTCATCATTTTCAAATAGTTACTGAGGGGTGAAAAAAAACTAAATCTTCTTTTCCACAATGGTGAATGAAGTCTTCAGAAGTATCTGTGTGCTGGTTTTAAGCATAACCAATCATTTGTACATGAGTACAGAACTCGAGTAAATGATGTACTTACACAACTTTAAATTAAAAGTTAATATCTTGCAAGTCAGCTGTGCACACCTACAATAACCTGTACACAGAGGTTCTGAGCAGAACAGTAAAATCTGACTTTCCCACTGAAGGTTAGATGGTGGTAACTGGATAACCAATCTAAATGGTATTGTATCATGGAGAGCCGTGACTCTGGTGGAGTTGAGGAACCGGTCAGACACCAACCAGGCCAACAGATCACCCCAGACCACCATACTGCCAGTTGTGAGGTAAGCCTCCTTACTTTTTGTGTTTCCATCCATTTGTTAGTAAAAATACACCTTATGTATTTAAACATTAGTGCCTTCAGTAACTCACATACTACTTTTAAGCATTACATTACTTGTAAGCAAATATGTCAGATGAAAAGCCTTTGTATTGTGTTTTCATCAAAAAAATATTGGTTGTTATGTTTACTTCATTATCTTCACACACAAAAGTGTCATCTATCATTGATCAGGAAGTTTAACTGATGAAATGAATCTGCAGCTCCAGTATCACTAGTCCATATTCCCCCCGTTGTGTTTAATTTTGTAGGGTGACCTGTCACAACTACTACAAAACAACTCACCAGACTTGATTTTCTCACTGATTTCTAAAGAAGGGCATTTCTCATTGATTTAAAGTGAGCTTTGTTTAGATATGTACATATGCAAAGGAGTCATTACACACGGGGTGCTGTGAGGACACCCCTCCCCTCACGTTTCAAAATCTATGTTTTGCTCCCCCCCACTTTCCTATTGTAAAACTTTATTTTGCATTGCAATTGCCTCTGGTGATTTTGTTGTTAGCTTATAGCCAAGGCGGTTTACTATAAGTGTAAAGTCAATCAATCACAAACTCCACATCAGACACATTTAAATGGTTGAAACGCAGACAGTAGTGAGGAAGCCTGCAGAAGAAGCAGGGGTAGTAACTTGTTACAAGTAACGCAAGTCTGCTACTTGTAAGAAAAAAAAAAAAAAAAAAAAAAAAAAAAATATATATATATATATATATATATATATATATATATATATATATATATATATATATATATATATATATATATATATATATATATATACTCTGCTTCAACAAGAAGCTACTCACGTACTACTGCCATAATCTTTACGTTGTAAAAATTATGTTCATAGATGCTTCAATAATAATCAGATTGTATTGTCTGCCTTGTAGGCTACATATCCATAATAAAAGACACAGGCAGCAGCATGATATTTTAAAGAGATCTTATCAATACCTTCATGTAGATTTAAAAAGGAAAATAATTGTATTAAACAGGAATAGCTAAGTCAATCAACAAGGAAAGCAACTTGCATTCCTCAGAAATAGCAATGCTACAGTGGCTGTTTCTAGGAAATGCTATTTGCTTCCACATGCCGTTGGCATGTGCTAAATAATACGTGTACTCCTCCATTTGTCCAAATTTCACTTCACTTCAAACTACTAATACACCAGATGACTACTCAGAGACTGTATGTTATTATTGTTAGTTCCTCTTCTTCTTCATACGCATTCACCGTACTGACGAGTGTGTCACTACAACACTGTCAGAATTATACAAGAAGAAGAACACCCTGTAGAGCAGTTTGTCAGTTCTCGACTACTGTAGAAATATGGCGACACAAAATGGCGACCTTCATATTAGGGGGATCCGTGATTATGAAGATAGAAATGGCTCATTCTAAGGTAATACAAACATTACAGTTCATTATGTAAGGTCTTCATTTTTATGTACATCGATAAATCCTGAGAAATATTACACACTGAACCAAGACAGTCCAACATTTACTTTGGCACAGCTCTGTTGGCTAACTGGCTTGTACTTTACATGGAAACCAATGCAGGGGGTTGAACAATGTCAAAATGACCAAAGATCTCGCTCTCTCTCACAGAGAACTGTTTGGCTCTGAATTTTTGATTTTGTGTTTACTTTGGCATTTAGGTTTTGTTTTTTTGTTTTTTTCTTCTATTGAATGAATTCATCTTTCTCTTCCTGATACCAGCAACGGTTTGGTAAAAGGAACTAACTCGATAAAGCAATCAGTGTTAATTAAAAAAATTCTCTCTCTCTCTCTTTCTTTCTCAGAGTTCCTTCAAACTGTCAGAGAGATTTCAATCTGTTGGCGTTTGATCCTGATGGAGATAAAGTTGAATGCAGATACGGAAACACATCACTGTCAGAGTGTAACCCCTGCACAACACCGTCTGTTCTCACAGTCTCACCAGTGAGTCGCCAAAGTCCAAAGATTTAGATTTGGATCACTTAGTAACATTTGAAGTAGAATTTTCTTTTTTTCTGATGGTCTAAATCTTCTCCCCCAAATTAAATGTACAGTCTTCCCTTACCTGACAGAAAATACTTGAATTTTGAGTTTTGACCTCTTGTCCCTTTTTGTCCTCTTGCAGTCTTGTACTTTGACATTCAGCACCACCAGTAGTATTAATGAAGGTCTATACGCTGTACAGCTGGTGGTGGAGGACTTTCCCACACAGAATATCACCCTGACTCAAACTGACGGGGTGCAGACGCAGATAACTACCGACAACGCTATAAGCAAACTACCTGTCCAGTTTGTTTTAAGTGGTAAGACCTTTTTTTGGCAGCGTGTCATTGTTTGGCTGCACTGAAGTTACAAATAATCTCAGTTGTTGAGTTAATCTTCAGGAAGTGAGTCAATTTGTGTAACATGCATATTATCAAAATTATTTGGCAACAATAATTGTAATCTGTCACCAAAACTAATAAACATAAAAGGTGTATATGTTTCACATATTAGCTTTGCATGCTAACATTTTCTAACATAACGCTGATGGAAAATAGTTTTGAGGAATATCATCATGAACCAAAGGCTCTAGTAAAGTAGAGTGATGGAGTAACAAGCCTTCATTGCCATCCTCATAAAACTTCTGTGTGGCTGAAATGTTTGCTTTTCTTATTGTTCCAGTGGACGCTGCGGTGCCGTCCTGCACAGAGGGACTCTATCTCCCCAAGTTTCTGCCTCCAACCCCAGCCAACAGAGCTCGGCTGTACACCCCTGTCAATCAGACTCTGGAAATCAGCATCAATGCAACAGCCAATATCTCCACGTAAGTCAAAACAAAAACAAAACTTTCTCCAGTGAGATAAATGCTTTCACACATAAAACGTCTGTCAAATAGATTTCACAGTTTTCAGGTGCACAAAGAATCTTGTGTTGTGTAACAGGCTGACAAGAGCTTAACATGTGACAAAACCAACTGTGTAGTGCTGCTACAAGTTAAGCATAAACAGCAGTATGTTTTTTCAGGTTCACAATCTTTGCATTTTAAAGGGTAACACTGGTTTGACAACTTTAATGCAACTACAAAAAAAGAAAAAATAATTAGCAGCCCAAGTGACTCACCAAAATCAGGAAGCAGCTGCCAAGAAGGAAACAACATTTAAAAACAAGCTGAGTCAGATGAGATGAAACTCCCCAGAATCATGTCATGAAAAACAGGTTTGCTTCATTTGTGGGTAGGTAGGTTTTGGAAATGCTTTTTTAACTTGCCAAGTCTTTTCTTCTTCTGTTTATTAAAGGATTTCTGAGCTGCTGTTCAGCGGGCCATACAATATAAACCAGATTACACTGGGAGCTGGACAGTACATCCTGAGTTGGACACCGTCTGCAAACCAAAATGGAGAAAGCCACCCCATCTGTTTTGTTGTCCAGGCAGTTTTCAAGTCAGTAACCCCCCCCCCCTCCCCATAAATAACCTTAAAAACTATGAACTGTATTTCTTATGGCAAAGGTCTTTCAGTCATCAATGCATATAGTCACAGTATGATATAGTATAATGAAAGACAGGAGTTTTGTAAAGAAGTGGTTTCCTAAGTTTCCTAAAAGAGAACGGGGAATGTTATCAGTTAAGGGAACATTATTTAGTTTAATTCCACTCTTTTGGTCTTATAATATATAAACAAATTGTGACATAATATTGATTATTTTCCACAGTTTAGTTAAGCCTCAGTCGGAGCTACGATGTGTCATTGTGAGTGTTGGAAGCGGTAAGTACACCCCTTCCTTGTGTGTTCATGTTTTAAATTCCATTCTTCATTTCCTGGATTATTATATATTATTATCACATGTAATCTTTTTTTACTCAGTTCTGTTTACAGACCCAACGACTATACCACCAACAACACCCCTTCCCTCAACTACCTCACCACCCACTAATGTCACCATACCACCAACAACAGCCCTTCCCTCAACTACCTCACCACCCACTACTGTCACCATACCACCAACATCAGCCCTTCCCTCAACTACCTCACCATCCACTACCCCTCTAAATGCAACAGCCAAGCCAAGTAAGTATGACAAATGGTAGTGTTTTACAGTACACTGTATAAACTGCAATTATCAATTAAAGGTCACACACATTGCTAAATGACAAGTGAAGTATCTAAGTGAGAACAATGTCATTGACAATGTCATCTAAGACAGCTGTATTAGTCTCAGCAGCTTCTTACCTGCATTATAATGCTGAGTTACTGTGTTTCTAGTTTTCGTAGGTCTGAGGATGACGGTTTCTGCTCTGTCTTCACTGTCTGATGACTACATCTTTGATAACATCATAGAACTGGTTAGTATCTTCTTATGTAATCAGAAATCCTCTCAGTGTATCATATAACTGCATTTAACCCAGAGAGCAGATGCAGAAATAGACATAAGTAATCTCAAAAAAATGAATTTCAATTCAATTCAACAAAAAAGTGCATTTCCATCCACCTGGTTATATGTGAATTTTCATTTGGGCTAAAAGACCTGAGTGGAAATTCAAAAAAGATAGATTTTGTTGTGGTGGTTGAAGTTGTGTATCAATTAGTGGTGGGCCGTTATCGGCATTAATGTGCTGCGTTAACGTGAGACTCTTATCGGGCGATAAAAAAAATATCGCCGTTAATCTATTCTCAAAGTTGGGCTGGGAGCTGGGTCTATACTACGCAAGCTATGATATCTTAGCGCAGATGTATACCTAGCCGAATTGCACTGTAAGGGCCAAGAACAAGTCTTCGAACCTGTGTGTGCTGCCTACTGTGAAATTACCACATCAAACGTGACGTGCTAACATGGATGCAGCTGTTGCTGCGTTCCATTTTCCTCGGAGGGCGGAGCTGGGAATGACGTCACACCCGAGTTGACGGCTTTCCAGTTACAATGTCGCTCGGCCAGCTGTTTGTTAACAACTAGCCAGGTTAGATGATACGCCGGTTGATTAAAAAAACGCATCATGCGGTATTTACCGACACTAAACACTGTAGTAACACGTCCACAGACAGCTGTTGGACAGCACTTTGTGTACGAATATTTATATGAGTCACAAGAACACAGAAGTGCTAATAAACAGTATAAACTAGAGCTTTCAGTAACTGTTGATACCCGACAGCCATCTTATTGAACATGATTTATTTTCATCACCAATTATCATAGTAGAACAGCTTTCTCAAGCAGTTTGTGATGAATTTTGGAAACAGAAGATGCTTGAAACCCGTTCGCACACATATTCTGAATGCCTTTGGCACAATTTAAATGAGCCATTTTAATCTAGATTAATCTAGATTAATTTCAAGATTACAGTGAGATTAATCTAGATTTAAAAAATTAATATATGCCCACCTCTAGTATCAATAAAAACTAAATGTGTCAAAGTGCGATGGAAACAGACTTAGCAAATAAATCACATGATTTGAATGAAGCATGTGACTTAAACGTGCACCTAAGAGAAGATAAATAGTGGCAGATGAAGACACAGGATTTGTGTATTATTATGAGGAGACTGTAACATTCCTCAATTAATTTAGTGCATACACTTTGTGTGCTGCAGCCCAATTGGAAAATTAGGAGCACCAACTGTTTATCTTGATAAACCAAAAAAAGCAGCAAGTGAGCATGAAACACATTACAGTCAACTGAGAGCTGCCATTTTCAAAACTTTCTGCGCATTAAAATCTCTCCCACATGTCTGTGTTCTCTGACACTTGCAGAATAACAATTTTAGATATAATATTACGAGATATAATAAAAATGACGTCATCATATTTTTAAAAAATCTACCTGCCCCACTGCTGTGCGTTACTCTGCGTTTTTGTTCTGCTGATATGGTAGTAGGCTGCTACCCCCTTTAGACCATCTGGATGGGACGAGCTCACTGCTCTTCATCAGAGGTAGAAAACAAAAACTGAAAACACTTGTGATCAGACAGAAATATCACCACACATCCACACACATGTTCACTTCAGCACCTCTGATAAAGTGCAGCTCACATCCGCTTCAGAGGGAATGAAGCATCCTGGAGCAAAGAGACAGTCAAACAGAGCAAAGTGTCTCTGAGCGAGGGGGATAGAGACAGCAAAGAGAGCGACAGGTGTGTCATGCCCATTTTAAAAAAACAGTTACATAAATAAACAATTTATGTTACACTGGCCCCAAAGGTGAGTCGGCCCACCGGTATGCTAGATTGCAAATTCAGCCCTGCCTACATCTTTAAATGTAGTTTGTCTGTTTAGTTTACTTTTTCAAATCCTGTTCTCTAACTGTACAAAGAACTATCATATCTGAGACATGGTGATCATATCTCAACACCACTGTTTTTTTTCCTTTCTTTCCAGATTAGAGCTGAACTGTTGAGACAAGGGCTGCCATCAGATCTCCGCCCCGTGCGTAAAGTGAAACGTAGGTCTACAACCACAGCGGCCCCTGCTGTTTCACCTTGAATCTATTGAAAAAATATATATTTACAGCCATGGGTTCTCTCCGGGTGCTCCCACCTTTCAAAAACATGCGGACTACGTTAATTGGTGACTTTAAATTGTGTGAGTGTGTGGCCCTGCGATGGACTGGTGACCTGTCCAGGGTGTACCCTGCCTTTTGCCCGATGTTAGCTGGGACAGGCTCTGCCCCCTCCCATGAAATTGTACGCACGATAAGCGGTTGACAATGGATGGATGGACAACTCTAAAAACAAAACTTTAGTAGAATTAAGCTTAAGTGACTATTGACAATTGAATTTACTGTACAATTGTAATTTACAGTTCGCTCATAACCATCACAGCAGAAATGTCTTCATATCATGTCCCTTTCTTGTTCATTGTCTGACCTAAAAAAATTCTTCTGTGGGACTCAAACAGAGCATTTCTTCTTGTGCAACTAGATAATGAAATACATTATACAATATGTATGTATGAAATATGAAATACAATATGTTAGTTTTGCAGAGCAAATTACAGCTTTATCATTCTTTATACATAATGACAGGTTGTGACAAACATGAGCTGGTCTAATCAGTAACATAAAGGTTCAGTGTGTAATATTTAGGAGGATCTATTGACAGATAAAAGATATAATATACATTACTATGTTTTCAGTGGTGTAAAAAAGACCTTACATAATGAACCATTATGTTTTAGTACCTTAGAATGAACCATTTCTATCTACGTACACCGCGAGTCCTCTTATATGGAAGTCGCCATGTTGCAGCGCCATGTTTCTACAGTAGCCCTAACTGACAAACTGAACTGCAGAGTGCGTTTTGTCACTATGTTGAACACGTACGAAGAAGAAGAAAAAGAAGAAGCAGTAGTAGTCATCTGGTTTGTTAGAAGTAAGAAGAAATTGGAAACTTGGACAAATGTAGGACCACACATCAGCCACCATAGCTTCTTCGCAACCACATTTACACACAAAAAATTACACACTGAATCCTCAAAACACCTTTATGGGTATGGGAGGTCTTTGATCTATAATAATGCGGAATATTTAGTATGTTGCTCATGTTTTGTATGTAAAATCCAAATAACTATTAACTAAGAGTTAATTAAATGTAGTGAAGAAACTATTACAATATTTTCCTCATATGTTGTGGAGTAAAAGTATAAAGTAGCATAAATTGGATACACTTAATTACAAGTACCTCAAAATTGTATTTAAGTATCGTACATGAGGAAACGTATCTAAATGATTTAATACGTCAATGCAAATCAAAGTATGATTATATCTGTACATTTATTTTCATCATAAAGCTTTATGAACATTTAAAATATATATATTTTATGTTTATACTAAATAAATGAAACTTTTAATAATCAGTTCTTTATGAATGGAATATTTCTTTTAAGATTTGTTTGTTTGGATCACTTTTTTCAGAACTTATCTGTCAGATTATGCTCATAGATTCTGTTCACTATTGTATTATGTAATAAAAACTTTAAAAAAATATTTTTATGATTGAAATGGACCTCCTTTGCTGTTTGCTCTGTTTGCTTTTAAAAGCTCATTTTCATGATAAACATTTTATTACTGGTATTTATGAAATTAAACAAAGTCAACGAGAACTTGATTGTCCTATAAAAAGCTACATTTTTTCATAGTTATTCACAATATAACTTTTATTTTATCCCATTGAGACTAAGAATTCATTTTAACTGAGAGACCTCAGTATATGAACAGGTCTATAATAGATAATTTAAACATTTACATCATAATTAGTATGTATAATTCACAGAATTTACTGTAGGCCTGCATGGACTATTATCTTTCTATTTCAAAAACTGCAGTATCATATAAACAACAGAAAAAGACAGAGTAAGACAAATGAAAAACGAACAACAAATCAAAAACAAACTCTTGCATGTAAAATACACAGAATTCAGTAAGAGCCATTTAACTCTGTTGGCATAAACAGAAACCAATCTTTGGTTCCTCAGATGCTACATGGAAGGAAAACAGTGTTTGACCACAAGCACAAAATCATGACACATCACAACACACACACATTAACACTGAGTCAAATCACAAAGTTTGGCTTTAAAGTTACATAATTTTATCAATTTATTTAATTATATTCTTTACGATCTATTGTTTGTGAATATATGTTACAGAACATGAAATATTTAACAAGTTGTGGGTTTGAAGACGTAAGTCTGAGAGCTCCACTTGGACTAAACTTTACTGCCCCAATGGCATAGTTGTTTACCTGTTACTCTTATTGTATTTGACAGATTTTCACGGTTCCATGGTAAAAATACTAAATGGGGAGGCAGAGATTTCCTTGTTTGAATTTTGTTTTTACATAATTTTTCATTTTATAGCTGCGTTCAGACCTTTATTCAGTATACGGTTTAGACAGACAGGCAGCTTCAACATTCATTCAGATTACAAGAATGTTGTAATTCTGCATTTTACATTTGCACTCACTGAGGTACTTTTTGACAGATTAATAACATTTCATCAAGTTAAAATATGACAGGGAACTATTTCCTGGTGACACTACTTCATACTACTGAAAGAGTAATGTGAAACAGGATTTTCTGGATTTTATCACTTTCTGTCGCACTCACCTTTGTATTTTCTAACTTGGATGGTCTGCTTAACAGATTTTTCTGAGACTGTGATGGTTTTCCGTGCCAAAAATTCTTTACTTACTCTTGCAGATTACCTACCAATGGCAACAGCATACTGATCACAAAATGTACAGTGAACAAAATTATTAACAACACTTTTGTTGTTGCCCCCATTCATCATGAGCTGAATTCAAAGATCTAAGATTTCTCTATGTACAAAAGGCCTATTTCTCTCAAATATTGTTCACCAGTCTGTCAAAAGTTGTTTAGTGATAATTCATCCACCTCACCGGTGTGGCATATCACGATGCTGATCAGGCAGCATGGGTATTGCACAGGTGTGCCTAAGATTGGCTGAACTCTATTGTCACCACCTGCATAGGTGTCATTTTCACTGGGGACGCTGGGGATATGTCCCCACCACTTTTTGAAAACATTTGTTAAAAATGTTCTCAAAAATAGCTTGCAAGAAATGTTAAATAACAAATGATTTTTTTTCGCAAAATAAGAAAACATGCAACACAATGTAAACCCCTGATGGCAAATCATAAAAGAGGTGGAAAAACCCTGCCCGGAGGAAGCCCGGGGCCCCCGTCTGGAGCCAGGCCCAGAGGGAGGGCTCGTTGGCGAGCGCCTGGTGGCCGGGTTTGCCACGGAGCCCGGCCGGGCACAGCCCGAAGAAGCTACGTGGCCCCCCCTCTACATCCCTTGGACCCACCATCCATCGGAAGATCCGCAGGGGTCGGGTGCACTGCCACATGGGTGGCGGTGAAGGCCAGGGGCCTCGACGGACCAGACCCGGGCGGCAGAGGCTGGCTCTGGGGACGTGGAACGTCACCTCTCTGTGGGGGAAGGAGCCGGAACTTGTGCGGGAGATGGAACGCTACCAATTAGATCTGGTGGGGCTGACCTCCACGCACAGTCTTGGCTCTGGAACCGTGCTCCTTGATAGGGGATGGACTCTATTCTTCTCTGGAGTTGCTCAAGGTGTGAGGCGCCAGGCGGGTGTGGGGATACTCACAAGTCCCCGGCTGAGTGCCGCTACGTTGGAGTTTACTCCGGTGAACGAGAGGGTCGCCTCCCTACGCCTCCGGGTAGCGGGGGGGAAAACTCTGACTGTTGTTTGTGCATATGCACCAAACAGCAGTTCAGAGTATTCGGCCTTCTTGGAGACCCTGAATGGAGTCCTGTATGGGGCTCCAGTAGGGGTCTCCATAGTTCTGCTGGGTGACTTCAACACACATGTGGGCAATGACGGAGTTACCTGGAAAGGCGTGATTGGGAGGAACGGCCCCCCTGATCTGAACCTGAGTGGGTGTTTGTTGTTGGACTTCTGTGCTAGTCATGGATTGTCTATAACAAACACCATGTTCGAGCATAAGGATGCTCATAAGTGTACATGGTACCAGAGCACCCTAGGCCGAAGATCAATGATCGATTTTGTAATCGTTTCATCTGATTTGAGGCCGCATGTTTCGGACACTCAGGTGAAGAGAGGGGCGGAGCTGTCAACTGATCACAATCTGGTTGTGAGTTGGGTCAGGGGTTGGGGGAAGACTCTGGACAGACCTGGTAAGCCCAAACGGGTAGTGCGGGTGAACTGGGAACGCCTGGTGGAAGCCCCTGTCCGTGAGATCTTCAACTCAAACCTCCGGGCGGAGCTTTTCTGGCATCCCTGTGGAGGTTGGGGACATTGAACATGAGTGGGCAATGTTCAAAGCCTCTATTGCTGAAGCTGCAGCGGAAAGCTGTGGTCTCAAGGTCTTAGGTGCCTCAAGGGCGGTAACCCTCGAACACCGTGGTGGACACCGGTGGTCAGGGAAGCCGTCCGACTGAAGAAGGAGGCCTTCCGGGATTTGTTGTCTCGGAGGACTCGGAGGCGGTTGCAAGGTACCGACAGGCCCGAAGGACTGCAGCCTCTGCTGTGGCAGAAGCAAAGCAGCGGGTTTGGGAGAAGTTCGAGAAGACATGGAGAAGGACTTTCGGTCGGCACCAAAGTGTTTCTGGAGAACTGTCCGCCATCTCAGGAGGGGGAAGCGGGGAACCGTCCAAGCTGTGTACAGTAAGGATGGGACCCTGTTGACCTCAACTGGGGAGGTAATTGGGCGGTGGAGGGAACACTTTTAGGAACTCCTAAATCCGACTGACACGCCCTCTCTAGTAGAGGCAGAGCTGGAGGCTGATGGGGGTTTCTCGTCAATTTCTCTGGAGGAGGTCACTGAGGTAGTCAAACAACTCCACAGTGGCAAAGCCCCGGGGATTGATGAGATCCGCCCAGAGATGCTAAAAGCTTTGGGTGTGGAGGGGCTGTCATGGATGACACGTCTCTTCAACATTGCGTGGAAGTCGGGTACAGTGCCCAAGGAGTGGCGAACTGGGGTGGTGGTTCCCCTGTTCAAAAAGGGGGACCAGAGAGTGTGTGCCAATTACAGGGGTATCACACTTCTCAGCCTCCCTGGTAAAGTCTACGCCAGGGTGCTGGAACGGAGGGTTCGGCCGATTCTCGAACCACAGATCGAAGAGGAACAATGCGGTTTTCGTCCTGGTCGTGGAACAACTGACCAGCTCTTTACTCTCACAAGGATCCTGGAGTGGGCTTGGGAGTATGTCCATCCAGTCTACCTGTGCTTTGTGGATCTGGAGAAGGCATATGACCGGGTCCCTCGGGAGATACTGTGGGAGGTGCTGCGGGAGTATGGGGTGAGGGGGGCCCTTCTTAGGGCTATCCAATCCTTGTACATCCAAAGCGAGAGTTGTGTCCGAGTACTCGGCAGTAAGTCGGACTCTTTCCAGGTGGGGGTTGGCCTTCGCCAGGGCTGCGCTCTGTCACCAATCCTGTTTGTGATATTCATGGACAGGATATCGAGGCGTAGCCGTGGCGAGGAGGGGCTGCGGTTCGGTGGGCTTGGGATCTCGTCACTGCTTTTTGCGGATGATGTGGTCCTGATGGCATCATCGGCCTGTAGCCTTCAGCTCTCACTGGATAGGTTCGCAGCAGTGTGCGAAGCGGCTGGGATGAGGATTAGCACCTCTAAATCTGTGGCCATGGTTCTCAGCAGGAAACCGATGGAGTGCCAACTCCAGGTAGGGAATGAGTCCTTGCCCCAAGTGAAGGAGTTCAAGTACCTCGGGGTGTTGTTCACGAGTGAGGGGAGACTGGAGCAGGAGATTGGCCGGAGAATCGGAGCAGCGGAAAAAGAGCTGAGCCATAAGGCAAAGCTCTCGATCTACCGGTCAATTTTCGTTCCTACCCTCACCTATGGTCATGAAAGCTGGGTCATGATCGAAAGAACGAGATCGCGGGTACAAGCGGCCGAAATGGGTTTCCTCAGGCGGGTGGCTGGTGTCTCCCTTAGAGATAGGGTGAGAAGTTCGGCTATTCGCGAGGAGCTCAGAGTAGAGCCGCTGCTCCTTTGCGTTGAAAGGAGCCAGTTGAGGTGGTTTGCACATCTGGTAAGGATGCCTCCTGGACGCCTCCCTAGGGAGGTGTTCCAGGCACGTCCAGCTGGGAGGAGAAGACCCAGGACAAGGTGGAGAGATTATATCTCCACGCTGGCCTGGGAACGCCTCGGGATCCCCCAGTCAGAGCTGGCTAATGTGGCTCTGGAAAGGGAAGTTTGGGGTCCCCTGCTGGAGCTGCTGCCCCCGCGACCCGACCCCGGATAAGCGGATGAAGATGGATGGCAACACAATGTAAAACTGAGAAACAGATCTGCATTATCCCCAAAAAAATTACTGAGGTAACAAAACAACAACAACAATTTACTGATTACTGCTGACTACTGCTTACTTACATTTCCACCATAAATTGGTGCAAAAAATGTCTCCAGAATGCAAGAAATTAAGTGTTTAATACTCAAAACTTCTTGGGGAGGATCCCCAGACCCTCCAACCGTATATTTCATCAAGGAAAATATTTCTTTAAATATTAAAATGCAGAATGCTCTCTATTACATGTACATGAATACTGTATATTAGTGAGTGTAGTGATGCTTATGGGATGTTGTTTTGAGACGGGTATGAGGCTGGGAAAAATCACAGTATATTCACTACAAAAAACTAGATTACACTACTGGCACTACATACAATAATATGCTTAACTGTGTGCCGCTGGCCACAGTGTGTAAAATAATAACATCTAATTTATACCATAAAGTGCGGACCTGCGGTCTCTCCTTGAGCAAGACATCTTGGGCAAGTAGTGGACTGCTGTGATTGTGTGCGTTTGCGTGTGTGTGAGAGACGAAGCCCAGATTATAACTCGAACCCTGGTGATAGGTGAACTTCTCACCTATTGCCAGGTTACCAGTCAGACGGTATAGGCTGACTCTATACAGTCATCACAAAGCCGTGCTCCCCACAGTCAGAACAGAAATGGATTCCTTCTGTGAGATGCTCAGTAACCTGAGCCGTTTAGCAAACGACACTCTGACTGCCGTGTTTTCAGTTAGCGAGATACACGGCAACAGAACTCCGGTGAAGTGAGCTGTTCTTTGTGAGAACCACAGTGTCATCCATTCAGAGAGATTTGCCAGGTGGCCTGTTAATCAGAAAATGATTGAGGAAGTTGCCGCGAGGGAAAATACAATATGAAGGTATATAAGAAAGCATTAACATTTTCTCTGTTGTACCTACTTCTCAGCAACAGCATTGTGTCCCACTTTTACCAAGTCTATATACCACTCTTTGTTGACCTTTTCTACCCACATAGGTGAGAACTTCAGCTGGTGTGCCACAGCAAACTGGAAGGCAAATTTTCTGACCTCATTTGGCTAGAGACTAAAATAAATGTACCTAGTAATATACTCAACAAGCTGCTTCTCTAAATCAGGTTAAAAAAAGATTCTGTGGTGCTGTCAAACCAACCACGGTTGTTGGCATGGCTGTCGCTGGCTGACTTTCGGTTTCTTCTCTGGTAATTTTTTGACAGTACCAACTCAGATTATGGTAATTTATGTCAAAGTGCGTCGATCCACTCCTGATTGATTTGTTCTGTAACTTTGCTTGTCTGACTGCCTTTAATATTATGTCAGGGGGTGTTCTGCCATGCTCTGTTATTTATTGGTAATTTCTAACCCTCTTCCTTCCTTTAAAAACATTGCATTTTCTGCATTAATTAGGGCCCTTTGCATCATAATTCCAGGCTTATAATGCGGCCCACTATACTCGTCGAAACAATACAGTTCATAACACCTCACTGCATTAATGACTGAGAGCTAATTACACAATATCACAATATTTTTTGAGCATGTTCTATGTGAATGTACCCTGGCAAGTTGTCACATGTGAGGACTTGTCCCAAAGTTATTCAGACAACTTGTCCCAAACTGATGTACCGTAAAATTAATTATTAGCCGCGTTCCAAATAGCCATCTACCCCGTTTACTGGCCTGGTGTGGGAACACATTTTGACAAATAAAGGCAGGTCTCCATTAAACACCTCGTCTGATTTTTATAGAAGTTCTTTGGATGTTTAAAACCTGTTAAACCTCTTCAATATGTCAGTATGGACACGCTACACATCCTTAGATCGGTTAAATTCTCCACAAGTTAATTGTTCAGTTCATTTAATGGAAACAAGACCCAAAGTCTAATTCTTACAGATTTACCGTTGCAACCTCCATGGTACAAGAGATGAAAAGGAAAAAAGTGCCGACTCCCAAAAATATTATTTTTGGGGGAGTTTTTAATGTAATAAAAACCTACTTTTAAATTAAAAATGTTATTATTAATAGTCATTTTTACTCACTCACACACCTCTTTCGTTCTCCTCCTCCCCTCCTTCTCTCTGTCAGGCTGAGCCATCCGCTGTGACAAAATCTGAGTTTCTTCTTACATGATGTTGTATGGTTGGCAACAGGTCTTGTCTTGAGCGATCTCACCACCCTGAGAATGAGTTTCCTTGATTTAATTAATTTCTCTTTTTGTGCTAAATTGCAAAGTGTTCAAAATCCATGCAGATTGTTCATAAAGTGAAGTAACATAAAAAGTCTTTGTAAATGTCTGTCACTTTACTTTAAGCAAACAATTACGTGTTATAAGTTCTTATAATTAGTTCATCTGCAATTATGTCCACCTGTAAAATATTACACAGGGATGGACATTTTAACACTTTACTTTAAAACAAAGACATGCTATAACATTGAACATTATTATAAGCTAATATTCCATTTTATCTCACTAATTCTAAATTGCAACTAAAGTGTATTTATAACGAGGCCGAATCATCCTGGAAAGTGTCTGCAGTGGCACCTTTACGGTCCGAGTGTGTCACCCCAGCGTGTGTTACAACTAACTCTGACCATGGCGTGAATTGTAACATTTTACTTGTAATGTTTGAGAACACACCATACATCTTCTGTCTGTGTTGCAGAGAAAGCACAATTTAAGAGGAGACACATGTAACTAGTTAGTAGAACATTTTGAATGTATTGTCTAAAAGAGCTCTGAGATACAGACAAAAATGTCAAAAACTATCCTCGGTCTCCCGTCCTTTACGTGCAAATACATGTCTTCAAAGAAGCATCTTCTCCCAAGATAGCACACCAGTAAATTACCTTATAGATCATGGATGTTGCCATTATTCACATATAGTGACATGTCTTCACTTTAATACTGCAGGTGGACCTTCATTATAAGTTTAACTTCCTCTGTGGCGAAAACATTACCTCGTGGACCTGCTTCAGCAGTAATTGTGGAAATGTAAGTTCTGCAGTGTTAAATTGGGTTGATGATGAGAACGGCACATTGGTGTGGTGTCAGACAGAGGGAATCATGACTCACCAAGTTTTCACCAACACTCCTTTTTAGATGGGGTAAGTGCACCATGACAATGCAAACCATTCCATTACGTTACAGGCCAAATATAAAAAGGGAGTGAGAGAGAAGGAGAGGCAGTCTTTGGAAGTAGACGTTGGTGTTTAACTTTCTTTGTGTGGAGAGACTACTCATGCACAATGCTGCCCTCTCCTCTGCTGTGCTGCTGCTGCTGCTGATCAGCAGCGCTCAGGTTTCTCATTATTATGGAACAGTTATGACTTACTACCCAAAAATCACTTACGCAGATGGATCCATGACGGTATGTTCAGTTTTGTTTTAATTCACCTTTTGATTTTTGACAGAGCAATAACAGTAGCCTTATAGGCTGTTGGCAAGACAGTAGAAACTGCAGTAAAGTCTGTTTAGTCCTTAGAAGTGCTAGGAACAATGCAACAAAAGTGGTTGTCTACATATTTTTAAAGATGTAGACCTGGGATGGTTGTAGCAGGGGTCGGTTGTAACACTTCCAATTTCTCCAATCAGGAACAAGTTATGAATTACCTGATTCAATCTGTACATGCTTAGTTTAGACCTTTTTCCATGTGGGAAAAGGTTTTTTTTTTACTTCATTTATTTTTCTTATGACATTGACTGCTTATTAAATAAAACTCATCATCAATTATCTTTCCACAATCAACTCTTAAATGTCCTAAACCGTTATACAGTTCTTACTTTTAAGCATTTGATAAAAGGAAAGGAAGTTATTTTTAATCATCCATAACAATTATAATAGTTACCAGTCAAAACAGTGTTTATAGCAGTTGGGAAGAACATCTTAAATAAACTTAACTTTGAGAATACTGATTGTTCTTACTTAGAAAAAACTACATTCTTACTTAGAAAATATAAAAGAAAGTTATAAGAACATGCCATCAGATTACAAACAATAAAACAATATATAAATTAAGAAAAGGGAGAGGGCATTTTAAGAGTCCATGTTAATGGCTCTTTGGTGGGCTAGAGAATCAAGACTGAAGAAAGGGGTTCTTTGATGTCTGAGGTCATTTGAAAAGGGGAACACCGTTACTATGGTTACCCTACGCTTTTGCTCGTCCTGGAGAGGGTCTGCAGTGGCAGCTTTACAGTCCGAGTGGTCAGATGCATCTCAGAATAAACAGTTTTGAGCCTAGCATGTCTGCTTGAGTCTGTGCAGGTTTGGTTTTACACAACCAAAGCTGTGTCTTTCCAGTGCAGGTCACAAAGGCCAAATCTTGGGATGAGGCACCCCTTGGGTAAAATAACTCATCTCACCTTCTCTTAGGGGTGACAAAGGAATTTGATGTTGGGCTCTTCCTTTTGGCACAAATGAATTAAACCAACACTGTCTGGTTCACTACAGTGTTGAAGTGTCCTTCAGCATGATACTGAACCCCAAACCCCTCCCTGATGGCTATTCCAGGGTTCTTGCACCATTTTAAAAGTCAGATTTAATACTTTTTAAGACCTTTTAAGATCTCAATTTTGAAAAAATTTCTTTTATTGAAAAGAGACGTGCATTTGATCTCTTAATGAATGATGCAATGCCACATTTGGCAGTTTTATTTTCACCACAGGTGAACAACTTTGCATATTCTGCATCGGGGAAGAGTTCTTCAAAGAAGCATTTTCTCCCAAGATAGCACACCAGTAAATTACCTTATAGATCATGGATGTTGTCATTATTCACATATAGTGACATGTCTTCACTTTAAAACTGCAGGTGGACCTTCATTATAAGTTTAACTTACTCTGTGGCGAAAACCTTACCTCGTGGACCTGCTTCAGCGGTAATTGTGGAAATGTGAGTTCTGCAGTGTTAAACTGGGTTGATGACGAGAACGGCACATTGGTGTGGTGTCAGACAGAGGGAATCATGACTCGCCAAGTTTCCACTAACACTCCTTTTCGATTGGGGTAAGTGCACCATGACAATGCAAACCTTTCCATTACATTATTTCACTCTCATTTTCAAATAGTTACTGAAGTAGAAGGGTAAAGTATGTTTCACTACTATCTGTATGCAGGCCTTAAGCACAGCCATCATTTCAGTCAGTCCATTGCCTACCACAGCATTAATGTAAAAGCAGGATTTTACTATTTTACTTTTGAGGTGGAGCTCATTTTGAACATTTGGCATTGGTCTGCAGTAACTTATTATTTATTATTGATTAATTTGCTGCTTCTTTTGATTGATTTTTTTTTGGTTTTTACAAATTCAGAAAATAGTGAGAAATGCTGTCGCAATTACTTATAGCAGCACCTTCCCAATGCTGGTTTTGTCCAGCCAACAATCCAAACTAGAGACCTGCGCAGGACTGTTTCCCTTATCCCGCTCCAACCTGCTCCAGATGATTTTATGACCATTATCGCCCGCTCCAGCAACATGTGTATCCACTCCTGCTCGCACCCGTAAACATTGTGACAGGCAGAGTAAAAAAAGGACACAAATGTTTCGGCAATGCTAAATATTCAAATTGACCAACATAAATCATTGCATTCATTTTTGTCTGTAACAACTGAGAAGTTTTCCAAATTTCAGACTTGTCTTGCTTTGGTCTTGTATTGTACAAACCCGTGGAATGGAATGATGGAAGCCATAGAGGCTATGTAGTGAGTAGGCTAAACTTCACTCCCCGACACATCTAGAGACACACTGGCGACTGACATAAGTGCCTGTGGGTTTTAGCCTCCTTGTCGTCGTGTCCACCTCCCACCTCCCAATCCCAATGCAGCTCTCTAATCCAAACCTGAATATTATTAACAAAAAAACATTAAAAGAATTTAAATGGAAAGCGGCAACTCCTGACATTTGTAACAGGAAACATCAAATGTTTTTAGGCTACATGAACAGTAAAAATAAGTGCATATTTGTACACTTTTATAGTCAGTGTAGTTAGCCTACTCAAAAAAGGTAATATGTTACACATTACTAGTTACCTTTTTTAAAATTATGCCTTACTTTACTAGATTACTCACTGCTGAAAGTAACTAGTTACACTACTAGTTACATTACTTACGGATTACTGCATAACATCACCTGCGATGCACATTAACTGCCAAATAACAAGTCACACCTCATATTTGCCCAGATCAACACAAATCCTATTTATAACGAGAACACACACATGATCTCTCTTTTATATCTCAAAGCTGACAGCAAAGTTGTGAACATCGGCCCAACATTTGTAAAGAGAAGAACAAGGCGACAGTGCAGTATATAATGCTTATAACTTTAATTGGCATTCCATTGGAAACATTTATCTTTTAAATAATGAATTTCATTGCAATACAACATAATTTAAAATAGGTTCTCCTTCCAACCAGTGCAAATATTAATTTGTTGGAAAAAAGACAGTGGCCCTCATCACGATGATGGTGAGACTTCCAAGGAAAACTTAGCATAGGCCTATATAATGTACTTTGAACTGTGCAGTTAACAGACCAAACCCACACAACAAACTTACTGTATTTCACTTGCCAAACTTTGGCTTTAAAGTAGATTTGTCCCTCTTACTGGACATGCTTATCAAAAAGTGGTTATACCTGATGAGCAGGAGTGTCTCAAATCGTTTGTCAGACAACCTGTTCCTCATCGGCGTCAGCAGAAGACTGCCATCTTGTCACAAAATGTTTTTTACTCAATACTGAACCGACACTTGATGTATTCAGTGCATGGGTTATTTAAATTACAAACAGTACATCAACACAGTTCAAGGGTGAATGCATAGATGAATGTTGAGCTTTCATGATCTTGTTTGCTAAAGTTTAATAGTATACACATTTAGGGCCTACTTTTTTAACAACTAGTAACTAAAGCTGTCAGAAAATTAGTGGAGTAAAATAAAAACTACAATATATCGGTCTGAGATGTAGAACAAAGTGGCATGAAGACAAAAGACTCGAAAGTACAGAACTTAAGTAAATGTATACACTTCACATTAACATATTATCTTGCAAGTCAGCTGTACACACCAACAATATACATGTACCCAGAGGTTCTGAGCAGAACTGTAAAAACTGACTTTCCCACTGAAGGTTAGTAAGTATCCAAAATGGTATTGGATCATGGAGAGCCCTGATTCTAGTGGAGCTGAGGAACCGGTCAGACACCAACCAGGCTAACAGATCACCCCAGACCACCATACTGCCAGTTGTGAGGTAAGCCTCCTCACTGTTTGTTTCTATTGTTTCGTTAGTAAACACCTTATGTATTTAAACAAATTTATGCATCACAAACATGTCATTAGTACCTTCATTCCCATACGTTAATAAACCTTACATAGTAGCCTACTCGCTTTAAGCATCAAGGTCAGATGAAAGGCCTTTGAATTGCATTTCTGAAAATGTTGTGTGTTATAATCACTTTTATGTTTACAATGTCTCTCAATCAATTCAATTCAGCTTTATTGGCATTAATGTAAAACAACAATATTTCCAAAACTACAATTACAAAAGAACAATTCATTTCAGTTCATTAATTAAAGTTTATAAAACAGTAAAACTGTGTGTTGTGTGTGTGTTATGAATTTAATTTACACAGGTTGTCAAATAAATAAAATAAGTAAAACAGTAAGTGTGTGTGTGTGTGTGTGTGTGTGTGTGTGTGTGTGTGTGTGTGTGTGTGTGTGTGTGTGTGTGTGTGTGTGTGCCATAGGTAAGTGGTATAAGGAAGTAATTTTATGTCTCTCTCTCTCTCTTTCAATTCAATTCAATTCAATTCAATTCTGCTTTATTGGCATGAATGTCAAAGAACAAAATGCCAAAGCTTAAAAGAGCTCTCTCTCTATCTCACCCAGAGTTCCTTCAAACTGTCAAAGAGATTTCAACCTGTTGGCATTTGACCCTGATGGAGATGAAGTTAAATGCAGATATGGAAACACATCACTGTCAGAGTGTTATTTCTGCACACCGCCATCTGTTCTTGGCCTCTTAACAGTGAGTCCACCGTAACACTTAACAACTTGACTCAAAAGTTTGTGAAAAAAAAGGAAGACCACACATAGTTTATAACTACTAACCTAACTACCGGACATCTACCAGAAAAACTCAAAGCAAACCTCAATGCTATTTGGCTCTAAACAGACAGTACACAGCGGCAGACTATCTGAGCACCATGAAAGATCAGAAACTGAGGAAGATATTAATCATGTACAGACTCAGTGACCAAAGCTTGGCCATAGAGACTGGCCGACACAGGCAGACCTACATGCACAGCCTGAGAGAAAACCAGCACAACAGTTTTGGGCTTGGTCCAGTACCTGGATATGAGACCTCCTGGGAAAACAAAGTTGCTGCTGGAAGTGGTGTTGGTGGGGCAGTAGCAGGCAGTCTTCCCTCTGGTCCTAATAATAAGATCCCAATGCCCTAGTGCAGTGATGGGGGCACTGTGCTGTAGGAGCTGCCATGCTTCGGATGAGACATAAAAAAATGAGGTCCTGACTTATTGTGGTCATTAAAGATCCGATGGCTATTGTCGCAAAGAGTAGGGGGGTCCTCGGGTACATAGCAAAATTCCCAACCTGGCTTTCACCATCTGGCCATCTAATCATCCTCCAAGTAATTGGCTTAGTGTTTCCCTCCCTCTCTGCCTCAAACTGATGTGTGGTGAGCGTTCTGGCTCTAAATGGCTTCCGTGCATCACCCAGGTGGGTGCTACACATTGGTGGTGGTTGAGGTGAGTCCCCCAACCCCCCCACCCCACTTCCCTGTAAAGCGCTTTGAGTATCTATGATGAAGCGCTATATAAATGTAATACATTACTACATAGAACTACCAGTTTTTCTCCCAATAAGTTCACACACTGCCTATTACAATACACTTTTCAACATTTAATGCTGTAAATGAACATGTAAAATGTTTTTAAAGCGCTTAAATAAATCCAAAATTGTAACACTATCCCTGGGGCATCAGCGCGCATGTGTAGGCGTAGCGTGTATGTGTGTGTAGTGGCAGAAGAGGAACACTTGCTGATGAGCCCCAGCTTCACTGGTGTTCACTGAGTTTTCCACACCTTACGGACCGTTTGAATCATTTATCACCACTGATGAACCACACAAAGGCTATTATATTGTTTTTAAATGGCAGGCTACTTGAATTAGACCCACGAGGAACCGCAATGTGCACGCCTACTCTTGTGTACTCTTTGTGTGCATGGCATGCACACAAAAATGTCCACAAGACCGGTGAATGATCAGAGAGAAAATGGTCAACATTAAGCCTCAGTTTAGCTGGAAATGTACAGTGAAAGTTAAACTGACTAATGAATAGAGACTGCAGCTCTGCAGGTTGTCAAGATTAAAACGGAGCTACCGTGTTTAACCCTCCGCTGCGCACAAAAACACACGATTCAACTCAGTCGACTATAGGCAAGACTTGACAATTCTGATTCGACTTTGTAAATCCTTAGTTGGGGACAGCCCGATAGGCTTGTGTTTAAATATCTGACTGAAAAATGGCTTTTTTTGACCTCTTGTCCTATTTTGTCCTCTTGCAGTCTTGTACTTTGTCATTCAGCCCCACCAATAGCAGTAATGAAGGTCAGTACGCCGTACAGCTGGTGATGGAGGACTTTCCCACGCGGAATATCACCCTGACTCAAACTAACGGGACAAAGACAACAACAACTACCATGAACGCTATAAGCAAGCTACCTGTCCAGTTTGTTTTAAGTGGTAAGACCTTGTTTGGTCAGGGAGTCATTGTTTAACTGCACTAAAGTTGCACTGAAGTTGAGTTGATAGTAAAGAAATTAGTCAGGTTTTGCAACATGTATATTATGAAAGTTATTTGGCAACACTAATAATCTTAAGAGATCTTACCAAAACAAAATAAATATGCATACAGTATTTTACTGACAAGGCAATGACACTTTCCTTGTGATGTTTAGAAGGCACCAGTGTTTTACATATATTAGCTTTGCATGCTGACATTTAATAAACACAAGGCTGATGGAAATCATTAGTTTTGACGAATTTCATAATAAACCAAAGAATGTGGTTAATACGATTGATGAAGGGACCAACCTACATTGCCATCCTAACATTTTCTAACATAACGCTGATGGATAGTTTTGAGGAATATCATCATGAACCAAAGGCTCTAGTAAAGTAGAGTGATGGAGTAACAAGCCTTCATTGCCATCCTCATAAAACTTCAGTGTGGCTGAAATGTTTGCTTTCCTTATTGTTCCAGTGGACACTGTGGTCCCGTCCTGCACAGAGGGACTCTATCTGCCCAAGTTTCTGCCTCCAACCCCAGCCAACAGAGCTCAGCTGTACACCCCTGTTGATCAGACTCTGGAAATCAGCATCAGTGCAACAGCAAATAACTCCACGTGAGTCAAAAATAAAATTGAGAAGAATTTTGATCTTAAAAAAACACAGGTAAATGATTCCCTGCAGAACTTTCACCCAGTTAGATAAGAAATATTCACACTAAAACATCAGTCTGACACACATGGTTTTCATTCGCCATGGCTTTCAAGTGCAAAAAAGAATCTTTGACAAGACTGCAACAAAGTCTACAGAACCAGCTGTATAGTGCTGCTAGGGAATACACAAGAGGAGGCGAAAGCATAAACAGTGCACCATGCACACTGTACCACGTTTTTTCAGTTTCACAGGCTTTGAGTTTAAAAGGCTTATACTGGTTTGTTGACTTTAATGCAACTACAAAAAAACAACATTAAAAAGAAAGATGAGTCAGATGAGAGGAAAGCCCCCAGCATTAGAATTTCAATCACGTCGTCACGAAAAACAGGTTTGCTACATTTGTGGGTAGGTCGTGTTTGTAAATGCTTGTTTAACATGCAAAGCCTTTTCTTCTTATGTTTGTTCAAGGATTTCAGATCTGCTGATCAGCACGCCGTACAATATAAACAAGACTTCATTGGGAGCTGGACAGTACATCCTGAGTTGGACGCCATCTGAAAACCAAAATGGAGAAAGCCACCCCATCTGTTTTGTTGTCCAGGCAGTTTTCAAGTCAGTCATTTTTCACATGAACTTTACCGTGAAGCATATGGACAAACTATAGAAATACCTAAAATTAAAACCTATGAACTGTATTTCTTCTAGCAAAGGTCATTCAGTCATTAATACATATATCCAGGTATAATCTACCGTAAAACTTTGAATAGCCTTTGCTAAAATCACTGAATTGCCCCTGTGTGTATTCGGGACAGACGTCCATATGGGACAGGCCTTTAATTCTCTTGCACAAAACTAAAATAGGCTACTATGAAACAGTAAATTTATTTCAGAATAATAACAGAATATTTCTTGTATCAAAATGATAAAGTAACAGTATTCGCAACTTGGATTAATTTTTATCAAAAGATGCTTTGACTTTTTTGATCAGTGGACCCTTACAGACTAAAGGAATATAAATAATCAAGGAACGGACACATTCGAACAGACTTAACGAAAGCTTCAGAGTTAATGTGACTTGGCATTTTTCCCCTTTTATCCCTTGGACCATGCAGGTTACACCAATAATTCTATAAGAATTAGACTTTGGTGCTTGTTGTTTCCGTCAAATCAACTGGACGATTGAATTGTGGGGAATCTAAATGATCTAACATGTGTTACAAAGTTATCATACGTTCAAACATTAATATTTGCATTAATGATCAAAGCAGCTTAGAAGCAGCTAAAATAGGTGACCCCATAGATTTTTTACCTGCATTCATTTATCAAAATGTGTTCCCACACCAGGCCAGTAAACAGGGTAGGCAGTTATTTGGGACTCGGCTGTAGGTTAAAATTTAACGGTAGTCAGTTTAATGAAAGACAGGAGTTTTGAAAAGAAGTGGTTTCCTACATTATCTGAAAACGAACGGTTTTAGTTTTTTCGTAAAAATACACTCTTAACATTACGTCTGTGTGGTTTCAGATATCATTTCTTTAGGAATGAGTTGAAAATCAAACTTGTGCACATATTTGCCAAAATGCTAAACTATTCCATTAAAACAGATCAAGGCTTGCTTTTGTGAGAGTTGTGTTTCATCTACCGTAGCATCCCTAAGTGAAAAATACCTTGTTGAGAACTGTATGTATAGATGTACACTTCATATCTGTACCAGTTTCTACATAACAATTTGTGAGGATATAGTGTGACCATGTGTAGATTGTGTTGATGTGTGTTTTATCTGAGACGACTACACATGCAGGCTGTGAAAAAAGTCATCCTTAAGCAAGAAAGACTTTCTATCTTGAAATATATGAAAATAATTTCTGACATTATATTGATTTATTTCCACAGTACAGTCAAGTATCAATCGGAGCTACGATGTGTCATTGTGAATGTTAGATACAGTGAGTACAGCCCTTACTTTTTTGTTCATGTTTAAATTCCTTGATTACGAAGTTCCCTAATAATCTTTTATATTCACTTCTGTTTACAGACTCAGCAACTACACCAGGACCCACTACACCAACTACAACAACCACACAAACATCAACCACCATTCTCTCAACAACCACACCAGGACCCACAACACCAACTACAACAACCACACAAACACCAACCACCATTCTCTCAACAACTACAAAAACATCTGTAACCCCAGTCTTGAAGCCAAGTGAGTATGACAAATTGTGATCTTTTACACTACACTTTGAATACTGTAATCGTCTACTAACAGCCATATACAAAGTTGATAAGTGAAGGGTCTAAGTGAGAACAATGACATTGAACTTGACACTGAAAATGAAGACCTTGTCTAAGACAGCTGTGTTACTTAGTTTCAGCACCCTTCTAGCTCTGCTTTATAATGCTAGTTACTGTGTTTCTAGTTGTCAGAGGTCTGCGAATAAAGATCTCCTTTACGTCTTCATTGCCTGAGGACGACATCAGTAAAAGCATCATACAACTGGTCAGTATTTTCTTTTATAATCAGAAATTCTGTTCTATGTATCAGATAACTACAACCAACCTAGAGGGCAATCAGATGCGGAATAGTCAACAGTCAACATTAGAGAACTACATTTCCATCCATTCCAAAAGAAAGGTTTTTTTGAGTTAGACAAGATGGTGTATCAATAAAAACTAAATGGGACAAAGTGCAATGGAAAGAGACTTAGCGAAAAAATCATAATGACTTGAATGAAGCATGTGACTTAAACGTCTACTGAATGGAATGAAAAATAGCGGCAGATGAAAATGCAAAATTTGTGTACTGTTATGATGTGACTGTAACTGTGATTAAGGTTTGACCGGTGCTCTTTTAATTATGTCTTTTCCTTATGCCCTCTTCAAAGGTTTGATAGAAACCAACTGGAGAGTTAGCAGCACTAACTCTTTATCTTGATCTAACATTCGTGTAACATTACTGGATAGACACATGCAATAATTCTCATTTTCTTTTTGCAGATTATCTTTAAAATTTGCACTACAGGTGGATGGAAAGTTGACTAGAAACACTACACAGTAGAGAGCTGCATTGGGATGGGGAGTCCGTGGGTCCCGCGGAATCGCGAGGGAAAGGGCGGGAGCGAGTGATTAAATATACTGTGGGTCCCGCAGGAGCGCTGATAAGATGAACAAACAAAGTTTAAAAGAAGATTAAAAGTGAGTGTACGTGGCTGCTCCAGAGAACGTAGTGCACGGGCATGACTTGAACCGGGGATCTCGAGTTCGGGAGGCAGACACACTGGCTACGTTCAGACTGCAGGCCAATGTGACCCACATCCAATTTTTTTGCCCATATGTGATTCAGATGGGATCTGATCTTTTTATGACAGTGTGAACAGGCCAAATCACTAAGGCTAAAGTCAGACTGCAGGCCTTGATGCTCAATTCTGATTTTTTCCCCCAGATCCGATTTTTTTTGTTTGACAGTTCACATTATGGTTTAAATGTTGCCCATATCAGACTCCAGCGTGAACTGTCCGCGGCCTGAAAGTGGCCCGCATGCGCAAAAGAATAACACGATGTCACACGCAGCAGCACGCTGTTGCAGGCTACAGAAGTAAACAAGGAGCTCCTGTTAACTCGCGGGAGACTCCCATTTTTCATTGTCCTCTCACAGGTCATATTTTCCTGAATTATGACAAGTTTTCACAACTTTCTGTTCTTTTAATTATGGTTTTTGGAGTTATAGACTCGTAAAGAGAGTATGCATTTGTAACAATTTCCCCCATGCAGGTAAGTTGTCACACTGGACTGTCAATAAGAATAAATAAGAACACAATTACCACAGGAGTCTTAAGGTTGGAGCCAAAGTGAGAAGTGGCGAGGGAAGGACAGCATAATTATGCCATTTTATTCGGTGTATTTGAATCCATCACAGATAAGACTGGCGGTTGTTCAAAGGGAGTAAACAGGTCCTGACAGCATTTTACATGTTCATTGAAATGTTTGAGGAAGTCAACACAGTGCATATCTGTCATCAATTCAGTGCGGTTTACCAGGTGGCCTGTTAATCAGGAAATGATTGAGGAAGTTGCTGCGAGGGAATATGGAGGTATACATTTCCCTGTGGCTGAGAGAGCACTGGCCAGTGTGACAAACTCATAATTCTGTATCACTTTGTCTACAATGTCTAAGAAAGCAAGAGCATTAAGCTACTTCACCTGGCAAGGCGAGTTTCTCAGCAACAGCGTTGCGTCAAGCCTGTAAACCACTGTTTGCTGGCCTTTTCAATTTCTGGCCACGTAGGTGGGAACTTACTAGGCTAGGCAAATCTTCTGACCTCATTTAGATACTCAACAAGCTGCTTCTGCAAATCAGGTTAAAAAAGATTCTGTGGTGCCGTCAAACCAACCATTGTTGTTGGCAAGGCTGTCTCTGGCCGACTTTCTTCTCTGGTAATTTTTTGACAGTACCAAGTCAGATTATGGTAATTTATGTTAAAGTGCGTCGCGCCACTCCTGATTGAACTGTTCTGCAAATTCAACTTGGTAAACAGCGTTTTGTTGGACAAATGAGAAGCAGCCACTGTTTCCATTAAAACAGAGGGAGCAGGTGAAGATCTGATGCAGAAAGGGGAAATCAACATCTGTGTTTATTTTGAAGTTTTGAGCTCAAACTATTGTTTAAGCAGCACCTCTAAACACTAATGGTTTTTTTGTCTCTGCAGATTAGGGATCAACTGGTGAAAAAAAAATTGCCATCAAACATCACTCTACGCCTGTTGAGTAATGAAAAACTAAACTCCACAACCACAGCAACCCCTGCTTCTTCCCCTTGAACACTTAAAAAAATGTTTTGCTGCCTCTGATTTTATCTCTATCTACATTATATTGCAGCCAATTGCAAAACAAATTGTCTTTACTTTAGTACTTTATCCTCTTTGTATTACATTTATTTATTGATCTTCATGAAGTTATTGAATCCTTTGTCTAGGATTAAAAGTTGTACAGTCATCATGATGAGAACAGGCAGAAGCATCACATGTGCAGTTTATGCAGGTACGTGCAAATATATTGACCAAGGTGTGTGCAACGGTTTTCGGTAAGACTAGGGAAATATTACAACCTCTTCTTCTAATGATTTGGAAAAAAGCCAGCACCAGCATCTTATGAGTCTTTGCATAGTAGATTAAAGTAGTTTGTAATGTGGGGTCTTGCAGATCGCTTTCTGTCACTTTGTGGGTCATGTTACATTTATAACTTGTTTTTTAGACATTTCTGGAATTTTGTCCAAAGTGTACTGCGGAAATCTGTAAAAAAAAAAAAAAAAAAAAATCATAAATATCTCACAAATTGTATTTTTACATTTGTGTTGTGTAAAATCATATCTCCAAAAATACAATGCAATTTGCAAATATGCACTATTATTTACACATTTGTGGATCTCTTTTTACACACAAAAATGTTTTTGCACATTTGCGGATCATTTCCTCTCCATTTGCAGGTCACGCTACATTTGTGACTTCCTTTTTACGCATTTGTGGAATTTTGTCCACTCTGTACCACCGAGATCTTTTATGTGAAATTAAAATATGTTTGTGCAGAGTAAATTGTACATATCTGCAAATTGCACTGTGTTTTTGAGGATATGGTTTTACACAATTCAAATGCAAAAATACAAGTTTTGGGTAGAGTAATATTTGTGTATATATATTTTTTACAGATCTCCACAGTACACATTGGACAAAATTCCACAAATGTGTAAAAAGGAAGTTACAAATGTAACATGAGCCACACTTTTTGTTAACTCTTACTTCCTTCCCTAGGTATTTACCCATTGATGTGATATGTACTATGAGCTCTTACTAGTACTTATTGCTGCTCTTTCTAGTATGTATTGTCAGGTGTATGGATACTTGTATGTTGTTTCTCAAATGTAAGTCGCTTTGGATAGAAGCGTCTGCCAAATGAGTAAATGTAATTTTGAAATGTCTTTGTTGCTTTTGATTTTGTGTCAAATGTGTGCTTGTGAAGTGCAAAATATTAACTTAAAATATAAATATTTACTTTCTCCTCACTGTATTACATTTACTTTCCTTCATCTATGTTATTGAATCCATTTTCTTTGACTAAAATTTGTATAGTCACCAGATCTGTTGAGAACAGGCAGGGGGAGACATTGTCACATCGAACATAAACAGCATAAATAGTCAAACACCAACACGTCACCACTGAGTCAAAACCCTCTGGTATCTGATTACAGCAGTAATCAGATACCAGCAGTGATTACAGCAGTAATCAGACACCAATAAGTAACCAGTAAGCAGTAAGTTAGTAAGATGTGCCTGCATGGGTGGGTTCCAATGATGTTCAGATCGCAGAAATATATCCGCGGATCGAGTGGGTCTTTGTCATCAAAATGAAACTTCTGATTAATAACCGCTGGGTTGCGGAGAGAATGAATATTCTCCCCATTAAGAAAGGCGCTGTGCGCATTTACGCACAAGGTACTATTTACATCTCACGACAATCCGACACCATCTGTCAGGATACACTGACAGCAGCCTCTCTAATCACGATAGTAATCGCTGAAGAAAACACATAACCTATACAATTATTTTTTACATGATATTGTCAATATTTTAGAAACTCTCTGAAATCTAATAAACGATGTTTTCAGAATATTTTTTCTGCTTCCAAAATGTTTCTTGGTGTTGGTGAATTATAAAAAAAACCACTATCAGTTTAAAATGCTTTGTGCGTTACTGAGATTGTAACGGGTAATATTACTGACATTTTATTAGTAGCGTATTGTATTATTGCGTAACAGCGAAAAGCAATGGGCTAAATTGCTGTTATTTCGTTACATATTCTTACACATTAGTCACAACACTAGCCAAATATAAAAAGGGAGAGAGAGAAGGAGAGGCGGTCTTTGGAAGTAGATGTGTTGGTGTTTTATTTGTGTAGACTAACACTGCACTATGGCGCTCTCCCTGCTGCTGCTTCTGCTGCTGGTCTGCAGCGCCCAGGCTTCTCATTTTTACGGATCAATGATGACTTACTATCCAAAAAACACTAACGCAGATGGATCCATGACGGTAGGTACAGATTTGTTCTAATTCAATATATTCACCTTTTGAGATATGACAGTGTGACAATTTGACAAAAGTGACAACTTTAGAAAGTGCAGACAAGCCTGTATCATAAGTCCTTAGAACTCCTAAGAACAAAAGTCATTTTCTATATATTTTTGGACATGCACAGTACAATAAAGGATTTAACACTATTCCCTCAAAAAAAGATTAATTGAATTTGGATATGTGTCTCTGTGGTTCTTATTGTCTGTGTATGAAACCTGCACCATGTGATAATAACCCTGTTATTAGGCTGAACAAGTCTTGTATGTCGGCAGGATCACAGACAAATTCAAATACATGTCTTCAAAGTAGCATCTTCATAGCACCTCAGTAAATTACCTTATGTGTCATGGATTTTGTCATTAATGCCTTAACAGATCTTCACTGTAATACTGCAGGTGGTTCTTCGCTATAAGCTGAACTTCCACGATTGCACACAAAGTACCTTGTGGATTTGCCCCATCAATAATTGTGGAAATGTGAGTTCTGTAGTGTTAAACAAGGTGGACGAGGAGAGCGGGACATTGACGTGGTGTCAGATAGAGGGAATCATGACTCGCCTGGTTTCCACCAATGCTCCTTTTCAGTTGTTGTAAGTCCACCATGACAATGTAGAAAATTACAATATTTTATATCATTATAATTTTCAAATAGTTACTGAGGGGTGAAAAAAAACTAAATTTTCTTTTCCACAATGGTGAAGGAAGTCTTCAGAAGTATCTGTGTGCTGGTTTTAAGTATAGCCAATCATTTGTACATGAGTACAGAACTCGAGTAAATGATGTACTTACACAACTGCACACTTTAAATTAAAAGTTAATATCTTGCAAGTCAGCTGTGCACACCTACAATAACCTGTACACAGAGGTTCTGAGCAGAACAGTAAAAACTGACTTTCCCACTGAAGGTTAGATGGTGGTAACTGGATAACCAATCTAAATGGTATTGTATCATGGAGAGCCGTGACTCTGGTGGAGCTGAGGAACCGGTTAGACACCAACCAGGCCAACAGATCACCCCAGACCACCATACTGCCAGTTGTGAGGTAAGCCTCCTTACTTTTTGTGTTTCCATCCATTTGTTAGTAAAAATACACCTTATGCATCACTTTTAAGAATCTATATGTCATTAGTACTGTTACGGGGGTGGTGTGGTGTGGGGACAGAGAGGACCCAAACGCAGCACTGTGAGGAAAGGAGGTTTATTGAGGGAAAGAAGGGGTTGAGGGACTGGAGTGGAGGGAGAGGTGGATGTCGGGAAAACTCAGGCACGGGGAACCAAGGAGACTGGGAACCAGGGAGCCGGGGAACACTGGGGCCGGGGAAGCGAGGAGGCGAGGGAGAATAGGGAGGACGCCGTGGGGGAAGTCCGAGGGGGAGAGGGCCGGTGGATGAGCCCAGCTGACTGAACGGAGGACGAGGGTGAGTGTACCTGGGAGGGAAACAGACAGAGAGACAGGGTTAGAGAACACAGGGACAAAGCACAGGGAAAACGTGGGAAACAAGAAACATGAGAGCTTGAACATAGAGGTGGCACCGAGTATGGAGCAACGACGATCAAGCCAGAATGGTGTGGAGAACCGGGGTTGAAATACAGGCAGGGATGAGGTTGACTACTGGCAGGTGTGGCAGGCTGACGAGGTGGCCGATGAGGAGCAGGTGCGGATCGATGGCTGGGCTCAGGAGCAGAGAGAGAGAACACAGGGGAGGAAACACAGGGAAGCAGGCAAAGTACACAGAAAAACAGAAACACTGAACAAAAAGGGAGAAAAACCAAGGCACTCACTGTCAGCCGGGCTGCCACCATAACAAGTGCCTTCAGTAACTCACATAGTCAAATTACTTGTAAGCAAATATGTCAGATGAAAAGCCTTTGGATTGTATTTTCATCAAAAAAATGTTGGTTGTTATGTTTACTTAATTATCTTCACACGCAAAAGTGTCATCTATCATTGATCAGGAAGTTTAACTGATGAAATGAATCTGCAGCTCCAGTATCACTAGAGCATATTCTCCCCGTTGTGTTTTATTTTGTAGGGTGACCTGTCACAACTACTACAAAACAACTCACCAGACTTGATTTTCTCACTGATTTCTAAAGAAGGGCATTTCTCATTGATTTAAAGTGAGCTTTGTTTAGATATGTACATATGCAAAGGAGTCATTACACACGGGGTTCTGTGAGGACACCCTCCCCCTCACGTTTCAAAATCTATGTTTCGCCCTCCCCCCCACTTTCCTATTGTAAAACTTTATGTTGCATAGCAATTGCCTCTGGTGATTTTGTTGTTGGCTTATAGCCAAGGCGGTTTACTATAAGTGTAAAGTCAATCAATCACAAACTCCACATCAGACACATTTAAATAGTTGAAAGGCAGAAAAAAAGTGTCTAAAACATGCAACACAACGCAAAGGTGTGAAAAAAGGGGTTGCTCATGAGCCTCATAAATACAGACTTTTTTTTGCTGCTGTTACTTAAAGCCTACCTGAAGACAGTAGTGAGGAAGCCTGTAGGGGTAGTAACTTCTTACAAGTAACGCAAATCTGTTAAAAAATAAAACAAATAAAAAATATATATGTATATAAAACAGTTCTGTTGGACTTTACTCATGACGCACAGCTTCCTCTATATGTAGGCTTACTCTGCTTCAACAAGAAGCTGCTCCCATGCTACTGTCACAATCTTTGCGTTGTAAAGATTATGTTCATAGATGCTTCAATAATAATCAGATTGTATTGTCTGCCTGGGCTACTGCAAAGCAAGTGGTTTGGTAGGCTAAATATCCATAATAAAAGACACAGGCAGCAGCATGATATTTTAAAGAGATCTTATCAATACTTTCATGTAGATTTAAAAAGGAAAATAATTGTATTAAACAGGAATAGCTAAGTCAATCAACAAGGAAAGCAACTTGCATTCCTCAGAAATAGCAATGCTACAGTGGCTGTTTCTAGGAAATGCTATTTGCTTCCACATGCACTGATTAGTCTCATTCGTCAAACTGCTAAATCAGATGACTATCAGAGCTGTATGTTATTACTCCTAGTTCACCGTACGACTACTGTAACGAAAGCGTATGTGTCGACACACAAAATGGCACAATGCACCTTCATATTAGGGGATCCGTTGATTATGAAGATAGAAATGGCTCATTCTAAGGTAATAAAAACATTACAGTTCATTATGTAAGGTCTTCATTTTTATGTACGTCGATAAATCCTGAGAAATATTACACACTGAACCAAGACAGTCCCACATTTACTTTGGCACAGCTCTGTTGGCTAACTGGCTCGTACTTTACATGGAAACCAATGCAGGGGGTTGAACAATGTCAAAATGACCAAAGATCTCGCTCTCTCTCACAGAGAACTGTTTGGCTCTGAATTTTTGATTTTGTGTTTACTTTGGCATTTAGGTTTTGTTTTTTTGTTTTTTTCTTCTATTGAATGAATTCATCTTTCTCTTCCTGATACCAGCAACGGTTTGGTAAAAGGAACTAACTCGATAAAGCAGTGTTAATTAAAAAATTCTCTCTCTCTCTTTCTTTCTCAGAGTTCCTTCAAACTGTCAGAGAGATTTCAATCTGTTGGCGTTTGATCCTGATGGAGATAAAGTTGAATGCAGATACGGAAACACAGCACTGTCAGAGTGTAACCCCTGCACACCACCGTCTGTTCTCACAGTCTCACCAGTGAGTCGCCAAAGTCCAAAGATTTAGATTTGGATCACTTAGTAACATTTGAAGTAGAATTTTTTTTCTGATGGTCTAAATCTTCTCCCCCAAATTAAATGTACAGTCTTCCCTTACCTGACAGAAAATACTTGAATTTTGAGTTTTGACCTCTTGTCCCTTTTTGTCCTCTTGCAGTCTTGTACTTTGACATTCAGCCCCACTGATAGCAGTAATGAAGGTCTGTACGCCGTACAGCTGGTGGTGGAGGACTTTCCCACACAGAATATCACCCTGACTCAAACTGACGGGGTGCAGACGCAGATAACTACTGACAACGCTATAAGCAAACTACCTGTCCAGTTTGTTTTAAGTGGTAAGACCTTTTTTTGGCAGCGTGTCATTGTTTGGCTGCACTGAAGTTACAAATAATCTCAGTAGTTGGAAGTGAGTCATTTTTTGTAACATGCATATTATCAAAGTTATTTGACAACAATAATTGTAATGTGTCACCAAAACTAATAAACATAGAAGGTGTCTATGTTTCACACATATTAGCTTTGCATGCTAACGTTTTCTAACATAACGCTGATGGAAAATAGTTTTGAGGAATATCATCATGAACCAAAGGCTCTAGTAAAGTAGAGTGATGGAGTAACAAGCCTTCATTGCCATCCTCATAAAACTTCCATGTGGCTGAAATGTTTGCTTTTCTTATTGTTCCAGTGGACGCTGTGGTCCCGTCCTGCACAGAGGGACTCTATCTGCCCAAGTTTCTGCCTCCAACCCCAGCCAACAGAGCTCAGCTGTACACCCCTGTTGATCAGACTCTGGAAATCAGCATCAGTGCAACAGCAAATAACTCCACGTGAGTCAAAAATAAAATTGAGAAGAATTTTGATCTTAAAAAAACACAGGTAAATGATTCCCTGCAGAACTTTCACCCAGTTAGATAAGAAATATTCACACTAAAACATCAGTCTGACACACATGGTTTTCATTCGCCATGGCTTTCAAGTGCAAAAAGAATCTTTGACAAGACTGCAACAAAGTCTACAGAACCAGCTGTATAGTGCTGCTAGGGAATACACAAGAGGAGGCGAAAGCATAAACAGTGCACCATGCACACTGTACCACGTTTTTTCAGTTTCACAGGCTTTGAGTTTAAAAGGCTTATACTGGTTTGTTGACTTTAATGCAACTACAAAAAACAACATTAAAAAGAAAGATGAGTCAGATGAGAGGAAAGCCCCCAGCATTAGAATTTCAATCACGTCGTCACGAAAAACAGGTTTGCTACATTTGTGGGTAGGTCGTGTTTGTAAATGCTTGTTTAACATGCAAAGTCTTTTCTTCTTATGTTTGTTCAAGGATTTCAGATCTGCTGATCAGCGCACCGTACAATATAAACAAGACTTCATTGGGAGCTGGACAGTACATCCTGAGTTGGACGCCATCTGAAAACCAAAATGGAGAAAGCCACCCCATCTGTTTTGTTGTCCAGGCAGTTTTCAAGTCAGTCATTTTTCACATGAACTTTATTGTGAAGCATATGGACAAACTATAGAAATTCCCAAAATTAAAACCTATGAACTGTATTTCTTCTAGCAAAGGTCATTCAGTCATTAATAAATATATCCAGGTATAATCTACCGTAAAACTTTGAAGAATAGCCTTTGCTAAAATCACTGAATTGCCCCTGTGTGTATTCGGGACAGACGTCCATATGGTACAGGCCTTTAATTATATGCTACTATGAAACAGTTTATTTATTTCTAACAGAATATTTCTTGTATCAAAATGATAAACTAACAGTATTCGCAACTTGGATTAATTTTTATCAAAAGATGCTTTGATTTTTTTGATCAGTGGACCCTTACAGACTAAAGGAATATAAATAATCAAGGAACGGACACATTCGAACAGACTTAACGAAAGCTTCAGAGTTAATGTGACTCGGCATTTTTTCCCCTTTTTATCCCTTGGACCATGCAGGTTACACCAATAATTCTATAAGAATTAGACTTTGGTGCTTGTTGTTTCCGTCAAATCAACTGGACGATTGAATTGTGGGGAATCTAAATGATCTAACATGTGTTACAAAGTTATCATACGTTCAAACATTAATATTTGCATTAATGATCAAAGCAGCTTAGAAGCAGCTAAAATAGGTGACCCCATAGATTTTTTTCCTGCATTCATTTATCAAAATGTGTTCCCACACCAGGCCAGTAAACAGGGTAGGCAGTTATTTGGGACTCGGCTGTTAGTTAAAATTTAACGGTAGTCAGTTTAATGAAAGACAGGAGTTTTGGAAAGAAGTGGTTTCCTACATTATCTGAAAAAGAACGGTTTTAGTTTTTTTGTAAAAATACACTCTTAACATTACGTCTGTGTGGTTTCAGATATGATTTCTTTAGGAATGAGTTGAAAATCAAACTTGTGCACATATTTGCCAAAATGTCAAACTATTCCTTTAAAACAGATCAAGGCTTGCTTTCGTGAGAGTTGTGTTTCATCTACCGTAGCATCCCTAAGTGAAAAATACCTTGTTGAGAACTGTATGTATAGATGTACACTTCATATCTGTACCAGTTTCTACATAAGAATTTGTGAGGATATAGTGTGACCATGTGTAGATTGTGTTGATGTGTGTTTTATCTGAGACGACTAGGCTGTGAAAAAGTCATCCTTAAGCAAGAAAGACTTTCTATCTTGAAATATATGAAAATAATTTCTGACATTATATTGGTTTATTTCCACAGTACAGTCAAGTATCAATCGGAGCTACGATGTGTCATTGTGAATGTTAGATACGGTGAGTACAGCCCTCACTTTTTTGTTCATGTTTAAATTCCTTGATTACGAAGTTCCCTAATAATCTTTTATATTCACTTCTGTTTACAGACTCAGCAACCACACCAGGACCCACTACACCAACTACAACAACCACACAAACACCAACCACCATTCTCTCAACAACTACGCCAGGACCCACAACACCAACTACAACAACCACACAAACACCAACCACCATTCTCTCAACAACTACACCAGGACCCACAACACCAACTACAACAACCACACAAACACCAACCACCATTCTCTCAACAACTACACCAGGACCCACAACACCAACTACAACAACCACACAAACACCAACCACCATTCTCTCAACAACTACACCAGGACCAACAACACCAACTACAACAACCACACAAACATCAACCACCATTCTCTCAACAACTACACCAGGACCAACAACACCAACTACAACAACCACACAAACATCAACCACCATTCTCTCAACAACTACAAGAACATCTGTAACCCCAGTCTTGAAGCCAAGTGAGTATGACAAATTGTGATCTTTTACACTACACTTTGAATACTGTAATCCATCCAGCCATATACAAAGCTGATAAGTGAAGGGTCTAAGTGAGAACAATGACATTGAACTTGACACTGAAAATGAAGACCTTGTCTAAGACAGCTGTGTTACTTAGTTTCAGCACCCTTCTAGCTCTGCTTTATAATGCTAGTTACTGTGTTTCTAGTTGTCAGAGGTCTGCGAATAAAGATCTCCTTTACGTCTTCATTGCCTGAGGACGACATCAGTAAAAGCATCATACAACTGGTCAGTATTTTCTTTTATAATCAGAAATTCTGTTCTATGTATCAGATAACTACAACCAACCTAGAGGGCAATCAGATGCGGAATAGTCAACAGTCAACATTAGAGAACTACATGTTGTAGTCTTCTTTTAAACTACAAAGTTTAAAAGAAGATTAAAAGTGAGTGTATGTGGCTGCTCCAGAGAACGTAGTGCACGGGCATGACTTGAACCGGGGATCTCGAGTTCGGGAGGCAGACACACTGGCTACGTTCAGATTGCAGGCCAATGTGACCCACATCCAATTTTTTTGCCCATGTGATTCAGATGGGATCTGATCTTTTTATGACAGTGTGAACAGGCCAAATCACTAAGGCTAAAGTCAGACTGCAGGCCTTGATGCTCTATTCTGATTTTTTTCCCCAGATCCGATTTTTTTTGTTTGACAGTTCACATTATGGTTTAAATGTTGCCCATATCAGACTCCAGCATGAACTGTCCACAGCCTGAAAGTGGCCCGCATGCACAAAAGAATAACACGATGTCACACGCAGCAGCACGCTGTTGCAGGCTACAGAAGTAAACAAGGAGCTCCTGTTAACTCGCGGGAGACTCCCATTTTTCATTGTCTTCTCACAAGTCATATTTTCCTGAATTATGACAAGTTTTCACAACTTTCTGTTCTTTTAATTATGGTTTTTGGAGTTATAGACTCGTAAAGAGAGTATGCATTTGTAACAATTTCCCCCATGCAGGTAAGTTGTCACACTGGATTGTCAATAAGAATAAATAAGAACACAATTACCACAGGAGTCTTAAGGTTGGAGCCAAAGTGAGAAGTGGCGAGGGAAGGACAGCATAATTATGCCATTTTATTCGGTGTATTTGAATCCATCACAGATAAGACTGGCGGTTGTTCAAAGGGAGTAAACAGGTCCTTACAGCATTTTGCATGTTCATTGAAATGTTTGAGGAAGTCAACACAGTGCATATCTGTCATCAATTCAGTGCGGTTTACCAGGTGGCCTGTTAATCAGGAAATGATTGAGGAAGTTGCTGCGAGGGAATATGGAGGTATACATTTCCCTGTGGCTGAGAGAGCACTGGCCAGTGTGACAAACTCATAATTCTGTATCACTTTGTCTACAATGTCTAAGAAAGCAAGAGCATTAAGCTACTTCACCTGGCAAGGCGAGTTTCTCAGCAACAGCGTTGCGTCAAGCCTGTAAACCACTGTTTGCTGGCCTTTTCAATTTCTGGCCACGTAGGTGGGAACTTACTAGGCTAGGCAAATCTTCTGACCTCATTTAGATACTCAACAAGCTGCTTCTCCAAATCAGGTTAAAAAAAAGATTCTGTGGTGCCGTCAAACCAACCATTGTTGTTGGCAAGGCTGTCTCTGGCCGACTTTCTTCTCTGGTAATTTTTTGACAGTACCAAGTCAGATTATGGTAATTTATGTTAAAGTGCGTCGCGCCACTCCTGATTGAACTGTTCTGCAAATTCAACTTGGTAAACAGCGTTTTGTTGGACAAATGAGAAGCAGCCACTGTTTCCATTAAAACAGAGGGAGCAGGTGAAGATCTGATGCAGAAAGGGGAAATCAACATCTGTGTTTATTTTGAAGTTTTGAGCTCAAACTATTGTTTAAGCAGCACCTCTAAACATTAATGGTTTTTTTGTCTCTGCAGATTAGGGATCAACTGGTGAAAAAAAAAATTGCCATCAAACATCACTCTACGCCTGTTGAGTAATGAAAAACTAAACTCCACAACCACAGCAACCCCTGCTTCTTCCCCTTGAACACTTAAAAAAATGTTTTGCTGCCTCTGATTTTATCTCTATCTACATTATATTGCAGCCAATTGCAAAACAAATTGTCTTTACTTTAGTACTTTATCCTCTTTGTATTACATTTATTTATGGATCTTCATGAAGTTAGTGAATCCTTTGTCTAGGATTAAAAGTTGTACAGTCATCATGATGAGAACAGGCAGAAGCATCACATGTGCAGTTTATGCAGGTACGTGCAAATATATTGACCAAGGTGTGTGCAAAGGTTTTCGTTAAGACTAGGGAAATATTACAACCTCTTCTTCTAATGATTTGGAAAAAAGCCAGCACCAGCATCTTATGAGTCTTTGCATAGTAGATTAAAGTAGGTTGTAATGTGGGGTCTTGCAGATTGCTTTCTGTCACTTTGTTGGTCATGTTACATTTGTAACTTCCTTTTTAGACATTTGTGGAATTTTGTCCAATGTGTACTGCAGAGATCTGTAAAAAAATATTCATAAATATTTAAGTACCCAAAACTTGTATTTTTACATTTGTGTTGTGTAAATATCCTCCTCAAAAATACCATGCAATTTGCAAATATGAACTATTTATTAATTACACATTTGTGGATCTCTTTTTACACACAAAACTGTTTTTGCACATTTGCGGATCATTTCCTGTCCATTTGCAGGTCACACTACCTTACTGACTTCCTTTTTACTCATTTGTGGAATTTTATCCACTCTGTACCACAGAGATCTGTAAACAGAGATTAGTAAATGTGAGAGCAGTTTATTAGCTACACCAGCAGGTGGCGGTAGCGACATTGCCTCTCGTGTTGTAAGAATATCCATTGCAGTGCCCAGAGTGATCTGTAGGAGACAACAACTTCTGCTTCTGAGACACAACTGGACTCTACTCAGTCTAAATTTTTCTGTACAAGTGAATATAGTTTACAATTGAATACTTTATCACTGTATTTGTTTTACATTTATATTTAAATAAATATGAGCCTGAACATTGTGTTTATAGTAATATGTTACACCTTCCTGTCAGAGCTGTGAAAGGAAGCTTTGTAAAAGTATAAGAAAAGCAGAGAAGTTCTGTATTCTATAAAGCCCAGTCAGGAATACTGTATTTCAATGAAGTTATAACGTCTTTTGACATGAAATGATTAAAAAGATGACTTTTTATTTCTACTTCTTCTTCCCCACAAAATAGGTAAAAATACAATCAGTACAAACAGTGTTAATAAACCAAGTCCATTGCATTCAGTCTTTTTGTGGTTTACCAAAATCTTGATTGGTATTCAAATTTTTCACTTCAGCGTGAGTGACACAACTGACACAAATTAGACCACAGATCTCAATTTGAAAAGATTTTGTCCCAGACAGGCTTATCAGATATGATTTTCTATTTTAGATGTTTTACTACAGAAAGTGTATGAAACCTATGGCCCAAATAGTCATAAGTTCTGTCATTGTGTTACTTATGGATGAAATTATGGTGAAAACTATTTATTCTTTTAATTTTAAATAGTAAATTTACTAAATTTACTATTTATTACTCTTAAGGACCCCTGGTGGTCCAGCATTGCTCCTCATGTTGTCTAAGAGGTCCCTCAATGTCAGTCTTGGGAGCGGCATCCCAAGATAGATCTCCGGTATTGAGGTGTCATGTAAACCCTACTCATGAGCCTTTTTCATGCAAAAGCTCAACTAAAAAGGACATTGACTGTACTTTTAAGGACCATAACCTTATGCATAGGGTTTACAATAGCTCTTGCAAACAGTAGGCAAAACAATACTTTCTCTATTTATTTAAATATAAATGTAAAACAAATACAGTGATAAAGTATTCAATAGTAAACTATATACACTTGTACAGAAATTTTTTTGGCCGAGTCCAGTGATCCCGCAGAAGCAGAGGTTGTTGTGTCTTACAGATGACCCTGGGTACTGCAATGGATATTCTTTCAACTCATGAGAGGCAATTTTGCTACCGCCACCTGCTGGTGTAGCTAATAAACTGCTCTCACAGTTACAGATTTCTGTGGTACAGAGTGGTACAAATTCTACAAATGTGTAAAAGTCCTTAATGTAGCGTGACTTCCAAATTGACAGGAAATGGTCCGCAAATGTGCAAAAACTGTTTTGTGTGTTAAAAGAGATCCACAAATGTGTAAATAACACTTTTTATGTGAAATTAAAATTAAAATGTTTGTACAGAGTAAATTGTACATATTTGCAAATTGCACTGTGTTTTTGAGGAAATGATTTTACACAATTCAAATGCAAAAATACAAGTTTTGGGTAGTGTGATATTTGTTTATATATATATTTTTTTTTACAGATCTCCACAGTACACATTGGACAAAATTCCACAAATGTGTGTAAAAAGGAAGTTACAAATGTAACATGAGCCACAAATTGACAGAAAGCAATCTGCAAATGTGCAAAAACTGTTTTGTGTGTAGAAGTCACTCTGTATTTTTGTGGATATGATTTTACACATCACAAAAGTAAAAATACATATTTGTAGAAAGTGAAATATTTGGACACATATCATAGGACACATTTGTGGATTGTTTTCTGTGGGTTACGAATCTTAAAGTCCAATAAAATCTTCCATATAACTCGACCCAACCAACTAGCATGCACACAACATAATGAGCACGATGTGGATTTACCCAATCTGATATCTATTCACTATCTCACTGTCGCAACTAAAGAAGACAGTATGGATATTAAACAACAAAAGAGTAGGTTTAGAGTCTTTCATATATGGGTGGCATGATGGGCTAGTGGATAGCAGGGTGGCCTCACAGCAAGAAGGTTCTGGGTTTGAACCCCAGAGGTCCCAGCCTTTCTGTGTGAAGTTTGCATGTTTTCCCCATGTTAGCGTGGGTTTTCCTCCGAGTGCTCTGCTTTTCATCATCATCAAAAACATGTTGGAGTCGGCTCCCGGGCGCAGCACAGTGGTTGCCCACGGCTCCCTTGAGGGATGGGTTAAATGAAATTTGCTATGTGTGACAATTAAAGTACCTTTAATATCTACATAACATTAGTGGATGTACACATGCATTAATCCTCATTTTTGTTTTGCCAATTATCTTTGAAATATTCACTAAAATTGGATGGAAGGTTTACTAGAGAAACTACACAACTCAAATCTTGAAACACATGCAAAAGACAGACTGGGACTGTCGTAAATATCCAAAAGGTTGGATCCCACTCACATCCCACTTATACATTTATTCTTTTAGCTGACGTGTTTTATCAAAGCAACCTACAATTGCTACATATGTCAGCGGTTGCACGCCTCTGTAGGTTTAAGTGTCTTACTCAGGGACACATTGGTGAAATTGTCACAGTGGGAATTGAACCCAGGTCTCTCACACAAAAAGCCATGTGTCTGATCCACTGTCCCATCACCACCCAACACTCATACCAAGTCTTGAGGGGAGGCTCTGTTGCTTGTTGTTGAGTTTTTGCTGGGACTACTTTTTCAGGGATCCTTCACTGGCTAACAGTTTAAATTTACAGAACGAGGTAGCTTGTACAATGAAGTATGAATGGAATTTTTGTTTTGTTTTGGAAAGCAGCCAGCGAGCACTTTCATATGCTAACAGATGTGTTTAAAGTTATGTAACATGCTGATTTTTTGTGAACGGCCCTGTATCTCTGTTTAGTTTAGTTTCTCAAACCATTCTTGCCCACTTTACACAGAACCATCATATCTGAGAAAATAGTGATCATATCTCAGCACCACTGCTTCTATTTTCTGGCCAGATTAGAGCTGAACTGCTGAGACAAGCGCTGCCATCAGACATCACTCTATGCCTCGTGAGCTAGTGTGAAACTGAAATCTACAACCACAGCGACCCACAGCGAGCAAACAGCCTTTCAAAAGCACTGTTAATTCCAAATCGGGTCATTATCTCAAAAATTGAAAATGAAAATTTCCAGTTTTCAGATTTTCAGTGTGTGAGCTGAATTTGGTTGTAATATTCAGCTTTTGTGTCTGTATGAATGTAAAAACAGGTCCTTGTTGTAGAACAAATATTTCGTTGTTGCTTTTGATTTTGTGTCATATGTGTACTTGTGCAAAAACAAATGATCTTTAGTTGAATTAAGCGTAAGTGACTTAATAATGTTAACAAAATCCAAGACAATTACTTGTAGTTTGAAATATTTACTTTCTCCTCACTGTATTACATTTACTTTCCTTTATCTAGGTTATTGAACCCACTTTCTATGACTAAAATTTGCATAGTCACCAGATCTGTTGAGAACAGGCAGGGGGAGACATTGTCACATCGAACATAAACAGCATAAACAGTCAAACACCAACACGTCACCACTGAGTCAAACCCCTCTGGTATCTGATTACAGCAGTAATCAGACACCAATAAGTAACCAGTAAGCAGTAAGTTAGTAAGATGTGCCTGCATGGGTGGGTTCCAATGATGTTCAGATCGCAGAAATATATCCGCGGATCGAGTGGGTCTTTGTCATCAAAATGAAACTTCTGATTAATAACCGCTAGAATGAATATTCTCCCCATTAAGAAAGGCGCTGCGCGCATTTACGCACTAGGTACGTCATCGATTATTTACATCTCACGACAATCCGACAGCATCTGTACACTGACAGCAGCCTCTCTAATCATGATAGTAATCGCTGAAGAAAACACATAACCTATACAATTATTTTTTACATGATCCATATCCATATTGTCAATATTTTAGAGACACTCTGAAATTTAACAAACTATGTTTTCAGAATATTTTTTTTGCTGCTAAAATGTTTCTTGGTTTTGGTGAATTATAAAAAAAAACACACAACATGTTTTGTGCGTTACTGAGATTGTAACGGGTAATATTACTGACATTTCATTAGTAGCGCATTGTATTATTGCGTAACAGCGAAAAGCAATGGGCTAAATTGCTGTTGTTTCGTTACATATTCTTACACATTAGTCACAACACTAGCCAAATATAAAAAGGGAGAGAGAGAAGGAGAGGCGGTCTTTGGAAGTAGAGGTGTTGGTGTTTAGGCTAACTTTCTTTGTGGGGAGAGACTACACATGCACTATGTCGCTCTCTCTTCTGGTCCTGCTGGTCTGCAGCGCCCAGGCTTCTCATTATCATGGAATAGTGATGACTTACTACCCAAAAAACACTAACGAAGATGGATCTATGACGGTACGTTCAGTTTTGTTTTAATTCACCTTTCACACAATGACATAATTTTTAGGATATTTGCAAGACAGTAGAAAGTGCAGTAAAGTCTGTTTCTTGTGTCCTTAGAAGTTCCAAGAACAATGCAACAAACTTTATATATTTTTCAAAAAAATATAGGGGATATACGGGTTGTAAAAGATGTCATTTGTAACATGTCCTATTTATTAAATCAGGATCAAGTTAGGAATCTCCATATTCACTCTGTACATGCTTAGTTTAGACCCTATTCCGTGGGATATAGAGTATTGCCTGCTTTGTTGCAGGGGCGATTCTAGGATCAGACCTTTAGGGGTGCTCAGCCCCAAATGAGAATGTATCATGCATACAAAGCCTTGCATAAGTGTTCACTAATTGGTGGAGAGTATAAGTAGGCCTACTAGAGAGGAGCTGGTGCGGAGCGGGTCAGTGATGATATATTTGGGTCATGAGACGTGACGATGCACATGAATAAGACAAGAAGATTTTTAGCACTATTTAGATTAAATATTTGATGTTGAAATATTTGTCTGGGGGGTCTGGGAGTCCTCCCCAATAAGATTTTAAGCATTAAACTCAGAATTTCTTCCATTCTGGAGAAATTTCTGCTCCAATTTATGGAGGAAATGTCTGTTTTTATATGAGGAAAAACTATATTGAATTGCATGTTTTCTTATTGTGCAAATCCATTTTTCTCAAAGCATTTTCATTTGTTAGTTAAAATTTCTTGGTGCAAGCTGTATTTTAGAACATGTTTAACAAATGCTTTCAAAAATTGATGGGGTGAAGGTCAGACAGCAGTGTGGAGCTTCTTTTTTTAAGGATGTAGTTTTGTGTTGATGATTGAGCTTAATTTGTTAATAAAAATCTTTAATTTGGTTGCACAGAATCTGTGGAGTATCAGTTATTTGTATCAGTATAATATTCTAGCTTAACCCCTAGAACCTATTTTTAGGAAAAACGCCTAAAATAACATATCCAAAATAAATCAGTAATATCTCCTCAACCATTAGGCCTAGATGCATAATTCTGGTGTCCTTTGAAAGGTCAGAAGCTAAGGAATATAAATCTATTGTATATTAACATATTTATTTTACCATTACAGACTACATGGAGATTAAATACAGAAAAAAATATGATATTTTCATTCTCGCCTGGTAAAAAAAAGCTATATTTTAATGCAATAAACCATCAAAACCATCATAAGATAGATTATAAAGCACCTGGATATCTTTTAATACACCTGGAACACAACTGCAACTTTAAAATTGATGAAAAGAAACTAATATACACCAGTTATTACACAATTTTTAAAAAATATACCTGGCGAATGTCCATATTTTTGAAATATTTTCTGTTAATATGTTCACTTTTATTGGGAGTTATCTTTAAAACACTATTTCTCTTCATACAACCACATTCCAAATAACATAAAGCTTCCAAAACATTGAAATGTTGATAAAACCAGTCATTACAATTGAGAAAAATCACTCTCATGCTTTAAAGGCCCATAGCTTGAGAACAGATGTCTGTGTGTTCCTCAGGGTCAGGCGAAAAAAACAAGCTATTGCATGAGGTTGTACCTGCTACGGTTCGCCAGCAGAGGCCGACAAAGTCCGCCTCTACCAAACATGCTCTTCTTTTATGAGGATTTGAAGTGGCTTCCGTAGGCCGCCGGCAAGATGGCGGCGCACCGAGCGATCGTTCCGAACCCGAATCGCCGCTGTTTCTGGACGGAATCCAGCTATAAAAACCCAACTAGATTACCGACCCGATACGGGGGGCGCTCGGGCCGACTTGGTTAAATTAAAACTAATTTCATAGCTAGGGAATGTAGCAAACATTTCAAATTCGTCCAGTGTAAGTTACAGTATACTGCTACCAACATGTCATGTGTCATGTATTTTTCTGGTTTCATTGTCTTCCTCCTCCTCCTGCAGCTCCTCCTTTTTCCTCTCTGCCTCCTCATCAACATGACTGGGTCCATCATCACCCTGTCCCTCTGCATCACTCTACTGATAACAGCTAATATACATACAGACACACAAAGATTCCTCGCTTATAGAAGGATGTTGTCTTGGAGTGATGACGCATTGCAAACTGTTGTTATAGTGTGCACCTATTTCTTCTGCTGCTGGGAGCAACATCCACCAAGGAAGCTGTTGTGTCATTTTTAACCTTGCCGGCGTTTTACCTCTGTTCTTTTTAATTTTATTTATGCTTTTCTTTTCTATAGTGCTTTAATCATTAGAAGGGTGATAGGTTGATTAGTAGGATGACAGTCTGATTACTGGTTCAATTAAAGTATTACTATTTTTAAGTTTAAGTAAGTACGCAATATTATTCTGTGTGAACTTGTTATCCTTCAATGTCTAGATGCGAAGCTGATGAAGCCACGTCAGGTGAACATGCAAAACCCTAGATAACAATCGGCAGGTACTGTTTGATTAGAGTGTAGATAGGACAAGGTAATGTGGAGTTTTGTTCAACACCAGATAAAGTGATCTAATGTTTGCTCAGCACCTAGGTAATATGGCATAGTGTTTGCTTATTATACTGCTTTTCCAGTCCTGTATTATAGTTCTGTGACTCCTGCATGACAGCTTTGCATGATTCAAAGTTCAAAAAAATATTTTCTTTTCTTATACTGATTCTTCATGTAGGCCTTCATTTCAGCCTACTGTCTGAACAAGCTGTAGATGCTCCTGTCTCTTTAAGGCCCCCCCTCTCAAAGCCCACTGTTTTGTGATTGGCAAGACCTGAAGCATGTTACCAGGCTGTGGTTGTTGCTGGGCGGAAAAAGCAGACTGACCGGCTCCATCTGTCTGGTATTATATAGAACAGAGCTGTTGGTAGAAAAAGCAGTTCAAAACAGAGCGTTCAGAACAAAAAGAAACCTGAGGTTTTAACTCACAGTGATTTCATATTAATGCTTTAACTTCATTTTTTGAAGCTTTGGTCATGTTTAACATGAACATCCAACATTATAACGTAAAATTTGGAAAGGTATAACAGGTCTCCTTTAAGGATCTGATAACACACAATGTCGTAGTAAGGATGAGCCATCGAGTAGACACCTGCTGCAGGTCACGTAGCCACTGAATGAGATCATGACATGTACATTGTAGGAAAAAATCTTGCACTGCCTCTTGACCATCTTCAGAGAAGTTCTTGGCTACAAAGTTATTGACTATTGAGGAAAACTAATGGAGTATTTTTTAACTGAGCTTTATAAGGTCGTGAAGGTAGGGACTGGGCCTTCAGTAAGCCTAGCCTGGCCTTATCTCTGAACCATCAAAGCAGTCGGTTAATTTGGCGCATTCAGCTGTCTCTTGTGCCGACATCTATTTCGTCTTAATTCTTATTTTTTCCAGCACCACACATTTCCTTTTCTTCTTTCTTTCTTTTCACCATATTTACCATCTTAGTCGTCCTTATCACACAACCTTAGGCTGAGTTCAGCCCTGACAAAATCTAACGCAAACCAGTGCTAAAGGTTTTGGATTAAACTCGCCCCAGATGGAAACTCCTCTGATCGGTGCCGTTGAGCCAATCAGAATTCAGAACAAAATGAGGATCAGTCCAAGTTGGGAAGGGACGCCCATATCCTCCCTCAGTAAGGAAAGTATTAGTTTTGCCCAGTATGATAGACACCCAAACAGGTTCCCCTGCAGCTGACCAGTCAGCTAGCACAGTCAAGGATCATTCAGTAAAACATTAGAAACTGAAAAATGTTGGCATTTAGGGACATTAAATCGGTTAAATATAAGAAGAGTCATATGAAACTATAGGCTAATTGCTTGTCCCTTTTCTTGTTTCTCCAAAATCTAATGTTAAGTAATTTTCAGAAAATAATAATAAATTATTATATTATTTTTAGGGGTGGTTAGATGAAATCTTTTCCCATATTCCTTTTTACATCATGTTACCTTTCACCCCAGCATGTGTTACAACTAACCCAGACTATGGGGGAAATTGTAACATTTTACTTCTTGTGTTTGAGACTAAACCATGGATTTTCTGTGTGGGTTGCAGAGATAACAGTTGCACACTTTAATAGCAGAAACATGTAACTAGTTCGAGTCACATTTTGAACGCAGCGGCTTAAAAGAGCTCTGAGATCCAGACAGAAATGTCAAAAATGTTACAACCATCCCCAGTCTCCCCTACTGTACAATAAAGGAATCAACATTTTACCGCCTAAAAAAGATTAATTGAATTTTGGAAAATATTCTTCCATGTGGATCTTGTTGTCTGTGTATGCACCCCGCCCCATGGGATAATAATGGGATTGGAATGTGCCTTTTTCCAGCCTTGGCTACCACTATGCGTGATTGGTGGTGCTACAACTCTCCCCATGTTACAACCATACCGGTCTCACTATATAGATTTTATCAAGTATTGTATGTCAGCAGGATCACAGACAAATGCAAAAACATGTCTTCAAAGAAGCATCTTCTCCTAAACTACCACTTGGATCATGGATGTTGTCATTAATGACAAAACACTTCTTCACTGTAATACTACAGGTGGACCTTCACTATAAGTTGAACTTCCAAGATTGCACAGACATTACCTCGTGGACCTGCTTCAGCGGTAATTGTGGAAATGTGAGTTCTGAAGTGTTAAACAAGGTCGATGATGAGAACGACACATTGGTGTGGTGTCAGATAGAGGGAATCATGACTCGCCAAGTTTCCACCAACACTCCTTTTCAGTTGTGGTAAGTGCACCATGACAATGCAGAAAATTACATTATGTTATTTCACTGCCATTTTCAAACAACTACTGGATAGTAAGAAAATCTAATTCGTCTTTTCCAAAAAAGTGGAGGAAGTCTTCAGGTGTTTTATTGTTGTAGTTGGTTGAGGTGGAGCCCATTTTGCACTGGACTGCAGCAAATTATTATTTTCATTATGGATTAATCTGCTGCTTCTATTGATTGATTGTTTGGTTTGTACAAATCCAGAAAATAGTGATATATTTAATAAGTATACATTTACTTTTTTATCAACTAGTAAGCTGTCAGATAAAATGTAGTGGGGCAAAGTACAATATATTTCTCTGAGATGTAGTGGAATAGAAGTATAAAGTGGCATGAAAACAAAACACTCGAAAGTACAAGTACCTCAAACATGTACTTCAAGTACAGTACTTGAGTAAATGTACTTACACTACTTTACATTATGAGTTAATATCTTACAAGTCAACTCTGCACACCTACATATGAACATACAGGTTCTCAGCAGAACAGTAAAAACTGCTTTTCCTACTGAAGGTCAGATGATGGTGCCTGGATAGATAACATCTTAAATGGCATCATAGCATGGAGAGCTTTGACTCTGGTGGAGCTGAGGAACCGGTCAGACACCAACCAGGCCAACAGATCACCCCAGACCACAATACTGCCTGTTTTGAGGTAAGCCTCCTCACTGTTTATGTTTCTATCGTTTTGTTATCAAAAAATAGACCTTGTGTATATAAACAATGTATGCAAAACATTTTGCAATCAATATGTCATTAGTACCTTCAGGACCATACATTTATAAACCTTAAATAGTACTTGTTTTAAGCAACAAGGTCAGATGAAAGGCCTTTGAATTTCATATAGAAATGTCAGCAGGATCACAGACATTAAAGTCACGTCTTCTCCTAAATTACCTTTCGGATCATGGATGTTGTCATTAATGCCATAACATGTCTTAGCTGTAACACTACCAGTGGACCTTCACTATTTGAACTTCCACTCTTGCTTTGATTGTGTGTTATGATCACTTGTATGTCTTCACACGCTAACATCTATCAGTGAGTCAATCAGCAAGTTGAGTTGATGAAGTGAATCTACAGCTCCAGTATAACCATTTGAAGCCCTCCCCACTGTGATTTATTTTTGTACGATAAACTTTTACAACTACTACAAACCCCCACCCCATCAACACACCACGACTCATGTTCTCTCGTCCTCTCATTCGCTCTCTCAATTCAATTTCAATTTCAATTAGATTTATTGGCTTGAATGTCAAAGGAACAATCTTGGCAGTAGTACAGTAGATTATTTCATTACAGATCTAGACCCGATGTCTCGCTTTCACAGTCAGCCACCTCACAAGGTCATTATAGTTTTTGATTTTGCATTATTTTTTTCCCCATTTTGACTTTTTTTCATTTTCAATTTAGTTTTTATTAGTTTTCAAAGTGGGTTTGCTAGTTTAGTTTACTTTTTAATCTTTGTTTTTAATCTTAGTTTTAGTTTAGTTTTTATTAGTTTGAGTGTTTTTGCTGCACAATGCCAAGCTCAGTTCAGTTTGTATATAGGTGCCCAAACACTAAGCTAATATATATATATTTGAAGTACTAACACATTGTTTAAAGAAATACTACAAACCTCACAGAAGCTTCCACCTATCACTACTTCTCAGGGCTCTGAGATTGAGTCTGTATCTAAATGCAAGTATCTAATTGATGATTCTCTCCCTTTTAAACCTCACATTCAGCAGTTTTTCCTTTGAGGCCAAAAGGAACTGGTTGCTGCCACTTTCATATCAGTACTGGACTATGGCGATGTTATATTCATGCATGCATCCTTTCAAAGCTTGAAACCGTTGGATACTGTTTACCACGGAGCTCTGAGGGTCATCACAAACTTTAGAGCCCTTACTAATTATTGGCTTATTCTTGTTTACAAGGCTATTCTTGGTCTGCTTCCCCCATACCTACAAACCTACATCAAAAAGAAAGGCACAGGAAGATATTGTCTTCGTTCTGAGGACTTATTACTACTATCTGTCCCTCAAGTCTGGACTGAATTAGGAAAAGGGGCGTTAAGTATTCGGCCCCCTGCGCTTGGAATCAGCTGCAAAATGTCCTGAATCATTCAGTAAATATAATAACCAGCAGACATGTCAAGGCAAGGACTAACGTGCATATGTTTTACTTATAATTTCCATGTCCGCTAGTACGTGAGGGTCCGCTAGGGTCCCCGTGACATCAAAGGGGGTACGTAAAGGGTCTGTGCGGACGTCTGTGTGCCTCACGTTTTTTGTGACTGCGCCAGATCCACAAGGTGACTAGCACTACCAGGACACCAACCGATCTAGTGCGCATGTGTTGAACGTGTCCGCCAAGCTGACTGCGGAAAGTAGTATAAACGGAAGTAGTCTGCGTTCGCGGGGTCCTTCTGTCAGCTACAGAAGGACCCCAAGTATAATATACCTCGAGTATATTCGAGGCTTAGCCCAGTGGTAGGGGAGGTCACAGTCAACGGGCAATGGACAAGTTCATCCCACATGCAGGATGAGCTCTAAACCAGACCATGCGGTTAAAATTATGCCTTGTGTCGGCTATTCAGTGGAAGATGTCAGCTGATGAATAAATAGCAATATTGCCAAAACTATATATAAATTACATAAGGACAATTATCTCTCTCTCTCTCTTTTAGAGTTCCTTCAAACTGTCAGAGAGATATCAACCTATTGGCGTTTGACCCGGATGAAGATGAAGTTAAATGCAGATACGGAAACACAACACTGTCAGAGTGTTACGACTGCACACCGCCATCTGTTCTCAACCTCTCAACAGTGAGTTGACAAACTCCACAGTAATGTTTATTTAAATAAATTTTTACAATCGGACTCCTGCCAAAAGTTTGTGACAAAAAGGGGAGACCTTATATAGTTTGTAAAAAGTGCTAAATATGCCCAGAGAATTCTCCAGTCACTGACTGTGGTCTGCAAAAAGACCACATATATATATGTATATATACCCCTTTAAAATCTACAGCATTGTATTTCATTATCTTACAGAAAAAATGACATATTTCCTCTTATTTTGTCCCTTTTTGTCCTCTTGCAGTCTTGTACTTTGTCATTCAGCCCCACCAATAGCGGTAATGAAGGTCTGTGGGCTGTGCAGCTGGTGATGGAGGACTTTCCCATGCAGAATATCACCCTGACTCAAACTGATAGGATGCAGAGGAATATAACTACCAACAACGCTATCAGCAAAATACCCGTCCAGTTTGTTTTAAGTGGTAAGACCTTGTTTCGTCAGCGTGTCATTGTTTAGTTGCCCTGAAGTTGCCCAGAAGTTATGTTGATTTTAAGTAAATGAATCAGTTTTTGTAATGTTATATGGCAACAAAAAGCACAGTGTACAGTATTATATTCACATTGCAATGACATTTTTCTGGTTTAATATGCTTATTTTTAGAAAGTATCTGTTTCACATATGAGCTTTGCATGCTAACATTAGTTTCGTTATTAATTTTGAGGAATTTTATCATAAACCAAAGGCTCTAGTAAAGTAGAGTGATGGAGTAACAAGCCTTCATTGCCATCCTCAGACAACTTCCATGTGGCTGAAATGTTTGCTTTTCTTATTGTTCCAGTGGACGCTGCGGTGCCGTCCTGCACAGAGGGACTCTATCTGCCCAAGTTTCTGCCTCCAACCCCAGCCAACAGAGCTCGGCTGTACACCCCTGTTGATCAGACCCTGGAAATCAGTATAAATGGAACAGCAAATATCTCCATGTAAGTCAAAAATAAATATACTTAGAGGAAGTTTGATCTTAAAATACCACAGGCTAATAACCCTGCAGAACATTCTCAGGTTCTATAAGAAAAACTTATCCACATTAAGACATAAGTCAGATGCATAGATATCATTCACCATGGTTTACAAGTGCCCAAAGAATCTTAGAGAACAAGCTGTATGCCGTTAGGATATACACACAGTAGGCGTAAGCATAAAAAGCAGTATGCACTCAAAACATGAAAAACTTCAGTACATTGTGCAAATGCACCTGTAAACTACGCCATTGTCAGGGGTAATGGCAGAGAGCTGAAGGCAGAGGTTTGGACCCAAACGCAGACGAGGAGGATGCAGTAAAAATAAAGATTTATTGAAACACAAAAACTAAACAGGCTTACGCTGCGAGCTCAGCAGAAAATTACCAAACTTAAAGGGCACTCCAAACAAAAACATAATCCAAAAGGCAAAGTCCAAGAACACAGTACAAACCAAAGAATAAAAAACAAAAACAGGAAAGTGCAGAACAATAAACTGACGACGCAGACAAAGCAAACTCTACCATATAGACGACGTGACAAAGACTGAGGAGAGCTGAGGACAATATATACACACACAGGGACTAACGAGTGGGGCGGGAGCAACACAGGTGAGGGGAATCAGGACTAATGAGACACAAGCAAGCAGAGAGACAACAGGGGAGAGAAGCACAGCTGAGACACATCAGGTAATCAAGTGAAGCTAGACAAGGACACCAAGTACAGGAGGTTAACAAAATAAAACAGAAACTAAAGTTCACAAGGACGCACAAGGACAGATCAACCAAAGTAAAAACACAAAGACAGCAAAATCAGGACGCTGACAGAGACGGGACCAAACAGGTGACAAGACTATACTAAAACATAGAGACAAAAGACTAAGGACTAAGACAGACCATCCAAAGTACATAGAACATGAACAAAAGTACAGGACCAAGAACAAAGATAAGAGACAAGACAGTTGCTAAGAAGACTTAAAGCGAAAGAACCAAAATAACAAACTACAAAATAAACTACAAAACTCCAAACCATGACAATATCAAATAAACACAGGAAAAACAGCACAAAACCCAAATCCTAACAGCCATGTTTTTTCAGTTTTACAGGCTTTGAGTTTTAAAGGCTAATACTGGTTTGTTGACTTTAATGCAACTACAAAACAAGAGAAAGTAATCAGCAGCCTATGTGACTCATCAAAAATCAGTCAGCAGCTGCCATGAAACAACAATAAAAAGAAAGATGAGTCAGATGTTGGGTGAGAGGAAACCCCCCAGTTGTAGAATTTCAGTCTTGTCGTCATGGAAAACAGGTTTCTTACGTTTGGGGGTAGGTAGGTTTTGAAAATGCTAATTCAACTTGCCAAGTCTTTTCTTCTGTTTGTTAAAGGATTTCTGATCTGCTGTTCAGCGGGCCGTACAATATAAACCAGACTACACTGGGAGCTGGACAGTTCATCCTGAGTTGGACGCCATCTAAAAACCAAACTGGAGAAAGCCACCCTGTCTGTTTTGTTCTCCAGGCAGTTTTAAAGTCAGTCACTTTTTTAATCTGGGAATATAATCAGTTGGCAGGGTATCATCATTTGCTTCAATTTTTATTTTGTCCTTAACAATACGTCTTTGTGGTCTCAGATATCTGAACTTTAGGAATGAGTTGAAAATCAAACGTGTGCATGTTTACCAAAATGTCAAATTATTTCTTTAAAACAAAGTAGGGCTAGTTGTAGTTGTGAACCATCTACAGTAGCACACTTAAGTAAATAATAAGTTGTTAAGAACTGTATGTATGGATGTAGACTGCATATCTGTACAGGTGTCTACATAAGAATTTGTGGGGATATAGGATAACTGTGTATGTTGTAGTGAACGTCTTTCTATCTTGAAATATATAATATAAATAATTTTTGACATAATATTAATTTATTTTTACAGTTCAGTCACGTATCAGTCGGAGCTACGATGTGTGATTGTGAATGTTGTACACAGTAAGTACAGCACTTCTTTTTTTTGATAATGTATAAATTCAATTGTTGATTTCCTGGAAGTTCACTAGTAATCTATGTTTTATATTCACTTCTGTTTACAGACACATACTCGATTCCAAGTGAGTATGACAAGTGATGTTTCACACTACACTGTATCCACTTAAATAGTCTATTAATGGACTTTACATTCATAGCTAAATGATAAGTGAGAAAAAAGCATTGAACTTAACTGAAAATGAAGACCGATCGTCTACAGCTGTATTACTCAGTTTCAGCACCTTTCTGACCTGCATTATAATATTGAGTTACTGTGTTTCTAGTTTTCTTAGGTCTAAGGATGAAGGTTTCCGCTCTGTCTTCACTGTCTAAGGACTACATCATTGATAACATCGTAAAACTGGTCAGTATCTTCTTATGTTATCAGAAATCCTGTCAAAGTATCAGATAACTGCACCAACCCAGAGGGCAGGCAGATGCAGAAACAGACAACAACATTGGAGAACTTCATTTCCATCCGTTGGTTTATATTTGAATTTTCCAAACCTGAAAACCTGTTTTTTTTATTGTGCCCTCTTCTTCTACAATGGTTTAATTCAGTCCAACTGGAGAATTAGCAGCACCAACTCTTTATCTTGATAAGCCAACTCTAAATATTCGTGTAACTACTGGATGGACACGTGCGGTAATTTTTACTTTGTTTTTGCACAGGTGTGACCACCTGTGACTGATGTCACCAATTATGTGTGAACTGGTCACTACTAAACAATTCAGCTTTTCTTTCCGGCCACAATGGGGGTCAGATAACAAGCTATTTATATTATTTTATTTCGCAAAGCTCTGAAGTACTCATTGACTTTTACTCATTGACTTTCAGATGAACAAGAGACAGTTAACTTAAAGACACTAATGTGAGGGATGACGCTGAGATCTAGATTGCAGTACACAGACCAAGGCTAGTATGAGAGCAGTGGTTGAGATGCGTAAAATGTAATGTAGGGGGATCAGTTAGTCTGGCCCTGAAGCATTTCTTGTTCAAGTTCATAACAGAGAATGTCAAATATGTTGAGATGAACAAACTCAGCTATGAGTAGGGAAGTAGGGAGTGAATCGATGTGTCATTTTTTGTGAGAGTAGAAAAATACTGAAAGTGCACATTGAACTGTGCAGACAAAGATGTGATAGCTGCTGCATACCTCCTTGTTTGCTCACCAATATTGACCTGTGGAAAACTGTCCATGACATCACTCTTTGTATGGAAATTGAGATTCTGGGATCCGTCTGTGACAAGTGTCTTTCAAAAAGTTGGAGCTTGTTTCTGAAGGCCTTGATGTGTGCATATAGCTAGCTCCCCACTGCATCTTGCCATTTTAGGCTGAAGTTTGGTGCATTCAAATATTTAGTTCTGTCAATCAAAAATGCCAGATCTGTCAGCCAGACAGGATCTGTTATGAAAGGGTGGGATGGCGCAATGGTTAAGATGCCCGCCTTTGGTGTGAGAGACCCGGGTTCAATCCCCACTGTGTCCCTGAGCAAGACACTTAACCCCTCGTTGCTCCAGAGGCGTGCAACCTCTGACATGTATAGCAAGTGTAAGTTGCTTTGTATAAAAGCGTCACATAAATGCAATCTGACAGTTCTTGCACTAAGCCATCAGACATGGTTTTTGTAGACGAGATGGTGAAAACTAACAGTTTTCACCACCGGTTTAGTGCAGAGAAATAGTCGGTGGATTATACAGTGGAGTTTAATGGCCTTGCCTCCCTGTTTGCTGACTTTGTTACACATTAGTGTGGATCAGGGCTGAACTGGGACAAAAAAACAGCCCAAGCATTTTTAACCCATGCAGACCACTACAATCGGTTGGCAAACACACTACAGACACACCTCACCAATACACCACCCTTGCAGTCCTCTTAAAATATGTGTACCTACCAACTGTATTGTTTCTCCCAAACCACTATAAAGCTGAGTTGCAAGTGCCGCAGATAAGTGAAAGACATGAACACAAGTGTTCACCTAACACAGCCCATTCTTGTCTCCTCCTCGATTTGTAAATCCGAAAGCGCAACGACCATCCAGCATTTTGGCAACGCAAAAAGTAACAAACTCAAAGTAACAGTGTATCACTTGCATATTGGTTGGCAGGGCAGCGGAAAATAACATGTTTTTTACCCTCCAAGGGACCGTTTTCTTTGGAATGTGGCGTCACATGAAAACTATGAATTGGGCATTGAGTGATCACCAGCAGTAGGTGACAGTCTCACTTTATGACAGTGCTTTGATTATAATATTTTAATTGACCTAACAATATTCATTACCATCATTATGGTATGGCACACATCCTACATCCCTGCTCCCTACAGGTCCCCGTTAAGCTACTGTTAAGCTACTGTTAAGCCCTGTCGCGATCACTTCTCTGCCTGGTAGTGACCCCGCTCTCCTTCACTCCTTCAGGTGCCTGTGGCTGCACAATGTCGGGCACTACAGCTGATGGTGAAGCTACTGCAGCCTCGGTAGCAAACATAGCGTTTTGGGGTTTTTTGACTGAAACGTCTCCCCTTTACTTCTGACACAAGAAACAGATGACAGAGGGGGGAGGAAATGGGACCTAGTCAGAGATGTGATTGGGCCAGCCCAGTGTCAGTATTTAAAATGAACCCATAAAGCTTGGACAGCTGCCCATTTTTAAACAATTATATAAGTATAGAAACAATTATATAAATAAAAAAATTTTAAGCAGGCTACCATCAGCCCCAAAGGTGCACCGACTGCGTAGATAGTCCACTTCTTTAACCAGTCATGGAGGGTGAGCCATCGGTAACAGTTCCAACCTCATTATCAACCTTTTTTTTTTTTAACCTTTTCATTTTATTTGGCTTATTTGAATCCATCACAGATAAGACTTGTTGTTGTCCAAAACGAGTAAACAGTGCCCTAGAGCATTCATGTTCATTGAAATGTTTGAGGAAGTCAACACAGTGCATATCTGTCATCCTTTCAGAGGGGTTTGCCAGGTGGCCCGTTAATCAGGAAATGATTAATGAAGTTTCCACGAGGGAAATACATTAATTCCCTGTGGCTGAGACAACATAGGCCAGTGTGACAAACCCAAAATTCCGTAACACTTTGACATTTGGCCACATTGTCAAAGAAAGCATTAACATTTTCTCAGCTGAAGCTACTTGTCCTGGCAAGGCTAGTTTCTCAGTGACAGCCTTGTGTCAAGCCTGTAAACCACTCTTTGTTGGCCTTTTTCTGTTTCTGCCGGCGTAGGCAAGAACTCTAGCTGGTGTGCCACAGCAAACTGTTTGGAAAATCTTCTGACTAAATTTGGTTAAAGACCAAAACAAGCGTCAGCTGACCTAGTAATAAACTCAAAAGCTGCTTCTCCAAATCAAGTTAAAAAAAGCCCACCCTGAGCCATGGTTCTGCTCGAGGTTTCTGCCTCTTAAAAGGAAGTTTTTCCTTGCCTGTGTCGCCTAGTGCTTGCTCTTGGTGGGAATTGTTGGGCTTCTGTAAATAACTTCTGAGTATGGTCTAGAGCTGCTCTTTATGAAAAGCGCTGTGAGATAACTGTTGTTGTGATTTGGCGCTATATAAATAAAATTGAATTGAATTGAATTGAACTTTAATATTATGTCAGGAGGTGTGCTGCCATGCTCTCTCTTTCATTGATCTTTTCTAACCATCTTCCTTTCTTTAAAATCATATTAGGGCCCATTGCATTCCTCATAGCAATTACAAATAAATTAAAGGCTTATTATGCTGTACTCGTCAACACAATACAGTTGGGCATAACACCAATACCACATTGTTTTTTGAGCAAAGTCATTCCGACAACTTTCCCAAAACTGACATTTGTGCTAATGTTGGCTAAATCTCGAGGGTAGCTCAACATAGCCCTTCAGCAAAAGTATCAAAAGACACATTGTCTCCTCTACTTTGAGCACCTCTAACTAAGCACTACTGTTTCATTTTCTCTGCAGATTAGAGATAAACTGGTGATGCAAGGGCTGCCATCAGACATCCCCCTAAGGTCCCTCGAGAGTGTCATGACTCCAGAGTGTCATGAAATCTACAACCACAGTGACCCCTGCTGTTTCAAATTGAACATTTATTGCAAAGTTTGTGATAAGAGTTAAACGATAACTATTTTGAAATGTTTTTGCTGTCTTTGATTTTATGTCAAATGTTTAGAATAATCCTCCAGTGACTTAATAATGTCAACAAAATTTAAAAGAATTGACTGTGGTTTAAAATTATTTTAAACTTTATTCTCATTGTATTACAACATTTATTTAACTTAATCAAGTACATCAGGTTATTGAGCCCATTATCTAGCTTTAAACGTTGTACAGTCATAAGATGTGTTTAAAACAGACAGGGGGAGGCATTATCATTTCAATATAAACACTCAACCCCTGAGCCAACACTATCTTTGGTCTTATTAGAGCAGTGCAGCATCAGTTTTTGCACACCAAATGCTTCACTTAAGCTCTTTGTTGGTGTTCCATCTACTTGAGACAGTTATGAGCTATGGTTTTCATATAAGAGCCCAGATGACGACGTCTAAAGTAGTGATGTTACATCTGAGAGCTCATAGAGCTCTGAGGCTCCGTTTAATAGTGGTTTAGATGCAGTGACGTATAGCCACTGAATATTTTCCAGCCTACTATCACCTGAAAAATATATCAAGGATTAAAGGACTTGTGTCTCAGCAGGACCTGGAAAAACTTGTCCATGTATTTATCTTTAGCCGGCTCGACTACTGTAACAGTGGCTTTACAGGCTCCCTAAAAGATCCATCAGACAGCTGCCGCTGATTCAGAGCACAGCTGCTCGAGTCCTCACTAAGACTAAAAACGTGGATCCCATCAACCAGTTCTGAGATCTTTACACTGGATTCCTGTCTGTCAAAGAATTGATTTTAAAATACTGCTGTTGGTTTATAAAGCACTGAATGGTTTAGGGCCAAAATACATTTCTGCTCTCCTGTTTCGTTATGAACCATCCCGACCTCTCAGGTCGTCTCAGAGTCAAAACCAAACGTGGAGAAGCAGCGTTCAGTTTTTGTGCTCTATATATTTGAAACAAACTCCCAGAAAACTGCAAGTCTGCTGACACTGTCAATTATTTTAAATCAAGAGTTTTCTTTAAACCACTGCCTTTAAATAAATCAAATTTAAGGATGTAGATTGGTAACTTGCACTGCAGCTTTAACTGTAAAGTTTTTTAACAAATTGTATTTTAATGTCTTTTTTTATATTTTGAATTCCCTTGTTGTTGAAATATGCTATCCAAATAAACTTGCCTTCTGTTAGTTTTGTTGCAAAGCAAATTAAAGCTTTAAGTACATAATGACTAACCAGCAACATAACTGAAAACACATATGAGGTAATAATGGTGTATAAAAATAGATCATCAAAACAAAAAAAAATCTAAATAACTAGTAACTTTTGTGAAAAGTACAATATTTCCCTCGTGTTGTGGAGTAGAAGTAGCATACATTGCATACGATTAAATAAACCAGGGTTTAGAAGTGAAGTCCAGATATGTTTTTGGTTTTTATAGAGCTCCTTAAGGTAAATTATACCTAAACACCCAAAGTTAATCTACAGTCACACAAACTAATGATCTATAAGCAAATACACACAAAGAGACCTGTTGGCAAAAAATACTTAAAAATAACAAAGCAAAATTTTGTTGTCTTCTGCTTTATGTGTGTCTGTGCACAGTGAAGACACATTAACTACAGGCTGTTCCTCATGGTCTCTCTCCCCACTGCTTGGCTCACTTCAGTGACATGAAATAAGAGATACAATCACACGCAAGCTATGATCAGGAAGTGCAAATAGGTTTCACACACCGTGTTTATGTGTGTAATCTACTGAACTGCTTTGTAATTGAGTTGTTGAAACTTAATAAAGACCTTTAAAAATATAGCAAATAGGGAAATCATGGTATAGTAATATCCCCAAATGTAACCCACAACTGCCATCACAGGACTATACTGTTAGAATTAAATGTGCAGACTACATAATGGCCACTCTTATGTAGTCTGCACATGTAATTCCATTGAGATGACAAATCAAGTTTGACTGACTAATGACTGACTAGTTTTTGACTGACCGATTTTAACTTTCCAAAGTTAAAATATGCAAGGGAACCATTTCCTGGTGTAAGGCAACACCTCATAGCACATGTTACGTCCTGGTGTGTCTAGGGGTGTCAGGACATAAACATAAACCAGATGTTTTTTTTTGAAAGGATGTTTATTTAAAATAAAGTAAAGTGTCACAAACAGAAAATGGGCCAATGGGTGCTGTGGAAATCAATAAACAAATATAACAAAAGGAGGTCCTCAAAAGGAGGATTACTACTCTAACTAAAGGAAAATAAAAGGATAAACCAAAACACTCTAAAGGATTTGCAAAAAACAAAACACAAAGCGCACAGCACCCTTGAACCTAGTGTAAACTAACATAAAACAAACTTTGGTGAATGCAAAAGGTGTATCAGTAGTTTTAAAAGCTAAAGTCTGGCCCACTTCCTTACCTTGGCACAATGTACGATACAAAGTCCGCGAATACTAACAAACACACAAAGGCCGTGAGGCATCTCACACGACACAGGCAATCGGGGTCTGATAACTGCCACGAACAGCAGACTGGGCAGGCTTTTAAGCAGGCAAGGGTGATTTGTGGCGCTCCGTGATTGGGCAGCAGAGGGAAGCCGCACCAATGGTTGGCAAGAAACACCGCACCCCAGGAAGCAGGCGGGGCCATCCCTCGAAGCATCAGCCAATCCTCTGGATGTGTTCGCACAGCCTGCTATTAGTTTACGCATGCCGAACCACTTCCTTGTGTAAAGCAACACCCCATAGTCTTATACTCATACTGAACCATGTCCTGTTGGATTGTATGATTTCAATGTGAACAATCTCCTGTGCGGAAGAAAGCCAAATATAAAAAGGGAGAGAGACAAAAGTATACAGATGATGAGAAACTTAAATAAGACATCATTAAGGCCCCTAATGTGTGTGTGCGTGTGTGTGTGCGTGTGTTATGTGTAGGTTGAGGTGACCAATGAGGAAATGAAGGTGTATATATTTGTATGTACAAATACTTTTGTCAACATGAAACTAAAAAAAAATTGTTCACAAAAAACAAACTACAACCACAGCAACCCCTGCTGTTTAAACATGAACATTTATTAACAACCTGCAGGAAGCTGTTTTCAGTTGCCTGCCAAACATAACTGCAAGGTCAGCTGCTCCACCTCCAACTTCTGCTTCCCGCTTCTAAAAAGCATTGTTTGGAAAACAATTATTATTATTATTGTAATGAATAGCTTTCATGTGTAAACACTTGACTGTATGAATGTAAAAGCAGGTTCCTGTTATAGAATGTTTTTGTTGCCTTTGATTTTATGTCCAATGTCTATTTGTCTATATATATTAAAGCCAACTGCAAAAAGAACTGATGAATTAAACATAGGCGACTTAATAATGTCAACAAAATGTAAGACAACTGATTTTGTTTTAAAATTATTACTTAATCCTCATTATGCTATGACATATATTAACCTTAATCTAAGTTAGTTAAGTTGTACAGTCATCCAATCTGTTGAGAACAGGCAAGGGCAGATAGTGCCAAAACAGTAACACATCTGATATACAGTCAAACATCAACACCTCACCACTGAGTCAAAAACATCTGGTGTCTGTCTACAGCAGAGCAGGACAACCTCAGTACTTGTACAACTGGTCCATCTAGACAGTTGGGGTTTTCATGCAAGCTCCCCAAAGACGAAGTCTAAAGTAGTGATGGTATGTCTTATAATGGAGCTCTGAGGCTCATTTTAATAGTGGTTTAGATGCAGAGACGTCTAGCCACTGTCTGAGCTTGCTTTTGATGTGAAATGTGATGTGACTGATGACTACAGAATCAGGTTTACTGTTGAGTAGCCTAAGTTTAGTCACATACAAGTAATTTGCCCTTTTAAGTTGGTGCATAACAATAGAGCAAAAGGCGCAGAGTTTATACTACTGAATGTACAGTAGGACTGTACTTGTGTGAGCTTACTGTAGGACTAGGGATATATCATTACATCTTCCAGAATTATTTGAAAATAGCCTTAACCGGAATCTCATGAGTGTTTGCTGACCAAAATTGTTCATTGTTTATTCATAGCTGAGAATCCGTGTATTCAATAGGTTTATTTTTTATTTCAGTTAATTGTTGCTTGGTTGTACCACTTTTTGTGATTTTATTTTGAAGTTATTGGTATTTATGTTAAAATGTATGTATGTATTCCCCATGTCATTTAGAATAAATACTTAAAATGTTTCCATGTACAAAGCCTTTTCTTCAAAATAAATCAAAATGTTAATGCAAAAAAAAAAAACCCCAAAACACTAATAAATTAAATAATGAGTTAAAACACAAAATATGAAGAATTTGTAATTCAATACTGGTTGGTCATTAACTTAAGACCATGACAGCAGACATTTCCTCATACCATGTCAGTTCCTGGTTCATTGTCTGACCTTAAACAAATTCTTCCGTGTGGGAGTCAAACTGACATAATAAAAGACACAAAGAGTCTGCATAATAGTGTTCGTATTCATTTACTGCCTGCGTGAAGAGAGACTCTTACCTTCACTATGTCCGTCTCTCTGCTGCTGTTTATGCTGCTTGCATGCAGCTGCCAGGCGACTCATTTCTTTGGGACAGTGATGACTTATTACCCAAAGAAGACGAGCACCAATGGATCTGTCACGGTATGTACATCTACAAGTGCTGTCACTTTCCAAACAAACAAACTTAGCTTTTAGAAATTAAAGAATAAAAATTAAGCTTTGAGGGGACACAAAGCCTGTGAAGGTTCTCAGTCATCCAGGTCATAGTTACATTTCGTCCCTCATCCAAGAGACTTCTTCAGGACACAACAAGTTACAGTTCTAAACTCGACTTATCTCAGAACTGAAACAATCTCTTGGATGAGGGACAAAATGTCTTGTAATGTCTTCAACCAAGTCCAGTTGCCCTTCCCTTTAAACTTCTTTGGAGGACACAAGATGTTACAGTTCTGAACTCTGAACTTTTTGGCATGAAAATGAAGTTTAATCAATATTGTTTGCATACAAAGTGAAGTAAACGTCTGCACTAAGAAGTACCTTCTTCTGTGTTGTGGATGGTTTTGTTGATTACTGCAGGTGGTCATTCGCTATAAGCTGAACTTCCACTTATGCACTGAATCTGACATATGGCAATGCTACATTGGGAATTGTGGGAATGAGAGTGCTTTAGTGCTGAACAAGGTCTACAGCGAGAGCAGTGGAGAGTGGTGTCAGAGAGAGGGAATCATGACTCGGCAGGTTACCAGCGATGCTACGTTTCAGCTTAGGTAAGTGCACCATGCCTATTGCAAAAACTCACTTGGCACAGTTTTGTCTGTTCAACTACCTTCTGTCAGTATCCCAACTATTTATATATGTATTTTTATATGTATTTCATGGAGAGTACGATGAAAGAGGTCACTTGCAGTATCAAATTCAATATCAAAGGAAGCTGTGGTTTTAGCCTCTTTTACCCTGTTGCTTTGGTTTTGTTGCACCGTGTCTGCTGTACTTTTATCCTTATGCAGGAAACACCAGTGGAAATGAAAGAAAGGACTGCCAGCAAGACTCACTTGTAGGGATACTTTACATAATGTTGTTAGAGGGTTGGCTGTGGGCTTGAGTGGTTTTTCAGAAGGCTTGATTGCCGGCTCCCCCAGTCTGTATGTTGAAGTATCCTTGGGCAAGATACTGAACACCAAATTGCTTGACTGGTAGCTGTGCCATTGATGTGTCAATGTGTATGAATGTCTATTTCCATTTCTAATGGCAGAGGCACCTTAGCCATCAGTGTGTGAATGGGGTCAATGTGACGTAGCTCTTTGAGAAAGGCGTAATACAAGTACGGACCATTTATCATGTATCATAGTCTGAGCCTGTTGGTGGAAAATGACGCACTTTTTGTGGGTGTAATTTTTAATCATCCCGATACACAGCAGCCACTGCATGCAGTTTGGGTTTGCCAGGTGAAGCCATTTACTGCACAGATTCCATTTTGACACCAAAATATGTGAAAAGAGGGTCCAGGTTTAAAAATACCAAAATTATCCTTTAATGCCATTTTCTAAAAGAACACTCTTATATTCGCAAAACATATACACACTATGCAGTCAAAACAGACTGAGTCAATTTAAATCTCCACATAAATAAGATGTGATGTCGCCCACAATACAGTTCAGAGACTTTTGAAAATTTACGTCAAAAATCATGTCGCTGTTGTGGTGGCTCCTGGTAAGCCAGTGCTACATTAACACTCTTTATGTTAGGGTATTGGAAATGCCACAGTAACATCTACAATACATGAGAACACTCAGGTTGTATATGTAGCACAGTAAAATTGACTTTCTCATGAACTTCCTCCACAGGTTAGATAATGGTAATTGGCTGAATAATATCGTAAATGGTATTGTAGCATGGAGAGCTGTGACTCTTGTGGAACTGAGGAACCGGTCGGACACCGGCCAGGCCAACAGATCACCCCAGACCACCATACTGCCAGTTGTGAGGTAAGCCTACTCACTCATTCAGCTCTCAAACCCCTCCATGGCACTAAATACTGCCACTAAACTCCAGAGCACAATTCATTTGCCATGTGTGAATTTGGCATTCCCTATAAACAAACTGCTCTCCCAAAAATTCACCTTTTTTCCTTTCAATGTTTGATGTTTTTCTAAACTGAATCAAGAATCAAAGGAAAAAGGTGGTTTACTTATTCTCACTAATTGATGTGTTATATGGATTTTTTAAAATTCATACAAATAAAACATTTTAATAAGTGATCTTGGTGCTGGTAGCTTATACTAAACTAAGCTAATCAGCTGCTTGCAGTAGCATTGCTACTTGACAGACACATATGAGGGTGGTATTGATTTACTAATCTAACTGATAATGTTTTTGCATTTACTTATGGAATTTCTGGCTCAGGCATCAGGGGAAACAAATACTTGGAGATGCACAGGGCCAGATAAGTTTACATGAGGAGCTGATTCTTATTCAGAGTCAAGTAAATGGCATAAACACATTGTTCCTCCACACAACTTTGAGACAGGAAGTAACAACTGCTAAAGCTTTCTCTGTCTCTGTCTCTGCCTCTGTCTCTCAGAGTTCCTTCAAACTGTCAGAGAGATTTGAATCTGCTGGCTTTTGACCCTGATGGAGACGAAGTTAAATGCAGATACGGAAACACAGCTCTGTCAGAGTGTAACCCCTGCACACCAGCGTCTGTTCTTAGCCTCTCACATGTGAGTTGCCACCATTCTCACAACAGCACAATTTTTGGTGCTAGTGAGAAAAGTGGGCCCAAATGCACGGGACTATAGTGCTCTAACTTCAGGAAGCCAAGAGCAGCTGTGGTTGCAACCATTTTTAGTCATTCTATGGTGTGGCTCTACACATTTTGTACACACTTTCATGTTTTCCAGACAAATCATATAGACTACTTTATTTTCTAGAGACAGGTAGTTGATGTGACTGACCATGGTTGCTACTATACCCTAATAACTCCTACTTGCAACATACTTGCATAATGTACACCAGATGCACATGTAGTTAGAAGAAGTTGTCAGGGTATGATGGAAAACCTAGTGTGTGGGCCTACTTAGAAGACGTTATGCGTATTGGGTGTGTGTTACCCTTCACACACTGAATGATTTCTCAGAACCCACCAAGTATACATGTACACACTACATTTTTCAGGAAAATGAAAATCCACTTGTGTTAAGTGCACACTGTTATCACAAAATCTGAGCCCATGTCTTGAGTAACATGCAATGTAGCATGTAAGATACATTAGTCATTAGCATTAGTGTTAATGATATCACCTGGATTACCCAAAATGCATAAAACTAATGTGATTTTTTTCTGTTTGTTCCTAAATATATTCTAACTTGCATTTTATTACAATTTTTTGCCATGTTTTGCTTCTTTTTTATCGTTTTGCAGTCTTGTACTTTGTCGTTCAGCCCCACCAATGGCAGTAATCAAGGTCCGTATGCCGTACAGCTGATGATGGAGGACTTTCCCATGCAGAATATCACCCTGACTCAAACAAACGGGATGCAGACAACCATAACTACCAACAACAATCTCAGCAAACTACCTGTCCAGTTTGTTTTAAATGGTCAGATTTCACATTATGACAGGCAGGGCTTTAGCTACACTTAACTTAGCTGCTAACCATGAAAGGCGCAAAATGTTTGTTTTTCTTTATTGTTCTAGTGGATCCTGTGGTGCCATCCTGCACAGAGGGACTCTACCTGCCCAAATTCCTGCCTCCAACCCCAGCCAACAGGGCGCGGCTGTTCACACCTGTCAATAAGACCCTGGAAATCCACATCAATGCGGAGGCAAATATCTCCATGTAAGTCAAAAGAAAACAAACACAATTGGGATATTAACAAAGATGTGTTGATGAACCGTCTCTTGTGGAACCTTTTCTATCGAAACTTGTACATAGTAAGCATGTGTAACTAACTCCAATGACATGGATGTCATTGAATGATGAATCCTACCTCATGATAACATACCTTATAATAACATAGTTAGCCAATGTTATGCTGCACCTAGGCCTTGGATGTAGGTTAATAGTTACCTCGAAAAGCTAACATTAACAACTTAAACTTGTTATCCCCTTTTAAGTTTGTACGGCAAGCTTATCAGCAAACAGATGGCCTATTTACATTCCTGAATAAACCCAGAATCTATGTTTAGTATATTTGGAGGCAAGGGCTGGTCTTTAAAAAGATTATTTAACTTGACAAGATTATGTTCATCTATTTGTTAAAGGATCTCTGAGCTGCTGTTCAGTGGCCCATACAACATAAACCTGACTAATTCAGGAGCAGGACAGTTCATTCTGAGATGGACACCATCTGAGGATGAAGATGGAGAAAGCCAACCTATCTGCTTTGTCGTCCAAGCAATTTACAAGTCAGTGTTTTGTCGTCAACCTATTCACCTGTGAAGTAAATGGAAGTATTGTAAAGTATATTGAACATATGTTGAACAAACACAAAACTGTTCTGTGTGGTTGTAATCAGAAGTACAACTGCTATTGTTTACAGTTACCAGTTATCAGTAAAAATAAATTTCAATTATGAAAGAAAGCTGTTTCGGGAAAAATGGGTTTTGTAAATAACTGAATGGGTAAGTGTTAACAATTGATTTTGTGTTGTACTTTTTTCTTTAACCAAAGAGGATGTTCCATTGTGTAACCAAGCTCTACATTTATTTCCTCAGTTCAACAAAGTATCACTCTGAGCTACGATGTATCGTTGTAAGGGTTAGAAACGGTGAGCAGAGCTTTTTTTCTATGTTTTGAATTATTATTATTGTATAAATCTATCCTTTCTAACATTAATTCATTAATTATGACTTTTGTCGGCAGAACCATCATCAAAAGCAACTGTAACCACAGAAACTCCAAACACTCGTCCAGGACTTACAACGGAAACTACAGCGGCATTCAATCAAAGTACGATCTCCATCCCTTCGACAACCACATCACTAACAAGCAGCACTGTCTACAACTTACACATTCACACTCTCTTCTAACAAAAGAAAGCAATCTGTAGGTGGACCACACCTTGAGTTTCCAGCTCCAAACAAAACCCCTTTTGTTAATTTCATTCTTTTTTGCCTGCAAAGTATTACTCAGTGTCAACACCTTATGTCTTGTGTAGCAGCACAACATGTACTATTGTGGTTTTTCTTCCAGTCTGCATTGTAATGTTTAGTCACTGTGTTTCTAGTTGTCATGGGTCTGAGAATGAGGATTTCCTCGTTGTCTCCACTGTCTGACGACTACATCAGGAATACCGTCATGCAACGGGTCAGTCCGCTTTTTATCTGATCACAGATCTTGTCAAAGCACCAGATAACCACGAAGATTAACAAGTTATTACAGTTAATGTCTGATGCAGGGTTTTCACTTGAAGCTGAAGAACTGTGGTAACTCTGCAGTAAAGTTGATTCACGCTAGCATTTAAAATTGGCAGCAAAAATAAATTCATTTCAAAGGAGTCACCGGTGAATACACATTGTATGGAAAATCTAAGTCCCTCTATTCCTTTCCACCCTATTGGACCTTATTTTGGAAAAAATATATAAGGTAGTCAATGATGGGACACAACATTTTTTTTAACTGTGACTTTCATGACTCGCAAAATGTGTAATGCGTTATTCAGGGCACAATTCAAATGCATCTATGCATCTCTAGCTAATGATTACTGTTGCGATTTTTTCCAGGGGAGGGACTAAGACTCTCTATAGTCGATGAAAATTAGCACCAATCATTCAAGTCAAATTCAGCTGTGCTGAAATTTGATACACAGATTTGCACCATTGAAGAAAAACAACTGTTTGGAGAGTCCAAACTGGAGGAAGCTATCGTAACTCTCTTTAACTTTTATTTAAACTCCTGTCGGAGTAGAACTGCTCCACAAAAAGGAATAGTGTGCAGACAGTTATCAAAAAGACGATGGTATAAAATGACCTTTCGGTGTACTGTGTAAACCTATAGTTCTGTTAATGACTGAGCTAACAAGCTTGCTAAGTAATTTTTGAGGTACTTCCATCTTATGGTAAGTTATACTTTTTCTCCCCTACATTTCAGAGGGATATATTACTTATCTGACAACTATAGTTACTTTTCAAAACATATGATCAATTTATAAATTCACACAGTTATAGATTAAACTTTTACTGTCCTAGTGTGGCTGCACCATTTGACAAATAAACAGAAGTCTCAATTAGACACATGGTTTTATAATTCTTTGGATGTATAAAACCTGTTGAAGCCCACTGGGTCACCTGCTTGAGCTAGTTCCTAGAACAAAAAGTACTGTTGTTTAAACTTTTGTCAGTGTGGACTAGACATCAAAAGATCGGTTTAATTCTCCACAATTCAATCGTTTAGTTAATTTTATGGAAACAATGAGCACCAAAGTATAATTCATTCAGATTTACCTGCATCGTAATGGAAGAAAAGGACCTGTCCCATATAAGTTACTCACTAGTTGCAGTATTAAAATAAAATCTGTTTTCCAAAATCTACATACAGAACAGACTGAATTTAATTATTTATTAGTTTGTGAGTTTAGAACCGGTTAATTTGTGCAAACAAACCACCATTTTAAAACTGTGGAATATGAAGAAATAATTACCAAATGTAGGCTACACAACATATTTATGTCCAAATATGTTGTGTAGCCTACAAGAGGTATAGTTTTGTTGTCCATGAGTGCAAAATGTGAATAATCTGTTTCCTTTCAGTTTTCGCACGTGTCCATCGACCACATGCTTCACAAACTGTCATTTTCTCAGATAACAGTGATTGTATCTCATCACCACTTTGTGTTTTCTCCTCCAGCTGTACAGTGAACTGGTGAGACAAGGGATGCCATCAAACGTCATTCTGAGCTTTGTGAGGAGAGTGTAGCTGGAAGTTACAGCCACAGCGACCGCTGCTGGTTCAACATGATCATGTATTGACTCCTTCAGGTGACTTTTGTTTTGTATGCCAGAGCTTAAATGTGATGATCAGCTATTCTGTTTTTAATTCACTGTATTGATTTTTTTACTTTTTCACACTGCAGATTTGTATCTATTTAGAAAATACAATACAATTTAATACTTTTTGATCAAGTCCTGCACTTCCAGATTCACTGGTTAAGTAGAAATTCTACATTTTCGTGAGTCCTATTGAGCATTTTGGTAACAATATATCAAGTCAAGAAAGACATTTTTCAACATGAGGTTCAAACTTTTATTCTTGACCTTGTAAACAGTAGTTGAGGGGGGGAAAATCTCACCACAAGGTCCATCTGGAAGCTTATCTTCATCAATTGATGTGGTTGGCACTGTTGACATGAATTGTAAGCATTGTATGTATTTTTTGTGAACCATTACTCCTGTCACTATCATTAGTGTCTAAATCCATTTTTGAGAACTATATCAGCATGTATTTAATTCTTTGTTGTCTAACTTTATTGTATTACATTACCTCAGGGGCTCTGACCAGTTTTTTTTTTGTTTTTTCTCCCTCAACTCTAAATTTGACTGTATACACACTGAAACTGTGCTATTCCTCTCTCCCTTTCTTCTGTCTTGTAACTAATACATTGCTCTTCATGTTCACACAATTAAACTTCAGAAGAACGAAGGAAAATGGACATGTCAAATTAAATTTGAATGATAAAAATGTGTTAGAGAGATATTAATATCTAAGTTATAACTGTCTTGCGCTAAATTCAATGTCATAGGTTTCAAGAAGTATAACATCAGTAGGTATAAGCTGTCGGTGGGTGATTTAAACATATTGACCCAGGGAAAAATGCACTGAACATTGAACTGTTTAAAGTAAAGTTGAACTGCCAGTTAAAAGCTACTCAGCTTTGCAATCATTGATCCAGATTTTTTATCTTAGATTCTTAACTTGCTTAACTAACTTGCTAATTTAATTGATTGGTAAATGTTATGTTTTATTGTGAGTAGTTCGCATTGTACGTCTTGTGTCTTTTTAATAATAATAATAACTTTGACTTATATAGCGCCTTTCACAAATCCAAGGACGCTTAACAAACAAAGGGGGGGTAAGAGGTGAAGGTGTGAGGCCATTGGAGATTAAATTCCGTAAGCCTCAATGAAGAGGTATGTTTTAAGATGGGTTTTAAAGGTAATAATATAGGAGGCACAGCGGATAGCAAGAGGAAGCTTGTTCCAGAGTGATGGTGCACCGACACAGAAAGCTCTGTCACCAAACGTCCGGAGCCTGGAATTAGGGACAGCAAGCAGGTCCTTGTCAGAGGACCTGCTTGCTGTCCCTAACTGAGTGTAGGGATGGAGCAGATCTGTGAGGTACTGAGGTGCAAGTCCATGGAGAGATTTGTATGTCAGTAGGAGAATTTTATATTTGATCCGGGACTTAATTGGCAGCCAGTGGAGTTTCTTCAGGATGGAAGTGATGTGAAGTCCAGGTTTTGTGTGGGTGAGTTCTGGACATACTGGAGTCTGTCAGTAGCCTTGCTGTGCAGACCAAAAAGGATACCGTTGCAGTAGTCAAGTCGGGAGGTGATGAAGGAGTGGATGAGGGTCTCTGTGGAACCTTGTGTGTTTATATAACTTTGCGTGCTGTTGGTTTGTGCTGGGGCTGAGCTATTTGGCTTGGGGTCGTGTCAGCCTTAGCAAATGTATTTATTATTGTGTTGTTATTAACCATGACCTGCGAAGGGACTGCAGATGCGAATCAGTTTGAAGCTATAATCTGGTACAGTGCATCAAATGGTGACGTTTATGTTTTACTGTACGCTGTCCCTTTTTAAATAAAGAATTAATTAATTAATTAACATTTGACCTAGAGAGAAAAACCTTGCTGAGAATATAAAACCCTTGAAAAGGTAATGTGACATATAAAGAGGATTTTGAGCTGGGGAACATGCTTGAAGTCAGTCAAACTCCTTAGTTATGTCCCTGATACACCAACTGAGGTTATAACAGACAACTTCTACATGGAAAGAATTGAGACTGTAAATGTAAACACAGGTTCCTGCTAAAGAATGAAAAATAAAAGTAATGTTTTTATTGGACGAACAAACAACTGTCTTTACTGTTATGTAAGCTGTGGATGTGTTTGAATTGTTGTTTGGCTGTTTATTAAGCCCCATACATAGTTAATCCTTTGAATTAAGAATTAATTTGAACTCGGCAGCCATGTTCATAAAACAAACCCTTGACAAAAAAAAGACATAAGGAGCCAGTGAAGTTTAAAAGACATCGGTTTTACTTCCAGTTGGACAAGCTAGAGCAGCATGTCATTAGAAATACACAGGTCACGGTGTCAAGATAGTAACAATAAATTAAACATCAGTTGGTTGTAAACTTGTTCATCATGAAGCCACATGATTTTGCAGGATGTGAAACTAACTTCTTTGTGCCAACCAGCCAACAAATACAGAGTTTTAGCAGCTGAAAAAAATCCTCAGTGGTCAAAGTGCACGGGGGAGTGAAAAATATTAAGACTAGCTCACGTCTAAATGAACTTTTATTGACTACATACACTGTGGGAAAAGTGACCAGCCTCACTTGAGCTATGAAGCTTTCTATTGGTTAATATTTAAAACAGAAGTGGTATATTAGTTCTTTGGTTGTTGGTTTTGTTGGATAATTACTGTTAAAAATGATGATAAAATGATTACTTACAGCTGTTCGAGGGGGGACATTGAAGCACTTTCTTTTGTTTACAAGTTAATAAAGTTTTTGTATTGCAAAAAGTGTTTGGCTGGTGGCTAAGTGTTAATTTCAGGCCCTCTTTGTTTGTACACATTCCTTCCCGCTGTCAAGTAAAACCACAAAAGGGGTGCGCTTGTTTTGTTTCAGACAACAGCGGACAAGAGTCAGTTTTGTTGAATTGTAACTGATGGAAACAATGGTTAAGACGCAACTGCACCAATCTGGATGAATCGAAACTAGCGCACCCCGTTGATCAACACCGATACAAAAAACAAACAAAAAGAACAGATCAACTGCATTTTTCAACAGAGTCAAAGAAGCAAGCCAGTACCCTGATAGATAACACACACCTGGACTAAAAACATTCACAGTCTGAAATGTTTCAGGTGTTTCACAAATGTGAGGGTCATTACATTTCATTTGTTTAATTTAGATGAAAAATGTTAAATTCAAGGTGAGACAAATTAAAAAGACTATAGTTCATGCACCTTGTGGTCTTTGCAAATAATTACAAACATTTTAAACCTTGTTTTGTTTTACCCAGGTATGCTGACTATTTGTAACCTTCCCTTCATGAAAATTGCACATTATTCATATAAAATATGAAGCTTCCTATGTACAGCTAACAAAAACCAAACCTGGGCTAAGATGACTTGTAAGTCTTCCTGCCTGTGAAGAAGTGTTAAAGGAGAGTAGTTAACAGTGGTTATGAGAGAAATATTTTCACCACTTCTTCCCTTGAGCTTCCACCTCGTTTTGCAGTCAAATTCAAACACTATTAAAGCCAACAGAAATAAGGCATCTTTCAGCGTGGAGGACGGTTGCTTCATTGCCATCATGGGGTTTGATGATACGCCCTATTGAGGAAAACATGCATTCACACCATGAGCCAAAGTATTAACAAAATCACAGGAACTGGTCCATAAATAGACAATAAACTAAGTAAAATAAGGTATTTACACATCCTGGTGTGACTGATAGTAAATTCTGAATATTGTATGTTATTTCCGCCTTGTCTCATATCAGAGTGTCTTCTGACGCACAAGGTACCCCCTTAAGCATCCACATCACACGTCTGCAGTTGTTTTTCTCTTTAATTAAGGAATTATTCATTATTCTGAGAAATGCACTTCTTCACGTCTAGCTGAGAGCTGGATGAGAAGACAGATACCGCTCATACCTGTACAATAAATACATACCTGGAGCAATTTGACAGTTAGCTTAGCTTTCCATTAACACTAGAAACGCATAAACAGCTAGCCTGGATCTGTCCAAATGTAACAAAAGCCGCCTGTAGTACTTCCTTAGATCAGTAATGACATATTATATCTTGTTTGCTTATTCCATACAAAAACTGAAATTAACTTCATGGAGTCTGTTCTGGTTGTCAGGCAACTAGTCCTCCAGTTTCCACTCTCAATGCTAAGGTAAGCTAACTGGCTGATGGTTGTAGCTTCAAATAAGCATATTTCCCAAAATGTCAAGCTATTGCTTGAAAGCTAAATGAAGGAAATAATTGAAATCAAACTGATTTTTATGACACCAAACTACCTGAGAATACAAACACTGACGTGCACCACAGGTGGAAAAATTGTTGATAAAAATGAGGCTGTTAGCTGCCTTTTACAAGTCCAATTGCCTTCCTGTAAATAGCAGTGCAAGCAAGAAACGCATTACAATGCAGTTTAGTGAAGGCTGAGTGTGTTGCGTTCAAATTTACAAATTATGTGTAATAAAAGCACCAATGGTCATATCCAAAATATAACCAAAGTCATAAATATCTTTACTTTTGTTGATACTGGTCAGCTTTATATTTAGTATATTTATAAATTAGTAATATCACAAAAGTCATAAACAAAGCAATAGCAATACATGGTTTTGTCTAAATACTGAACAAAAGACCATGTAACACAGCACCAACAGAGCCTGATTTACTAAACACAGCTGTTGTTGCTCAAAGTGTAAATGCAGCACGCCTCTCATACCCACTGCTAACATCTCTCCAAGGTTTCACTTACATTGTTTAGAGACAGATAAACTTGACATGTTTTAAAATAGAATAAATATCAGTAACTTGATTTTCTTGAAACATTTATAAAAAAGGCAGATCACTCCATGTGATTTAAGTCACATAATTCAAGAAAAAGGGCTTTTTAGAAGTGACATCATCTCACAACTGGCAGTTGTTCTCATTTTGTAACATCTGAGGACTATTGTGAATACTTTGTTAAAAGTTCATTAAATCCACTGAAGCACTTGTAATAATGTCATTAATGTTGTGTATCTGAAACTCATGTTCAGCCCAGGTCCAATACAGAATTAGAAGAATTACTATATACACAGACATAAAATCGGGGTGAAGTTGCCTTTTTAATCTGTGGTTTCTCCACCACTTTTCAATTTATAGTGATGTCAACCATGAAAAACCACCTCAGAGTGAGTCTTGCATTATTACACATGACAAAATACACAGCACACTGTCAGGAGCAGTGTGGTTTCCCCATGAAGACGCAACAACAATATCGGCCAACTACTATTACTATTTTATATTACAAAGGAAAACATAAAAAATGAATTTTTGATGTTTTGCCTGAAAAGTAACTAAAATGATTTAATTGTCTGTCGATGGACTAACTTTTAATCGACTTATCGTTGCAGCTCAACTACAAATTGTTCTACCACCTCTGAAAGCAAAAGGGTTTTTGGCTGTTTTGAATTCCTTTGCTTTTGATCTAAATATTTTTTCCTCAAAATACACAGAGTTTATCAGAATTTATTCTTGTGTGGCGATCCTTTCCATTCAGTACACTTCTGTTACACAGCCTTCATATAAGGTTTTTGAAAATAGAGGCAGATTTAGATGCATATTAATGACATGAAAGCAGCTTGAAAGTAAATTATAGCTAATGATAAAGGTAGTTAGAGTTGCTTTAAGTTTAATTTGACTTTTTCCTTTTGAACTTTGACTGTATATACTGTATGTAACCATGTGTCCAGCTTTCAAAATGTAGGTCTGGAGGTATCCTTGTCAGGAAACATCGCAAAAGGCAGCTTAGAGTTTGAAACTTCAATTTGCAACAGGCTTCTGATGTCAGCTACAACTGCGTAATTTAAGGTAATTTACAGTATTCTATAGACCAGTTTGGAAAGGCAACTTCACCCCTCACATACAAATACAGTTATTGGCAGAGTCAACTCCACGGAATAATTAGTAACAATAAATAGGTTAAGAACCGTCCCTTCACTGAGATTTAGCAGAATACTGGTAAATGTACCTGTGTGCGTTAGTGTGTGTGTTAGTAATGTAAATCTGTAAGATCTGTAACACAGTTTAGTTAGTTAGCACGTCAAACTTCTTAGTACTTCAACAAGAACACAGAAATGAGGAAAATAAAACAAGAAAACAAACAAAAAAAAATCTCCTTGTGGAAATTCTCCATTTCCAAAGCATCACACCAGCATCCCAACACATCTTATTTGTTCCTATTATTTCTATTATTATAATAGTTTGGTGTAACAGGATGTGA